>JANAVB010017196.1:3153091-3249993 GCA_029216955.1 Iris pallida | reverse complement strand
AGGGTGGAAATGATGAAGAAAATACATAGTCCAAGATCCTTAACCAATCGGGTCAAGCATTAAGATAAGGTACAAGGTTAAGTATTTAAGGATTCAAGCAGAACACCATCACATGCCAGGTCGAAAGAATTGAGCCAAGGTGGATCTCTAATTGAAATAAGAATTAATTTAGTATCATGGTAGAGGTTTTAGTTTAGCCATTTGACCAGAAAATCATATCAAGAAAATAGAGTACAAGGAGACGGTTTTAGTGGGACATGGAATACCTACATGAAGGTAGGCTAGTCTAGGTCTTACATGTGAAGTTTGTTGGGAGGTAACAGCTAGTTTTATACTCTGAATATCTAAGTCACGGTAAAGGACGTCCAATGATCTAGAATAGAAAGTGGGAGTTCAAGACGTGACAAATTGATGCAAAAATTAAGAAGATCAAATTAACCCATGGAATAAAATTAATTAGGAATCCAGTAAATAATTTAGGAACACAGCCCTAGGGATAGATAGGCTACTAGATGAATATAGTTAGGGTTCGATCAAATCAAAGGTCAAGGTTAGAAGGTCTCAATAAAGTCTTTATTTGAAGAAATGTTGAGTAAGTCAGGTTTGGGATACAGTCACATAGTTTGGTAGAAAGGGTTGAGCAAGATGCAAAAATAGAGGGGACAGTTCATTTCAATGGAAAGCAATTAGCAAGAGAATTATATGGCAAGAAACAGAAGAGAGTTTTCTCATAAATGTGATTGAGTACCCTAAAATAAAAGATATTAATCTAACACAAGAAATTAAAATCAACAACTACAAAAATTTCAAAATCATCAACTAACACCAGGATTCAAAGTTCTACAGTGAATCCTCCAAAAATCAAATTCAATCAAGGGAAAAGGAGTTTAAATCGTAATTTCAAATGAGATTCTCAAGGGTCATCCCAGGAATCTCTCAAGGTATCCTAACAACGATTGAGTATCCTCTCTCACTAAGCCTATTCCTCAAATTCTATCGCAGGTTGTAGTGATACTCTAGTTCGAATATCACTACATAAACTCGACCTGCATGGGCCACTACTAAAAATGTGTCACGACCCGCACCCTGTATAGGGGCACGAGAAGTGGGTACGTCCAGCCTACGCCGCAGTGTCGACGGTAGAACGCGTGTCCTAGGTCAATCATCTAACAATATAAAAACATCTGTACAGTTTATACTCTCCGAATGGAGGTGACATAACAATATACAATCTCAATCACATCTAGGTGAAGAATGAAAGATAGATAGATAGACAGTAACTCAAAGAGAACAGTAGAATAGATGAAATAAGTCTAAGTGTCTAGGATACATAACATCCAGAATGTCAACTCATAATACAATAAGCCTAAGAGTCTATATATCTCAACATCTCAAAATATAACTCAGAATGTGAGACAAAAAGATAATACCGAAAGACTGTCTAGCTAAACTAGCCTAGACTACTGGGGCAACATCCTCAGCTGCAGGTGGATCCTGCTGAGGGTCCACAACATAAGTATCATCTAGTCCTGCTCCATAATAGGTAGTCACCAGGGCCTCATCCTCAGCCTCTGTAATATTTTCAACAGGTCCAGTCAGGACAGGAACGAGCACAATACATCTCACGCAGTTCATATCAGGTTAGGAAATACGATACATACAATAGAGTAAGATACAGAAAATGCTGAAAGGAAATATACGCTGTAAAGAGATAGCTTGTAAAGGAAATATCTACTGTATATAGAGAACTGTAAGTGGCTAGTGATGTAGAGTACAAGATAAGCATGTGAATGGCGAAAATTTATACATGATTACACTACTGAGTTTGTACATGATTACACTACTTGGAATTATTCACATGTCTACTTCTACTCTCCCGTTTCCCCAATCAATACACAAGGCTCTAGACAAGTTACGTTATTATACATGATTACTTCACATGAGGCTCATAAATGAGTATACGTGAAGTTATACATGAGGGCTCAGTGAACATGAGAGTACATGATCACATGAGTATACATGCATGATGGAAGCACAGGAGTACATAATGAAAGTGAAACACACGTAACATGAATTACCCGATGCTCCCGAGGGGGATAACATCTCATGTAAAGATCCATATGTACCAATCCGTGTTACCAACATGACAGCATCAAGTAAAGTAATCTAGAGCGAGAAGTAAAGCCTGAACAAGTATGAAACGGTCAGAGAATGTACTCGCCTGATAACTGAATGTCTGAAAAGGATATACTGTCTGAGGAGAGGTGTATGGCTCCTAATCAGAGCAATACAAGTCACAATGTATCCACAATGGTAAAATAAAGTATACAATGCATACTACATAATTCTAGGTCAATCTGGTCAAAAGTCAACTCTTGGTCAACTCAATAGTCAAACTGGGTCACAGGAGATCAAACTGAGTCAAATAAAGTCAAACAAGGTCAAACAAGTCAAGGTTAGTCAAATCTAGGTTAAAGTCAACATTCTAATCAAACTAGTCAAATACTAGTCAACATGATCAATCTGGGTCAAGTCTAGGTCAATCTAGACTATCTAAGGTACTCCACAAGGTTAAGGTATAACCAATACCTATACAAGTATACCACATATAAATACATATATATAATACCAACCTTAATCCTACATTCAAGCTAATCCCATATTCCATCTCAAGTCATGACTCAACTCTAAGTATCTCACTTAACCCCATACATATCTTAATTGACAGGTAACTATTCATATAACCAAAGTCACACAAATACCCTTATATACTTAGGGCACTCACATATAGGTCAAACCTAACCAATTAGTTAATAATCTAGGGTTTAGTCAAACCTTAGTCATTAAGTCCTTCTAAGTCCTTTCTAGGTTAATTAGGTCAAGGTCTGACCTATAGTTGACTTTGGTCAACTATGGTCAACATTTTGGTCAACCTAGGTCTAGTAGTTAAAACTAGTTAATATGGTCAAACTAGTCAACTCTAGTTACTTGGGTCCATATAGGGTCAAGCCTTAGTCTAACTAGGGTTTTGGTCAATCATCGACTAATCAACAAGGTAATTAGGTTAATCTTGACCAATGGTCAACATATGGTCAAACACTCTAGTCAACCTAGGTCTACTAGGCTTATTGGTCAAATCAAGACTTACTAGCCATAGGCCATAGGCTAACATATCTAGGGCACTGGCATATACATCTATATTAATACCATATATATACCCAACTATATATGATACATATATTCATGCAACTTAACATATATATATTATCAATATATAGGCTAAATATAATATATATATAATATATATATATAGCCTAACTATACATATAGCCTATCTATATATACCAATACCCACATATAATGGACACGACACGAGCCATAGGCCATAGGCTAACATAGGCCTACTAGGCTTATTGGTCAAATCAAGACTTACTAGCCATAGGCCATAGGCTAACATATCTAGGGCACTAGACACGACACGAGTCAACCTAGGTCTACTAGGCTTATTGGTCAAATCAAGACTTACTAGCCATAGGCCATAGGCTAACATATCTAGGGCACTGGCATATACATCTATATAATACCATATATATACCCAACTATATATGATACATATATATTCATGCAACTTAACATATCTATATATATTATCAATATATAGGCTTAATATATATATATATAGCCTAACTATACATATAGCCTATCTATATATACCAATACCCACATATAGCCTAACTATGCAACTTAATGGACACGACACGAGCCACGTGGGGCCTCGTGGTCACGTCCACGTGTAGCCCACATGTTGGGCTACACACTCGTGCAAACACGAGGTGTCCACGACTCGTGTCCGCGCGACACGAAGGCCGTGTCAGTGAGTGTTTAACACTGTGTGCAGTGTAGTGTGCGGTCAGTACGTGTCGGATTTCTCGTCCGACACGACACAAGAGTGTCTCAAATTCGAGAGGGGGCTTGTCAGAGGATGCCCCCTCCTCTGTGCCAAGTGGCACGTGTCCACGTGTCTAATTCATGGAGAAAACAGTGTCGAGTAGCAGGGGAACAAAGTGTGCACAGTGCTGTGTCCAACTCGTGTGTTCGTATCCAATTTGGACACGAAAAGGACCCTAATATCAACTCAGTCCTACCAACATATAATATACATATAATAAGCTTCACAAATATGTAGTTTGTTTTGAAAACCAAGAACAAAAAGTCCTATGAGGCATTTCACCAAACAAGGGTTTCTAGCTTAGGATACGTGTCCGATACGGACACCAAACCAATCCTATTTTTCACCAAACTTGACCTACAGTTCCCTGGTACCTAGATGCATGCAAATATGAAGAGAAAACACAATATTAACATGGTTTGAGGGTATTTACCTATTTGTGTGAAAACTCAAGAAACACCAAGTAGGGGGGTGTCCTCTTCTCTTGGTGATGCCCAAAGCCCCTCAAATCCTCAATAGCAGCCCTAACTAGTACCCTCTAGTGTAGGGGAGTCCAATGCAAGAAACTAGAGGTGATTTGGATCAAAAATGATCAAGTTATCAAGGTTTGAAGAAAAGGGAATTTTGTAGGATTTAATTTCATGTAAAAAATGGTCATGAATGAATACAATAGGTTAATATAGGATGGTGGCTGCTAGGGGGGGTGTCTTGGCCGGCCATGGCAAGGGGAGGGTGTCCTCCACCTTGCAAACTTAGCCCCTAAGTCTTTGACTAAGGGGGTTAGATATTTAGGTTCTAAAATATCTAAAAGTAAAATATCTAGATATTTATCTAACTAGATATTTATACATAAAGCTAACATCCTCTACTTAGTCTTCTAGGTTAGTGGCTAACCTCTAGATTAGTGCTAAACTAGGTTAGGGACTAACATGACACTAATCAATAATTAGACAATAATAAAAACACATAAATACAAATAATTCTAAATAAATCCTAGAAAATTACCAAAATACCCTTTAGGCTAAAAATCACTAATTTGGTGTTCTAAGCCTATGGCTAGGCTCACATGATCATGGTTAGTCTCTAGGTTATGAAATCTCTAGGGTTTACACTAGGGTTATACTAGTAAATCACAAAGTCATAAGTCATGACTTAGAAAATGGTTTAACTTAACTAAAATCACCCAAAAATCATATTATGACTAAAATACCACTAATAAATAATAAAAATAATAAATTTTCAAAAATACCCCAATTTCAAAAACTGGGGTTTCAAGTCTACCCACCTTAAAATAATTTCGTCCTCGAAATTTAGATGGTCGTACACCTCCTAGGTCAGACCTCCAACAATCAGGGTCGAAGCTACTACCTAGCAACATACAAGGTCAACAAGCAAAATATGGGTAGTAGACCTATACTGGGTTATGTCCAAAAATTAGCTGGCAGTTTTAGGTCATAAGGTGTCCTTAATCCAAATCGAAATCAAAAGTAACTCCATGGGATAAATCAAGATGGAGCCTCGGGTCAGAAAAATCGTACTAAGCAAATGAAGCACACGATGGTATGCCTGAGTGGGACACTAAGGTCATGGGTGTAGTATGTCATGTCTAGGTTACGTATGTGAAATTAGTTTTGAGAAAACAACTAGTCTTGTGCTCTTAATTTAAAAGTCACGGTAACGTGTCTACGGTGATCATAATTTAGAGTGGGAAAGGTCTATGGCCTAAATTGAACCAGAAATTTGTGATGCAAATAGTGGTACCAGGGGGACAGGTTAAATGGGACAGTCTGTGGTCTCATCTAGGTGCACTAGTCATTCTAGATCAATACTGTCCTATGGTATCAAAACGTACAATCAATCTAAGTTGTCCTAATTGGGAAGGTAAGGGAACGACAATCATCAAGGCTATAGGACCGTCTACCATCCTATATGAAAATTGGTTATTAACAAGTAAGTGAGAAATCATTAAAAGTTACTATTCCATAAAATGATAAAAGAAAATTGAAAATTTAGGTACAAACAATCACAAATAGATTTTAGTCTTGACATGATCTAAGTTGATCAATTTCAGGATAAATCGAGATTTGGGCAAGATGGGAAATCAATGAAATTAAGTATGAGCACGAGCATCCAATGATGAAGATCTAGGTCATGATAAATTTTAATTCAACTGGATACGAATACGAGGTTCATAGGCGATTAAAAATAATTCCAAGGAGAATTGTCAAGGCTGTTGCGGACAATATTCTAGGGCAAGTTTAACTGTCTCCATTCACGTAGATTAATATATGAAAACCCTATTCCTACAGGATCAGGACACCTAGGGCTAGGTATTTATGCAAAGAAAACCTAGTTTTAATGGGTGGATAGGAATTTTACCTATGGTGTTCTTCAACACAACAAGTCTCTTCCAAGGAGTTCTTCAAAGCCACTCAAAATCCCTAAATTGATGCAAATCTGAGGTTTGACTCCACAATCAGCAAGAGAACATTGATTAGAACACAATGGAAGAAATCCCAATAAAAATGGAGTCCTATTGATTAAACTATGAAGAAAATAAATAAAGGCTTACCTATTCCTTAGGAAAATGAAGAACTAATAAAAAAGAGGCACAAATCCCTATGGAGACATTATATAGGCAAGGGAGGGTCTTGGCTGGCCACTTTAGTTAGGGTTAGGGTTTTTAGATTACATCCTAGGGCTAAGAATGAATCAAGGCTAATGGGTGGCCTAGAAACTAGGGCTCTTTTCTAGTCTTTTGCAAAATCACTTAACTTAACTAAACTTGACTTAAACCATTAACCAAAACCATCTAATTCTCAAAGTGGCTAACTAAACTAGTTATGACCAATCTAGGTTAGGTCCAATCTAGGTTAGGCTAACCAAAATCACATGGCAATAAATAAATGAGTATTTAAATCAACCCATTCAATTAAATCATTTAAAATTCCTAATAAAATATATTAAATTTAAATAATTCAAAAAAGACAAAAAAATACCATCAAGGCTAAAGTGACAAATAAGTATCCCAATAACATGGTTAGGCTCTAGGTCAATCAGTCTCAAATGTTACACTATTAAACCACCAAAATCATAAGTCATGATTTAAAATAGTTTTGAATGATTAAAAATCACCAAAAATCATATTATTATTTAAATATCATAATTAAATAAATTAAAATACAAAATTTCAAAATTATCCTTATTTGGAAAACTGGGTGTTACAGCGAGTAAATGATAGATAAATTAACCTCCCAACCAGCCTCCGATAAGTCTCTGCATCCGCCATCTTTGGACTAGTCGATTCTGCCAGTTTGTGATTGGGCTCCATGGGAAAACCAGCAGGGCGAGACCCCATCAAATCGTATTCTGAAATGATGTCCAAAGCATACTTCCTTTGACACAAGAAAATTCTTTCCGCACTCCGAGCCACCTCTATGCCAAGAAAGTGCTTCTACACACCAAGGTCCTTCATGTGAAAGCAAAAACTAATGTACTTTTTGAAAGTATCTAAAGCACCTGTGTCATTACCAGACACAATCATATCATCCACATAGATCAAAACATGCAACTCGACCTTTCCCTTAAAAAAAAGAAAAGGAAATAATCGGAATGTGATTGAATAAATCCATAGGATATCAGAGAAGCAGTAAGCTTAGCGAACCAACAACGTGGTGCCTGTTTCAATCCATATAGAGACTTACGCAGGCGACACACTTTGTCGGGTTCACTATGCAAAAAATCTGGCGGCAACTTCATATATACTTCTTCTGTCAGATCTCCATGAAGAAAAGTATTGTGCACATCCTGTCACGTCCCAGAACCAGAATACTGGCAAGTGGGGACGGACAAGGCCAGCTACGCAATCCCAAAGTACACCAGTCCTCTGAAATTTCGTATAAGCTGTCAAGACATGGGGTCACTTCTACAAGCCAACAGTCGAACCTAGGTTAAACAATCCTAGGTATCTCAATCACAGGCAATTATACAAAGTACAAAAGTATGATCATCAGACATACAATAGTAAAGCATCCCAAACCATTTATACATGGATGATCATGAAGCTAGTCATACCAAAATAGAGAACTAGCAAGAGTGATAGTCATACATGATAAGCTCTAGCTATAGTCTAGAATACGCACATCATGTCTGGTGCCGTAGGCTAAATATCAAGGACCAAAATACGAGCTAAACACGTGCTCGGAGGCTAAATGCCACAAAAGAATAATGTACATATCAAGTGGGAGAATGAAACAAAAAACCCACTTAGGTACTCTGGTGCTTCGGATGGTCACCGTCGAGTAGATGGTACGGAAGATCCTCTGGGCTCCTCTATCAGATCTGGCCAAACAAAACCAGTGGGGTCAGACCCCCAATAGCAAGTACCACAAAGGAGGCTAAACTATGAACTAAAACCAGCAATCACTAACATCAACAATTAGAGATACAAATGAGTAAGAACAGATCGAGACTCGTGCACTACCAATGCACTTATCCCGAACATAGGAAGACAATAAGTAAGCATCTTGGAGCATAAAGTAATTATCATGTGACATAATATAAGCTGTGGACATGTTAAGTAAACAGAAGCTTGAGAACATGTAAAAGCAATTGAACATGTGAACTTGTAAGATAGCTGGGTCATAAGAGCATGGTGACCCGACATAGGGAGTCATGTATAGCATGTGAGAGAACTGAACATGTGAGCATGTTAGAACAAAATAGAATGACAATGATAGGATGACTTGGGAACTATTCCGGAAGCCAAGTTACAACCCTTAAACCAAACAAGGACCGGGGTTGTAACCCTTCTCCAGAACAGAACTTAGCCTCCGATCATTCATTGATAAAAGTAAAGCATAAACTATAGTGTATGGAAATAAACATACGGACACTGCCTAGACAAAACTAGATTGGACTGGACTGACTCCATCCATCAATCACGGCAAAGCAATGGGTACGGCTTGATACTTTAACTAACTAGGGTTACCACAAGCCTAGTTACTAACAAGATGCAATGAGATGTTCCGACAGTCACAAGCCCTGCAGCTATCCAGTTATCCTTCCGTAGGTTGAGAGTTGTATTAGGTGGATACATCGCCCAGGAGACAAATGTATCCCATGGTGACTTGGGGGTGCAACACATGACAGTGTGCTGGAAATGCGCCCTACTCGACGGCAGGCTACAAGTCCAATTAAAGCGCCCAGATAACGAGATTGCCTGTGACTAGAAAATCTCTTTATGAACTACTTGATCAATCTAGTCATTAACCTAGTCAGATTCAGTATGAATCCCTGACCGTGGGAAATCAGGAATTCATGTCCTAGACATTACAATACAGAACATTAGCTTGTACAAACACATTTAAGAGAAACACCCACGGTGTCCAAATCATTCATTACTTGTAAGCCAATAAAGCCGTCGCTACAACATTCATGGTTCATGTCATGTCATATCATGTTACTTGTCTGGAGTGCACCACGACGGGTCATTATCATGTTAAGAGTACTAGTTAGGGTGCACCACGACGGACCACAATCATGTTAAGCAAAAAAGTGACATGTAACTTGAGTACACCGCAACGGGTCACTATCATGTTAAGCAAAGAAGTGACATGTAACTTGAGTACACCGCAACGGGTCACTATCATGTTAAGCAAAAAAAAGACATATATCATGAGTGCCCCACCATGGGTCACTATCATGTTAAGCAATCATAGACGTAAGAAATCTTGTAGATAGATCTTGAAAAAAGGTGCATCATAACATATGAGAAGGAATAATAATGGTAACTACTTGGCCTAAAACACCAATTGAACCTGTGCTAGTGTTAAGGGTATGAGAGGGGTACAATCATTTTCTAACATGACAATATTACCAAATCATGTTAAGAAATTCATTTATTAAAGAAATATCAAGCTATTAAATAGGATCGTCGCAATTTAGGCCAAGATAGAAAACATGCGATGCAATCATAAGCTCCATATCAAGAATGAAAGAAACTTGAATAAAATAGTTGGTAACATATTCTTGAAGCCAAAAAAAAAGATCTACAACTTTCATGTTGGGAGTTGAGAGAAATTCTGTCCACAAATTAGCCAAATAGGACATAAAACAGCCAAAAACAGCCAAAACAGGCACTATGCGGCATTCTGCGGCACTATACAGCCTTCTGCGGTACTATGCAGCCTTCTGCGGCACTATGCAAGCCATGCGGCACTATTCATTCCATACGGCTGTGGTACTATTCATTCCTACGGCTACGGCACTATTCATGCGGCACTATTCATCTATGCGGCTGTGGTACTATTCATGCGACACTATTCATTTCTGCGACTGTGGCACTATTTATCTATGCGGCTGTGGCACTATTCATCCATGCGGCTGCGGTACTATTCATGTGGCACTATTTATTCCTGCGGCTGCGGTACTATTCATGCGACACTATTCATCTATGCGGCTGTGGTACTATTCATGCGGCACTATTCATTCCTGCGGCTACGGCACTATTTATCTATGCGACTGCGGTACTATTTATCCATGCGGCTGCGGCACTATTCATGTGTCACTATTCATCTATGCGGCTGCGGTACTATTCATGCGGCACTATTCATCTATGCGGCTGTGATACTATTCATCTATGCGACTGCGACTATTCATTCCTGCGGCTGCGACACTATTCATGCGGTACTATTCATACGGTATTTATTCCTGCGGCTGCGGCACTATTCATGCGGCACTATTTATCCTTGCGGCTGTGGCACTATTCATCCTTGCGGCTGCGGCACTATTCATTTCTGCGGCTGCGGCACTATTCATGTGGCACTATTTATCCATACGGCTGCGGCACTATTCATCGTTACTGCCAAATTCAGCACAGATGAACTGGAAAATGTTCAAATCTTGTTTTGGCCATAACTTCCTCAAAACAAGTCGAAATCTAACTTTTCAAAGGTCCATTTTGGGTAAAATTAAATTCTCTACAACATAGAACAATCAAAACTTAAAAATAATGAAGTTTAGTAGATCAAAACCCAAGAAAACCGAAAAGACTATAAACTTAGATCTATAATAATTATCCACCAAAATAAAAATGTCAAGTTCTAAAGATGCTTAGAATCATGTAAGGAAGAGTTTAGAACAAATAAAATAACATTTGTCCAATATTTGGCAAGATGTACTTGCCTTAGGTTGGAGGAAGAAGATGAAAAGGAAGAAGATGAAGAGAATAAAATAATAAAAAGAGAGAGAGAGAGGATTTATACAAACCTTCTCATCTCAAACCCACCTAAACCAAACCAAGCCCTATACCAAGTTGAACCGAACCAAATTAAACCAAGTCAAGTTTAATCTACACTTTGGAAAAATTAAAATATTCGAAAACCAAGAAATATGAAATACGGATCAAAATACGTACCTGTACATAAATACTGATACAGTGAGACGAGTCTCACAACTCTCCCATCCTTAGAAAAATTCTATCCTGGAATTTCCTAAAGCCAGTCGAGTAAGATAACTAAAACAAAAGCTCAAAAAAACACAATCATCTCTATAAAATGTAGCATGGCATATAAGTAAATAGAGAAAACTGTAATGTAAATAAATGCGTAAGCAATAACACAACCATAATCAAGAAGGACTGGAGGCATATGAATAAATATGTCTCCGGAGACAGTTGAGGGGACCAACGTCCTCGCTGGCCTACGCTGACTCCAAAATGGATAAGGTCAAGTCTCAAAGTAAGTCAGTACCAATGACTTAGTCTAAGACAGGACTCTACCCAAGACGTATCGTCGTAGTCGATACCAATGAAGTTATCACATGCCTCGACTACGAAGACAGAAGAGTTGGGGACAAGAATCTTGCTTTCACTCACCGAATAAATTAAGCCGACCATTGTACTCCATTTGTGGATAGAATACAAGGTCGCCAGCAAGAACCCAAGATATATCGCAACTACCTGGCCTGCCACTGAAACACAAATCGCAAGAGAAGAACTGATGGAAGACTATAAAGATGGTACCTGAGACTGTCCGTGCTCCCGTAGGAGCAATCGTCCCCGCTAAGGCATGATGTCGCACGGGCCTAGGTTGCGCCCGTACAAGGCCAAGTCCAAAACGGCCGATTTGAGCTAGGCCACAAAGTCGTACAGAGTGTCCCCATTTGCAGCGGAAAGTAAATGAACACAAATTGAAGCGAATTCAAACTCTTTATTGATATTCAAGAAGTTTACAAGCGGCGTTAGGCCGAGTTTATAAGTCGCTCAAGCTCTCTCTCTGAAATATAAAAGGCGTGCCAAGTGGCTTACAAGATAGAATGATTCATGGCGATGTTCCAATACATTATGTCCTGTATATGGTGCTCCAGCTCCTTGCAACGCTCCAAGGCTCGAGAGATAGCTCCGCGCCTTAGCACGTTCGAGGGAAGCTCCGCACCCGCCGACGTTTCCTGCTTCCTGCAAGCAGACTGTGGGGTTATCAGTACATTGTTATGTACTGGTGGGGAGGCTAGCTCGTCCACAATGCTATCATTACCAAATACGTTCCATTTACTTTCGTGCACCGACTATCATTCATTGTCTTTCTAATCTTGCCTTAGGGTCAATTTCATGGCACATATCATGACCTATCTCGTGTTGCTGATTTCAAGTGTCGCATGGAAAATGCATGCACGACTTACCCATACTTACCGTCCGACCTTCCCTGTCCAAAGTAAACCAAGTTAGTCAACAATTCACATGGAGTAAGTTAACGTGATTCATGTAAACATTCAATGTTAAGGGCGTGTCCCTGCCTCAAGTTCTAGCACGTCGTGGGCACGTTTTCTAATACGTCATAGGCATGTTCTAGCGCATCGTAGGCATGTTCAGAGTGTTATATTCGGGCATGTTCAGAGTGTTACATTTCAAGCATGTTCAGGAGTGTTACATTTCGAGCATGTTCAGAGTGTTACATTTCAAGCATGTTCAGGAGTGTTACATTTCGAGCATGATCAGGAGATACTTCATTTAGTTTACTTAGAGTACTTGTTTAATGTAAGAACTTGTACGTGGATTGCCACCAGCATAGTCTACTTAATCTACATGCATGGGTCGCTGGCTTTACAAGCTATTTTGGACATATCACGTGGGCATTCTCACCTATTGAAGCGTGATGGCTGGTACACCTTGATAGTCTCTTGAAATGCCTGGCCTTACGTCTCTTTGAGCGGCCGAGCCCCCACTCAAAGCAGCCCGTAAGCCCCATGTCTGATTCTGCCTAGGCCGGCCACGGTATTCCCCCCATCGCCCGTGCCGTAGAATCCTTCCTCATGACGGCCACGGTATTCCCCCCCATCGCCCGTGCCATTTGTCCAACCATTTCGTATTTTATTTGTCATTTAACATAGCGGCTATCTTGAGCCATAATGCATTATCGACCAGGTTGGCGTCCGTACAGCGCGGGTAGCGAACCCCGTTGCACGTGCCCGTCATACCTGTTGCTAACGTCTTTCATGTCTTATCTTGTATTCACTCTTTCATTTCTTTCTTTCACTTGTTCGTTCATTCATTCATGTTTCACGTATTCATTCATTCATTCATTCATTCATTCATTGATTCATTCATTTATTCATTCATACATTATGCAACTCCCTGTGCGGGAGTCGCTTTGGCGACCCATCGGTCCCGAAGTCTTTCAATGTTGCTATACTCTACTCGGAACGACTATGTCGATAGTCTTCCATTTTATTGTTGTAACCCATTCATTGTTTCATTGTTGAACGCGTAAGGGACTTGAACGTAAGCTTGTGCCGTAGCACGAGCGTGGAGCGCGGTGCGAGAGTTCTCATATTTTCCATATTTCTTTCCATATTCTATACAAGCATGCAAGATAGGATTATTCCCTTAGCTATGTGCGTTGAGTTATTTATTAGCATGCACGGGGTTATTGTCTAGCGATTCTCGTGATAGTGTCCGCATTGTTATATGTCTAGGCTAAGCAAAGACGGGTTCATCGGAGCCACCCACCTTAGCGATGTTTGCATCGGCCGAGCGATACTCCGAGTGCGCCTTTTGAAAGTCTAAGTCTGGATTCATCTTGTCGGGCCAATGTAAGCCTTGCATCGATTCTTCATCAGGTCGATACCAACTCTTCGGGTTGACGGCTCGTTTGAGTCGTTGCACTTGCCATTTGAATCGGTGTTCCGCTAGGGCGGA
Organism: Iris pallida; assembly: GCA_029216955.1. Taxonomy (NCBI): domain Eukaryota; kingdom Viridiplantae; phylum Streptophyta; class Magnoliopsida; order Asparagales; family Iridaceae; genus Iris; species Iris pallida. The sequence goes on along the minus strand of JANAVB010017196.1, from coordinate 3,235,849 downwards.
GCGGGTCATTACATAATACACCACTCAAAATAAGTCTCGTCCTCGAGACTTCCTGAGTGCAGGTCATCCTACCATTCTTTAACTCGGGTCGTCGTGTTTCTTAGACAATCCCTATCGAATGGCTTTACCGCTCGATGGCACCGAACTATACTCGATACCTTTCCAAGTCCCGTGTTGTATACGTTTTGGTCGATTTTTATTGAATAACTTTTCATTCATTTTAGAGTTGATGTTTCTTCAACTTGGTTGCTATTTCGACGTGTCATGGGACAGAAATGGTCGCACGAGGCACGTTGTAATTCGTTAAATGCGAGGGTCGTAGGCTGAGGCAAACTCACTTTCGTTTATCTCGGTCATTGAGATGACCCGATTCGCTTCTCAAGCGTTCTTGTCCACGAAATCAGTATGATTTCTTCTTAACGGGGTCGACCAAGTCTAAGTAATTTTCGTCCAATTCAAGACTAAGTATTGCACTATCGTCGAGTATATCCCTATCAATGGTTCAATTCGTTATACCAACTTTTACTTTCACGACATCGATTCCATATCATTCGCTTGTTTAGGGCCAATCTTGGTATCGTTCACGCACACTCCGCTCACACGTTTCTTCGATTCCGAGCCACGCTCGTACTAGTATCATTCCTTTCTTTTAACACGATTCTAAGTTCTCGACACTCTTCCATTCCTTAAGTCTCGTTTGGAATTCAATGTGTCACTTGGTTAGATCGTACACGCATTCCGGGCGTCCCTAAAATACATACATTCACCGAACCGCGTGATAGAGAATTCATCATTCTCACTCGAGTCGCATCGTGCACATACTCCGGCGTCCCTGAAATATATGCATGTCAGCCGAGTCTCGTGAGCAGGGTTTCCTATATTCGTGATTCATGCTATCCATCCATGCCAATCCTCAAGATCAATCTTTCGATTGCTAACAATTGAAACAGGGTGTCTCGCCTAACCGCTAGGCTATTTCTTTTCGAGGCTAAGTCAATGTCAGGATTGGAATCATAGTTCCCCAACAATAATGCCAACACTGACCCCAATCCTAGGGTCAAACCAAAGTCGGTAGTACGGGGGGTTTTCTACCCAAGCTCGCGTCACTCAGATTTCTAAACATCGAGCACGATCACTTATTCGCATCAATGTATTCGTTACGCATATTCGAATCCATTCAAATCACCTAATCGACATACTTCACATATCCATTCTAACCAATTCGTATTCGATCATGAGGTCATCCAGCTCAACAATATATTGCGTCCCAATCTCACGCGAGTCCGATCATCCATGGTGGTTCATGAATCACCATGCAACGCTCTCGCGGAATAATCATTCTCATCGGGGCGTAACTCTTGTTTGAGTTTAGACTAACTCATTCTCGATACGCGGATTGGACCTACTCAATCCTCAAGTTCAATCATTAAACACTAATTCATTCTCAAGTTTACCTTCGCGTCAAACCACAAGTCGAAGCAATCAAATTGCCACGCCATCAAAGTTCAATACTCTCGCTGTATAAATCACCATATCAGCGCTCACGTGGAGTGATCTTCCTAATCCGGCACGACACATGTGCGAGGCTGGAGTTGTGTTCGCATAAGACAAGAACGCCAACGTTGTGGTTGTCAACGAAGCAAGTCCAACATTTCATTTCCATCCAGTCAAGATCCACTTCGATAGTCCGTTTTATCATTCGTCCAACTAGAAAATCCTCGAGCCAAGTTTATCTTTTCCTCGACACATTTTAACATCCCGAGTATAGCATCCACCAGAACAATAACATTTGTACGATCATCATTCGCCGAGTCAGAGTACCCCCGAGTTATCGCATATCGATCTTTGATACGCCTCAATACCATTGACGATATGCGTAACCTGACGATCTTCCTTTGCAACCAATTTCGAGTCGTGCGTTGATGCTGTTGTCCGAGTTGGATATTCCATAATTTCATTTAATATTCAAGATCAAGTTCAACTGCTATTCCTCAAGCTAGTTTCAAGATCGTTGTTCAAACTCAAGTCACAATTCATTTGAATCAATCCGAAATCGTACGTGTGATCCTCTAAGTTTCCTCGATCAAGACCATTCATTTTCATTCATCATTCCGAACCATTTTCTAACTCGCGTTGCCCAATGACAAGTTGTCCAGCGACATCTCGTTCGAGACTTTTGAAGTCACGACCAACTAAGCGTGACACGTTCTAAGGCTTTGTGCGATTGCATCGCTTGTCGACATACTCGTACGATCCGTAAATCCTTTAGTTTTGCTCGAACGATTTCTATGACGTCCATACACCACTCAGGGTTCGAGCCACTCGACTAGTCGTCGACACTCATTCTTATTCTTCTCCAAACCTATCACATACACCACTCGGATTCAAGCCATACGATCAAGTCCTCAATCACATTCGTGTCATGCGCTAAGACATCCTCCAGATTCGTTCGACGAATCTCTAGCGTAATCACTCACGTCGTCTCGACGTACTAAGTCGTTCGCACTAATCCTCAAAATCTAAGCCAATCTTTTGGGTACACCTAAGCGTTAACTCGATAGCATTTCTATCGATAGACACTCAAAGTGTATCTCCGTCCCTCGATCGAGTGGTACTTGATATCGCTCGCAACTCGATTGTACCAGAAGTCGAGGTGCGCGACATGCGGACTAAGTTGTGCCGCATAACCATTCCGTACGGACTATATTCCGAATTTGTACGCTCACTTGCTAGGTCGACACAAGACTAGTCAGGCACGCATGCGACATGTTAACTTAGCATGTGTTCTCTATCGAGTCAAGTTTAATATCGTTCGACATTGTTAGCGTAAGGTTATTCAAGCACGCCTTGCGTTTGCTAACTTCTAGCATTTTAGTTTTCCTTCGACTCAAGTCTGTCGTGGTTTGGCACAAAGGCCTTCGCCTATCGATCCCGTTCAACCGAATACTTATACGAGCTTTTGAAAATATTAGACTTATTGTATGGAACATCCCAAGGCACAACGAGAGAGAGCGTATACTTCTTTATTTCCAATGAGCTTTCAAAACTGAGAAATCAACGTGAAGTCCAAGGACGTAAAGCCGTGCTCTGATACCAATCTGTCACGCCCCGCTCCCATAGGAGCGATCGTCCTCGCTAAGGCGTGATACCGCACGGGCCTAGGTTGCGCCCGTGCAAGGCCAAGTCCAGAAATGGCCGATTTGAGCTAGACCACAGAGTCGCACAGAGTGTCTCCATTTGCAGCGGAAAGTAAATAAACACAAATTGAAGCGAATTCAAACTCTTTATTGATATTCAAGAAGTTTACAAGCGGCGCTAGGCCGAGTTTTACAAGTCGCTCAAGCTCTCTCTCTCTGAAACATAAAAGGCGTGCCAAGTGGCTTACAAGATGGAATGATTCATAGCGATGTTCCAATACATTATGTCCTGTATATGGTGCTCCAGCTCCTTGCAACGCTCCAAGTCTCGAGAGATAGCTCCGCGCCTTAGCACGTTCGAGGGAAGCTCCGCACCCGCCGACGTTTTCTGCTTCCTGCAAGCAGACTGTGGGGTTATCAGTACATTGTTATGCACTGGTAGGGAGGCTAGCTCACCCACAATGCTATCATTACCAAACACGTTCCATTTACTTTCGTGTACCGACTATCATTTATTGTCTTTCTAATCTTGCTTTAGGGTCAATTTCATGGCACATATCATGACCTATCTCGTGTTGCTGATTTCAAGTGTCGCATGGAAAATGCATGCACGACTTACCCATAGTTACCGTCCGGCCTTCCCTGTCCAAAGTAAACCAAGTTAGTCAACAATTCACATGGAGTAAGTTAACGTGATTCATGTAAACATTCAATGTTAAGGGCGTGTCCCTGCCTCAGGTTCTAGCACGTCGTGGGCACGTTTTCTAACACGTCGTAGGCATGTTCTAGCGCATCGTAGGCATGTTCAGAGTGTTACATTTCGGGCATGTTCAGAGTGTTATATTTTAAGCATGTTCAGGAGTGTTACATTTCGAGCATGTTCAGAGTGTTACATTTCGAGCATGTTCAGGAGTGTTACATTTCGAGCATGATCAGGAGACACTTCATTTAGTTTACTTAGACTACTTGTTTCAATACAAGAACTTGCACGTGGATTGCCACCAGCATAGTCCACTTAATCTACATGTATGGGTCGCTGGCTTTACAAGCTATTTTGGACATATCACGTGGGCATTCTCACATATCGAAGCGTGATGGCTGGTACACCTTGATAGTTTCTTGAAATGCCTGGCTTTACGTCTCTTTGAGCGGCCGAGCCCCTACTCAAAGCAGCCCGTAAGCCCCATGTCTGATTCCGCCTAGGCCGGCCACGGTATTCCCTCCAATCGTCCGTGCCGCAGAATCCTTCCTCATGACGGCCACGGTATTCCCCCCCATCGTCCGTGCCATTTGTCCACGACCATTTCGTATTTTACTTGTCAATTAACATAGCGGCTATCTTGAGCCATAATACGTTATCGACCAGGTTGGCGTCCGTACAGCGCGGGTAGCGAGCCCCGTTGCACGTGCCCGTCATACCTGTCGCTAACGTCTTTCATGTCTTATCTTGTATTCACTCTTTCATTTCTTTCTTTCACTTGTTCGTTCATTCATTCATGTTTCACGTATTCATTCATTCATTCATTCATTCATTCATTCATTCATTCATTCATTGATTCATTCATTTATTCATTCATACATTATGCAACTACCCGTACGGGAGTCGCCTTGGCGACCCATCGGTCCCGAAGTCTTTCAATGTTGCTATACTCTACTCGGAACGACTATGTCGATAGTTCTTCCATTTCATTATTGTAACCCATTCATTGTTGAACGCGTAAGGGACTTGAACGTAAGCTTGTGCCGTAGCACGAGCGTGGAGCGCGGTGCGAGAGTTCTTATATTTTCCATGTTTCTTTCCATATTCTATACAAGCATGCAAGATGGGATTATTCCCTTAGCTAGGTGCGTTGAGTCATTTATTAGCATGTGCGGGGTTATCGTCTAGCGATTCTCGTGATAGTGTCCGCATTGTTATGTGTCTAGGCTAAGCAAAGACGGGTTCATCGGAGCCACCCACCTTAGCGATGTTCGCATCGGCCGAGCGATACTCCGAGTGCGCCTTTTGAAAGTCTAAGTCTAGATTCATCTTGTCGGGCCAATGTAAGCCTTACATCGATTCTTCATCAGGTCGATACCAACTCTTCGGGTCGACGGTTCGTTTGAGTCGTTGTACTTGTCATTTGAATCGGCGTTCCGCTAGGGCGGAGTGGGTCATTACAGAGACTCCCAAGGTATTACCCTCGTACTGATACTTGAGCTGCTCTTGGTACTGTGCATGCAACTGTGCTCTGAGCTCGCGATGGTGGTGGGTATTGTGCCAATGGTTGAACATCCAGTATTGGTCCTAGCTGCTCATCCACTACTAGAGGCGATGACGGGGGTGACTGAAAGGATGGCAGGGGTATATCTGGTGTAGATGGTCTTTTTCGTGATGTCGGATATGGGCAAGTGCTAATAGAATGGTCATCTGCTCCACAACGGAAGCATCGTCCATTGGCCGTTCCACAAACTGACCTAGAATGCCCTAACTTTCCATAATAGGTACAGGCTTGTTCTACCCGATACTGCTGCTGGTCTCTCTGCCTTGGAGCTTGCTGCTGCTAAACCGATGCTGGTGCCTGCTGGTTGGAAGGCCGGAAGGATGATAATCCATCTGGATTCTACCAGGGACAAACCCCTATTATGTGGTCTGGTGATCCGCACGCTAAACATAGATAGTTAGCCCTCCGACAGGTAAGATGAGTGTGCCCTTCCCTTCCACAGAAGGAACATACGACTGGTAACTCCTGGCTCTGATATGGATGTTGGTCTGCTGGTACTGGTGATGGACGTCGGGGTAAAAAGCCTGGTACATACGGATGGTTCCTCTTACAACCCTCAGTTCTGGATGCGGTCCTTCTAGCTCCATGCCCTTGCTCTCGTACTGCCTCTACAGTAGGTCGGGCTCGATATGCTGACGGGCTAGATGACTGGTACTGTCTGCCTCTAACCTGCACTTCCTCTGACTACAAGTCCCAGGCTTAAAGTTCCTCGGGTATTCCTTGCACACTACAGTCTATCAACATCTGGATACTCTGCTGGAGAGCGAGATCTCGTCGTTGTTGTGACTCCATCATTTCCTTGATAATCCCTATGAGGGCAGTGTCCCTGAAAGTTAAAGGACACAAGGATCAAATTGAGGGAACATGAGAGATCAATGATCAAGGCAGACAGGTCAAATAATCAGAGATAGAGAATAACACGAAGAATATCAATAAAGGATAATTATGATTGAGATAACTAAACATTAGTAACCCCCACATATCTGATAAATCAGACCTGCATGGGCCACCACTAAAACCTATGTCACGCTCCAGAACCAGAATACTAGCAAGTGGAGACGGACAAGGCCAGCTACGGAATCCCAAAGTACACCAGTACTCTAAAATTTCGTATAAGCTGTTAAGACATGGGGGTCACTTCTACAAGCCAACAGTCGATCCTAGGTTAAACAATCCTAGGTATCTCAATCACAGGCAATTATACAAAGTACAAGAAGTATGATCATCAGACATACAATAGTAAAGCATCCCAAACCATTTATACATGGATGATCATGAAGCTAGTCATACCAAAATAGAGAACTAGCAAGAGTGATAGTTATACATGATAAGCTCTAGCTATAGTCTAGAATACGCACATTATGTCTGGTGCCGTAGGCTAAATATCAAGGACCAAAATACGAGCTAAACACTGCTCGGAGGCTAAACGACACAAAAGAATAATGTACATATCAAGTGGGAGAATGAAACAAGAAACCCACTCACGTACTCTGGTGCTCCGGATGGTCACCGTCGAGTAGATGGTACGGAAGATCCTCTAGGCTCCTCTATCAGATCTGGCCAAACAAAACCAGTGTAGTTAGACCCCCAATAGCAAGTACCACAAAGGAGGCCAAACTATGAACTAAAACCAGCAATCACTAACATCAACAATTAGAGATACAAATGAGTAAGAACAGATCGAGACTCATGCACTACCCATGCACTTATCCCGAACATAGGAAGACAATAAGTAAGCATCTTGGAGCATAAAATAATTATCATGTGACATAATGTAAGCTGTGGACATGTTAAGTAAACCGAAGCTTGAGAACATGTAAAAGCAATTGAACATGTGAACTTGTAAGATAGCCGGGTCATAAGAGCATGGTGACCCGACATAGGGAGTCATGTATAGCATGTGAGAGAACTGAACATGTGAGCATGTTAGAACAAAATAGAATGACAATGATAGGATGACTTGGAAACTATTCCGGAAGTCAAGTTACAACCCTTAAACCAAACAAGGACCGGGGTTGTAACCCTTCTCCAGAACAGAACTTAGCCTCCGATCATTCATTGATAAAAGTAAATCATAAACCATAGTGTACGAAAATAAACATACGAATACTGCCTAGACAAAACTAGACTGGACTGGACTGACTCCATCCATCAATCACGGCAAAGCAATGAGTATGGCTTGATACTTTAACTAACTAGGGTTACCACAAGCCTAGTTACTAACAAGATGCAATGAGATGTTCCAATAGTCACAAGCCCTGCAGCTATCCAGTTATCCTTCCGCAGGTTGAGAGTTGTATTAGGTGGATACATCTTCCAGAAGACAAATATATCCCATGGTGACTTGGAGGTGCAACACATAACAGTGTGCTAGAAATGTGCCCTACTCGATGGCAGGCTACAAGTCCAATTAAAGCGTCCAGATAACGGGATTACTTGTGACTAGAAAATCTCTTTATGAACTACTTGATCAATCTAATCATTAACCTAGTCAGATTCAGTATAAATCCCTGACCGTAGAAAATCAGGAATTCATGTCCTAGACATTATGTAATACAGAACATGTAGCTTGTACAAACACATTTAAGAGAAACACCCACGGTGTCCAAATCATTCATTACTTGTAAGCCAATAAAGCCGTCGCAAGCATTCATAGTTCATGTCATGTCATATCATGTTACTTGTCTGGAGTGCACCATGATGGGCCACTATCATGTTAAGAGTACTTGTTGTGGTGCACCACGACGGGCCACAATCATGTTAAGCAAAGAAGTGACATGTAACTTGAGTACACCGCAATGAATCACTATCATGTTAAGCAATAAAGTGACATGTAACTTGAGTACACCGCAACGGATCACTATCATGTTAAGCAAAGAAGAAAGACATATATCATGAGTGCCCCACCACGGGTCACTATCATGTTAAGCAATCAAAGACGTAAGAAATCTTGTAGATAGATCTTGACAAAAGGTGCATCATAACATATGAGAAGGAATAAATGAGGTAACTACTTGGCCTAAAACACCAATTGAACCTGTGCTAGTGTTAAGGGTATGAGAGGGGTACAATCATTTTCTAACAGTACAATATTACCAAATCATGTTAAAAAATTCATTTATTAAAGAAATATCAAGCTATTAAATAGGATCGTCGCAATTTAGGCCAAGATAGAAAACATGCGATGCAATCATAAGCTCCATATCAAGAATGAAAGAAACTTGCATAAAATAGTTGGTAACATATTCTTGAAACCAAGGAAAAGATCTACAACTTTTATGTTGGGAGTTGGAAGAAATTCTGTGAAACCCATAAAATCTGGTTTAATTGTTTTTATTATTATTATAGAATTTTTCGGTGGATTTATTAGATGATAATTAGTTAAACTAGGTTATTAACATTATTGTTAATATTATTATTTAGTTTTTTTATTTAGCTTATTATTATTATTATTGCCTGTATTATTATAGTAGTTATTGTTATTATTATTATTATTCAAGAATATAAATTTTTGGATTTTTGTTTGTCTGGCCAGACCCGAGATCCAGACTCAAACCTGTTTCCATTTCCGAAAACCAAACTCGGTTTCTTATAATTCATTGGGATCCTTTTTCCTTCCATTCATTTATTTTGTACACTCACTCATAGGAATGGACTATTTCCATTCACTATATTTTTTTCACTTCATTACTCACAGCACACATTTACTCATCCTTCCCTTTCTCTGTTATTTAAGGAAAAGGAAAATTTTCCTTTTCTAACCGATGGCCGAGCAGCCCTTCCTCTCCCTGTTTGGACGGCCACCGCCGTCGACCCTTGCCCTCCCGAAACCGTCGGGCGCCCTATCCTTTCCTCTCCCCTAACCCCCGCTCATCTCTCCTATAAATCCCCCTTTTCACCCAACTCTCACTACACCAGAGGAAGAGCACCACCACCACCACCATAACCCCTCTCCCACTCAAACCCTAGCCGAGCCGACGTTCTCCGGCGAGATCCCCAACCCGCGCGGCTCCCCTGCGCGGCCCTCCTCCCGGCCAACCCCGAGTCCGGCGCACCCCTCGTCGCCGGTCCCCGCGAGCCCAGGCGCCGCCCCAGGCCGCACCCTGTCCGGCCTCCCGCGTCCCTGTTCGGCTCTGCCCGCGAGTCTCCAGGCCGATTCCGACCAGGGCCACCCTCTGCGTGGTTTTTCCGACGCTGTCCCTCCGGGCCAGAGCTTTCCGAGCTCCGCGACGCTTCTCCGAGTTTCTGACCCCTCTTCTGGAATCTTTCCCGTTCTCTGGTGCTGTTCCGCGGAACCCCGCTGTTGTCTTTTTCCAAACTCGGGTGCTGTACACGCAGTCGAACTCCGGCGAGGCGTGTTCCGAGTCCGAGGCAACCCTTCGGATTCCGTCAACTTGGGTAATCTCTGGTAATCACAGTAGTTCGTCCCCTGTTATAGTCTATGATGATAATTTGGTCCGCAAATTTCTTCGGAAATTCGGTTTTCGATTACGCGTTTGGTTCCGGGAATTTTCGGAACCATTGTTGGATTTTATTTTGTGGATTTTGCACAGTTCTGTTTGTTTTGGAAACTTTCGGAAAAGTTTCCAACGGTTGGAATTATTCTGAAATTTTCGAAAATGTTTTGGAGTGGTTTTCGGGAGTTCTGAATTGGTTCGGGTTCTCCGAATAAATATCGGATATGATTTATGGATGTGTTTATATATAAATTTGGGTTTCCCTGGTTTGGGACTATTTGCAGGAAATCATGGCGCACTTTTCCAGTTTTTGGGTTAACCAAAAATAGAGAAAATGCTGCCGGATTTTCCATAAAAATTTAGTTATATTTTAAAATGATTTAAAATAGTTTTTCGGAAAATATTAATATTTTGGATTTTGGGCGACGACCTTATTGGTCAATGGGCCCTGGCTAAGTGCAAACGAAACCGGTTTCGTCCGGACCTTGAGGCATTAGCCTATATGATGATTGGACCAAAAATCTGAGACTCATTAATTAATTTATTTTTAAGTTTTATTTATTAAATTGTAGGATTTTTAGAGACTAACATTTGTCTTTTTCTTATTTAAATTCATGTAAAATGGTCTGTAAGGACATAAGTCCAGTTTTCTTTTCTTTCTCGGTGGTTTTGTAATTGTGTAGTGTAGTTTAGGTTCTTTTGGTTTTCTGGTTTTGTTAGTTATCGATAAACGCGTAGAATAATAAATTGAATATTTTTAGTTTTCTCACATTAAGTTAACAATAAAGTATAAGTTTGTATTATTTAAACAAACTCACATTTTCTCATTTAAAGAAAAATCTAGTTTTATATATCGTATATAAAAAAAATACCAAAATTTGCCAAATAACATGTAAATACTATTTTTCCAATAAAATATTAAATTGACTTTTCCTTCGTAAATAAATTAATAGTAAATTGTATCGATAAGCGTGTTTCAGAAGTATAATTGTAAATAACATAAAACTGGACTAGGATCAATTTTAGAGATTGTAACTAGCACATCTAGCATGGCAATTTTGGAAATCTAAGGCAGACTTCTCGATTGTAGGATTTCGAGGACAAGTCTGAATTCAATCCCGGAGACATTCCAAATCCAGTCATAATCAAAGGCAAGTACATTTTGTGTTAGTTTACAATTATTTAGTAATCGTTTTAATGCAAGTTTAAACCACGATGCAACACGGAACTCTCTCTGAGAGCACTGACTGTAACTACTGTAACTATTGGGGACTGGGGGAATAGTGTAATGAGTATGACCATATCCTTTACTGTAACAAATCTCATATCCTTTACTGTAACAAATCCCATATCCTTTACTGTAACAAACCCAAGCCGGTCATATTTCATTGCCTATTCACATCACAGAACTGTAACTGTTTTAAAACTGTAACTGCTTAAATTGTTGATTTTAAAACTGTTTAAAAGTGCATAATTCTATTATTATTTCAATTGTTAAATTAGCATAAATTATACTTTGCTCACTCCTGACTGGAGACCCAACATTTTTAGGTATCATCGATGATGCTTTGTTCCGCGGTATTTTTCGAGGTCCCAATTAGAAGACGATGATCTCGAGACTGATGAGCTGGTTGCCTAGATTTTTTTTTATGATATTTGTATGGATTTCAGTTGTATCTTTCATTTTGTTGTAAAAGTTTTAAACTATTCAAAATATTTAAGTTGTGGCAAATTATACTGTGTTATTGAATTACCTGCAAGTGGAAACAGCTTATTGCCGCCGTCTCAACAACGGTGCAGGCTGGGCATAATCCGATTCGACCCAAGAAATTGGGACCGGGTCGTGACATGTTTTTAGTGGTGGCCCATGCAGGTCGAATCAACAACTTAGGAGAACCAACTTAGAAATAATTAGAACACTAGAACATCAAATTGCCACAACATAGGACCGATATATATATATATGTTAAATATTTTTGTTTGATTATAGACTGATAGGCTACTTATGTGTGCATCCTAAACCTTCCAGAGAATGGCCACTGACAAGACCAATCCTGCTGGCGATGAGGTATCATCTCCGGATCACACCCCACCTCCTCAACCAAGTCCAGGGTTTATTCCCTCGCAGCTGATTGACCGTCCCCATAATGTATCCAGTAAAGTTTTTACTACACTGGCGATTCCTACCTCTTCTCAAACTGAGTTGCATTTCCTTGGAAAAGTACCCATTCATGTTGCTCCACCAGTACCAGCAAACACCTCCCAAATGGTTGCCCTATTTCAAGAAATCATAGAGTCCCAGAAAGCTCAAGCTGAAGCCCAGCAGGAACAGATGGATATCACGATAGAAGTCATGAAGAACGTCAATGATGTAGCCTTAGCTATCTTAAACCGAGTTGGAGCGGAACCTCGTCCTAGGAGGGATGCCCTTGAATATAGAAGATGTTGGAGCCCTACTATCCAGCAATCATGTCATAAGAAGCTATTGGTTTGTGACTACTGTAAAAGGCCTGGTCATCAAGCCAATATTTGTCGTAAGAGATTGGGGAAATGTTTGGTATGTGGATCTGCTGAACATCGGATAAAGGATTGCCCCTATCTTTCTATCATACCAGAATACCTATCCCAGTTACACCTGTTATGCCGCAACCTATGGACTCTCTTCCCATCCAGCAGACCTTGCCTTCTACACCCACTGCAGGAAGGCATGATGCAGACTCAAGGATCATAGAAGATGAAGAAGTTGGAGACTACTCATGCAAGATCCAGAGCCATGAAGATTAATACTTAGGACTGCTGAATAGCATTATCTATTATTGTAAGAAGTTATAACAGGATGTCCTTAGAACAATCATGGAAGTGTTGCTGTAATTCTCCAATATGAATAAATTTTTTAGTTATATCTTTATGGTAGATGTTTTTCCCGATAGTCTTCCCGGATTACCAAAGTTCGAGGCATATAATTCATCATTGACCTAGTCCCTGGCTCTTTCCTATCTCTAAGGGACGCTATAGAGTCAACCCGAAGGAGGCCAAGAAGATGAAGGACCAGACCAATGAAAGCTCTAGGATTTATCCAAGATGGAACTTCACCCTAGGAAACACCTATCTTGTTTGTGCCCAAGAAGGATGGAACAATACGAATGTGCGTCGACTATCGGACACTAAAGAACAAGTACCTTTTTCTGGATTGATGATCTGTTTGATCAATTTGAGTGGAGTTAAGGTGTTTTCGAAGATTGACCTGATCACCATTAGATCAAGGTCAGGAAAGAGGACATTCCCAAGACGGCATTCAATACCAAGTATGGATTCTTGGTCATGTCGTTTGGACTGACGAATGCTCCTACTATGTTCATGAATCTCATGAACAGAGTCTTTCATGAGTATTTGGATCAGTTTTGTTGTCATCTTCATTGGTGACATACTGATATACTCGAAGACTGAAGAAGAGCATGAAGAGCACCTAAGGAAAGTTGAAGAAGGAGAAGTTGTAGTAAGATATCTAAAAGTGAATTTTTTTTAGATAAAGGTAAATTTTCTAGGCCATGTTGTCACAGAAGAAAGAATTTCGGTAGATCCTAAGAAGAATGTTGTTATCGAGAAGTGGAACACCCCAAGATCAGTTGCTGAAATCAGAAGGTTATTGGACTTAGCTGGCATATCTACGGAAGTTTGTGAAGGACTTTGCCAGGATTGATGAGCCAATGACAAAGCTCACAAGGAAGAATGAAGAAATTGTGTGGACTGAAGATTGCCAGTTAGCATTTGAGGAACTGAAGAAGAGACTTACCGATACTTGTGCTACCCGCAGGTACCGGAGGTTTCTCAATATACAGTGATGTCTCTGGAAAAGGACTGGGTTGCGTTCTTCAACAACACGGGAAAGTAATTGCTTACGCATCTAGGCAATTACGGACTCATGAGAAGAACTATTCCACACATGATCTGGAGCTTGTTGCAGCCATCTTTGTTTTGAAGCTATGGAAGCATTATCTCTATGAAAAGAGAGTGGAAATATTTACAGACCACAAAAATCTCAAATATGTTTCACTCAGAAGGAGCTGAACATGCGACAAAGACGATGGCTGGAGATGATGAAGGATTTTGACATCGACCTGCAGTACCACCCGGGTAAGACTAATATTGTTGTAGATGCACTTAGTCGAGGAGCGGCATTTGCTGGAAGACATAGAGAAGCTTGGACTGGAGATTGTGCTACCTGAGGAAGAATTGAAGAAACTGGGATGAGAAGCCAGTGTACCAAGAGTTGATTCATCGATGATGCAGTTGTAAGTGCGTTCAAGTCTGATGGATAAAGTTAAGGAGACACAATTCCAGGACGAGACGCTTTGCAAACTCAGAGATCAGGTGTTGGCAGAAACACTTGAAGGATTTTTCAATCGCCAGTGACGGAGCACTGAAGAATGGTACAAGGCTTTGCGTACCGACTGACGAACTGATGAATGAGCTAATACAAGAAACGCACCAGTCACACATCCAGGAGCTGATAAGATGAATCGGGATATGTGAACTGTAGTGTGGTAATACGGAATGAAGAAAGATATATCCAGATTTGTGGCTAGATGCTTGATTTGTCAACAAGTGAAAGCTAGCAGACAGAGACCAGCATGATTGTTGCAGTCGCTTGACATTCCGGAATGGACGTAGGAACACATAACGATGGACTTTGTGTCAGGACTGCCTCGATTCCAAGGAGGGAAGGACGCTATTTGGGTTATCGTGGACCGACTGACGAAGTCAGTTCACTTTATTCCCTTCAAGGTTGGTCTATCCACCGAGTAGTTGGCGGCTTTGTACATGTGGCACATTTACCAGATTCATGGAGTACCGGTAGGTATTGTATCTGAAAGAGATACCAGGTTCACCTCTCACTTCTGGAAGAGTTTGCATGAGAGTTTGGGAACACGACTGAAGTTCAGCACCGCCTAATATTCCCAGACTGACGGACAATCTGAGGGAACGATTCAGACGCTAGAAGACATGCTGAGAGCTTGTGCAGGATATTGGGAAGATCACTTGCATTTGGTAGAATTCTCCTATTTTCTTGCAAGCGTTATCTTTCGTTCTAATATTTTTGGACTAAACTTGACTTATGCTGCTAAGTTAGCCAAGTTTTGCAGGCTTATTTCTTTATCGAGCTTGATCATGACAGTATTTTATTGGAGGCCTTTACTAATATATTGTCTAATCAGAACCGGTGCATGATGGTCTGATCAATCTTGTACACTTTGGTTCGCCTTTATATCTTATTTTCTACGTGGTTGTGACATAGTTAAAACTTGTCCATAAACGTCTCATCTACGACTGCTTTGACAATTCTTATTGTTGGACCTGAGTTACGGACGCAGTACCCATACCTGCTTGATTTAAAGTAACCCTATCCTACCCTATCCTTTAAATTTCGAGGACGAAATTTTCTAAGGAGGGAAGGTTGTGAAACCCATAAAATCTGGTTTAATTATTTTTATTATTATTATAGAATTTTTCGGTGGATTTATTAGATGATAATTAGTTAAACTAGGTTATTAACATTATTGTTAATATTATTATTTAGTTTTCTTATTTAGCTTATTATTATTATTATTATTGCCTGTATTATTATAGTAGTTATTGTTATTATTATTATTATTATTATTATTATTATTATTATTATTTTTCAAGAATATAAATTTTTGGATTTTTGTTTGTTTGGCCAGACCCGAGATCCAGACTCAAACCTGTTTCCATTTCCGAAAACCAAACTCGGTTTCTTATAATTCATTGGGATCCTTTTTCCTTCCATTCATTTATTTTGCACACTCACTCATAGGAATGGACTATTTCCATTCACTATATTTTTTTCACTTCATTACTCACAGCACACATTTACTCATCCTTCCCTTTCTCTGTTATTTAAGGAAAAGAAAAATTTTCCTTTTCTAACCGATGGCCGAGCAGCCCTCCCTCTCCCTGTTTGGACGGCCATCGTCGTCGACCCTTGCCCTCTCGAAACTGTCGGGCGCCCCATCATTTCCTCTCCCCTAACCCCCGCTCATCTCTCCTATAAATCCCCCTTTTCACCCAACTCTCACTACACCAGAGGAAGAGCACCACCACCACCACCATAACCCCTCTCCCACTCAAACCCTAGCCGAGCCGACATTCTCCGACGAGATCCCCGACCCGCGCGGCTCCCCTGCGCGGCCCTCCTCCCGTCCAACCCCGAGTCCGGCGCACCCCTCGCCGCCGGTCCCCGCGAGGCCAGGCGCCGCCCCAGGCCGCGCCCTGTCCGGCCTCCGGTGCCCATATTCGGCTCCGCCCGCGAGTCTCCAGGCCGATCCCGACCAGGGCCACCCTCTGCGTGGTTTTTTCGGCGCTGTCCCTCCGGGCCAGAGCTTTCCGAGCTCCGCGACGCTTCTCCGAGTTTCTGACCCCTCTTCTGGAATCTTTTCCGTTCTCTGGTGCTGTTCCGCGGAACCCCGCTGTTGTCTTTTTCCAAACTCGGGTGCTGTACACGCAGCCGAACTCCGGCGAGGCATGTTCCGAGTCCGAGGCAACCCTTCGGATTCTGTCAACTTGGGTAATCTCTGGTAATCACAGTAGTTCGTCCCCTGTCATAGTCTATGATGATAATTTGGTCCGCGAATTTCTTCAGAAATTCGGTTTTCGATTACGCGTTTGGTTTAGGGAATTTTCGGAACCATTGTTGGATTTTATTTTGTGGAATTTGCACAGTTCTGTTTGTTTTGAAAACTTTCGGAAAAGTTTCCAACGGTTGGAATTATTCTGAAATTTTCGAAAATGTTTTGGAGTGGTTTTCGGGAGTTCTGAATTGGTTCGGGTTCTCCGAATAAATATCGGATATGATTTATGGATGTGTTTATATATAAATTTGGGTTCCCCTGGTATGTGACTATTTACAGGAAATCATGGTGCACTTTTCCAGTTTTGGGTTAACCAAAAATAGAAAAAATGCTGCCGGATTTTCTATAAAAATTTAGTTATATTTTAAAATGATTTAAAATGGTTTTTTCGGAAAATATTAATATTTTGGATTTTGGACGACGACCGTATTGGTCAATGGGCCCTGGCTAAGTGCAAACGAAACCGGTTTCGTCCGGACGTTGAGGCATTAGCCTATATGATGATTGGACAAAAAATCTGAGACTCATTAATTAATTTATTATTAAGTTTTATTTATTAAATTGTAGGATTTTTAGAGACTAACATTTGTCTTTTTCTTATTTAAATTCATATAAAATGGTCTGTAAGGGCATAAGCCCAGTTTTCTTTTCTTTCTCGGTGGTTTTGTAATTGTGTAGTGTAGTTTAGGTTCTTTTGGTTTTCTGGTTTTGTTAGTTATCGATAAACGCGTAGAATAATAAATTGAATATTTTTAGTTTTCTCACATTAAGTTAACAATAAAGTATAAGTTTGTATTATTTAAACAAACTCACATTTTCTCATTTAAAGAAAAATCTAGTTTTATATATCGTATATAAAAAATACCAAGTTTTGCCAAATAACATGTAAATACCATTTTTCCAATAAAATATTAAATTGACTTTTCCTTCGTAAATAAATTAATAGTAAATTGTATCGATAAGCGTGTTTCAGAAGTATAATTGTAAATAACATAAAACTGGACTAGGATCAATTTTAGAGATTGTAACTAGCACATCTAGCATGGCAATTTTGGAAATCTAAGGCAGACTTCTCGATTGTAGGATTTCGAGGACAAGTCTGAATTCAATCCCGGAGACATTCCAAATCCAGTCATAATCAAAGGCAAGTACATTTTGTGTTAGTTTACAATTATTTAGTAATCGTTTTAATGCAAGTTTAAACCACGATGCAATACGGAACTCTCTCTGAGAGCACTGACTGTAACTACTGTAACTATTGGGGACTGGAGGAATAGTGTAATGAGTATGACCATATCCTTTACTGTAACAAATCTCATATCCTTTACTGTAACAAATCCCATATCCTTTACTGTCACCCTCATTTTTCCGTATTTCTCGTATTTCGTATTTATATTCGTATCTGGATTTTGGCATGTATTTTTATTTTTCTCGACTTGTGGAATTTCGGTATTTCTCGTATTTTGGATTTTGTCCTGGCTCGATTTTAATTGGTTTTGAGTTGGTTTGGTTCTTTATGGTTGGATCACCTTAGCCTATGCTCCACCCTCAACACACCACAACTCATCCTCTTTATAATCCCCACCTACCACTCTCTCTCTTCATTACCACCACCATTTATTTTCTTCTCCTTCTCCTTCCTCCACAACTCTCCACCCATAGGCAAGTGCATCTTGCCACTACATGAGAACCCTATTTTCTTGGTCCATTAGATAGATTAGGACATGGTGATCAACATTAGTTCTTGGCTTTTTGTGATTTGGTGTCTCCATTGCTCTAGATCTAAGTTTTTCTATTTTCGGATTTTGCATGGTTTGATCTATTTTAGTTGGATGTTTATGGGTTTTGATGTTTCCATGTGGAAGAGCATTCAGTTTCACTCCAGTTGGAGCCTTGGAAATCCGGATTTGGAGTTCGGATGGCTAAGTTGTGATGCTTTGAAGCTTTGGGTTCATCATGGTGTTCTTGCTGTTTGGAGAAGACAGTGAGCAGTATGCAGAGCTTCTTAGCTTACGCCACTGAGCCTTGGATACGCTTCCTGTTGGAAGCGTGTCTCCTGCGTGCGTACTTTTGTGCGTACGCAGACTTGAGCGTGCGTGACTTTTTACCTACGCTGCTCCCTGTAGCGTGCGTGACTTTTCACGTACATTGCTCTCTCAGCGTGCGTGACTTTTCACCTACGCTGCTCCCTGTAGCGTGCGTGACTTTTTACGTACATTGCTTTCTCAGCGTGCGTGACTTTTCATGTACGCTGCTTCCCTGGAGCGTGCGTGACTTTTCATGTACGCTGCTCCCTGGAGCGTGTGTGACTTTTCGCGTACGCAGCTCCCCATGCGTGCGTGACTTTTGTGTACGCTGCCCCCTGACCCCTTGTTTATTGGCTCTTGGAGTTTTGGTCTTAATTCTTTAAGCTTTGCTCTTCTATAGCCCTATATAATTATATTTTATTAGATATTTTACGTCCATTTTATATCCTTACGTCTTTTGTCCTGAACTTGATAATCACGAATTTACTTGATATGTTTGGAATTGATAATTGAGCATGACCTGATAAGTGGCCCGTCGTGGCGCACTCCTGACTAGTACACTTGATATGATAACCTGACCTGATATATCTTGAATAGCTGTTGCGACGGCTACCTGACATGACATGACCTGTATAATTAATCCTGACACCGTGGGCGATTGTGCTTGTACAAATAATCCAGTCATGTCTTGCATCATGTCTAGGAGGGGACTCCTGAGTACCACGGTCAGGAGTACCTACTGAATTGGACTAAGGTTAATGATTAGTATAATTCACTAGTCATGAAGAGATGTTCCCCAGTTACAGGCAATCCCGTTATCCCGGCCGTAAATGATTGGACTTGTAGCCTGCCGACGAGTATGACACATTTCCAGCCCACTATTATGTGGGGCATCCACCATTGTCACTTAAATGATTGAACTCTATTGTCACTATAATGCATTGTACTCTCTAGATTGTCACTATAATGATTGCCTGGATAACCTGGATAGCTGCAGGGCCTGTGACTACTTGGAGCATCTCATTGCATCTTGTTAGTAACTAGGATTGTGATAACCCTAGTTAGTTAATGTAGAAAGCCGTAGGTAATGATTGGCCGTGATTGCTTGGATGGAGTCTAGTCCATTTTAGTATTGTCTAGAATTGATTGATTGTAAGATTGTACCAGAATGATTGAATGATTGTCACTCCAGATTGTCACTATAATGATTGTCACTCCAGATTGTCACTCCAGATTGTCACTATAATGATTGTCACTCCAGATTGTCACTATAATAATTGTCACTCCAGATTGTCACTATAATGATTGTCACTCCATATTGTCACTATAATGATTGTCACTATAATGATTGTCACTCCAGATTGTCACTATAATGATTGTCACTCCAGATTGTTACTTGACCTGATTTCTTATATTTATCTTGCCGATAAATGGTGAGAGAAACCAAGTTCCGTTCAGACGAAGGGTTACAACCCCTGTCCTTGTTTGGTTTACGGGTTGTAACCTAGCTATCTGAATAGTCCCATGGTTATCTCATCGTATATCATCCTGTCATGCTTTTCCATATGTCCTGTCTTTTAGTGATTCTATGCAAGATTGTCTTTTATAATTACCCATCATGCTTTTTCTTAAATTACTGTCTCTTATTATGTAATTATATTATTGTGCTAATTTGCTGGCTTTGGTTCTTATTTTGTGGCCTCCTTTGTGGCACTTGCTCTTCCTGGGGTCTGACCCAGCTGGTTTTGTATGGCCAGACACCGGAGCAGCAGCAAAGGATCTACCTGTCTTCCAGCCCGATGGTGGTCACCAGGCGTAACCAGGGCATCGAGTGGGTTTCTTTTGTTCTCCCACTGTAATATTGTAAATTATTCTTTTAAGGCGTTTAGCCGATGAGCAAGTGTTAGCTCGATTGTACTTACTTACTGTCTGCCTACGGGCTGTAACATGATTGACAAGTCCCAGGGGTTGATCATGTATGACTGAACTCTTGCTAGTTCACACATTTTGTAACGACTAGCTTCATGATCATCTGGATATGTAATGTTTGGGACGCCTTACAATTGTATATTTGGTGATCTGATATCTTGTGATTATTATTAGTTGGTTGAGATTGAGACAATAGGCTATTTTATGACCTTAAGAGACTGATGGATTGTAGTGAAACCCTCACATATCTAGACAGCCGTGACCGTATAGCGGTGTGGATTCCATTCCGTTATACGTAGCTGGCTATGTCTGTCCCCGCTCTCCAGTATTCTGGTTCTAGGGCGTGACATGGTTTAAGTGGTAGCCCATGCAGGTCTTGTTAATCAAGATGTGTGAGGGTTTACCGAATATATGTCTCAATCGGTACTCGCCCTTGATCTCTGCTCGTATCCTCTTGATTCCTGAAAATTCTTGTCCTGATCACATGCTTGTAATCGTTGATCTGTCCTGGTCCTTCCTTATTGTTCCCATGTCGTCTTCTTCAGTGGCATTGAACCTGGACCTGCCAATCAGCAAGGAGGAGCACCTCCCGTGGACCAGCAGCAACCAGAAGATCAGGCCCAGCACTCAGGAGCAGCCTCCCGAGTCGTACCTACTGGAGGAGAGCCGCCAGTTCAGTCAGTCCAGCCTGCAGATCCTGATGATGGCACTTTGGTGGGTCTCATCAGATCATTGTTAGCTTTCCAGGATCGTAGAGGCGATATATTGCACCAGGCAGTGGAAGATGCTCTGAATAGAAGTGGACCCCGAGGGAACAGTACGGTCAACAGTTTTAAGCACCTGAACCCTCCATTCTTCGATGGCAGCGAGGATGCCATTGCTGCCGATGCTTGGCTACAAGATATAGAGGTGATTCTCGAAGCCGCGAAGACTCCAGAAGAAGAGAAGGTGGCTGTGGTGCGCCTACAGTTATTGGATCTAGCCCGTAGTTGGTGGGCCGCACAAGCAGTGGGATTTGCAACACCTGTCCCCTGGGCAGTGTTCAGCGAAAAGTTCCAGACCAAGTATTATGATGCAGTGGCTCGGTATGACTTGCAGTCCAGGTTCAGTAATCTTAAGCAGATGGGGAGGACGGTCGACGGATATGCGACCGAGTTTTCCAGACTCAGTCGGTTTGCTCCCACCTTGGTGGCAACCGAGTTTGACAGAGCGCAGAGGTTCCAGCAGGGACTTCACCTAGAGATTATATTGGCAGTAGAACAGTTCGAGCATCAGACCTATGATGCGGTGTTGCGAGCAGCAAGGAGGCACGAGTATACCTCCCAGAGAATAGTGGACAGGACTGGAGGTCGGAAGCGGTCCCATAGTCAGATGAATCAGTCTTCAGCATCAGCCCCGGCAGCTAGGGCTTTGACTATTGGAACTCCGAGGCAAGCAACCTCAGTTACGTCGGTTCAGTACTCAACCCCGACGTACCCTCAGCAGAAACAGAAGCAGGCACAGTCTTCCGCCGTAGGCTGTTCTTATTGTGGGAAGCCTGGACACGTTGTGTCAGAGTGTCGCAAGGCGCTGGGATTATGCTTGTTGTGTGGGGCACCAGACCATAGGGTGGGGTCCTGCCCATTCAGAGTCGATTCAGCATCAACAGTATCTAGTCCCTCGGTTAGGGGACCAGCACCAGCTCCAGTACCAGTCCAGCAGCAGCAACAGTACCCATTGCCGAGGCCATTGCCGACTCAGGCCCAGACTTTTTAGCAGCAGAACCCGCGGCAGTTTGCCCTAGCCCAGGCTCAAGTTCAGAATCGACCGAGAGGTATATGTGTCCTCTCATCTTGCTTTTCTACCGTCATTATGCGGGGTGCATGACGTATTTTATGTATCCAAATTACAACGGTACATCCCGGACCCGAGCCATATCCTGGGTTATTCAAAACTGGTTATTGGTACCAACCTTTTCGTATGAGGATAGGCCCGTGTCCCTGTTTGACCAAGGGGAGAGACCTCAAGCGCAAGACTATCAGTTTAGTTCATGTTGCTTGCGTTCATCGCTCCTTGGAAGAGTCAAACGTGGGAGTGTGAGGATGATATCCGATCACGTTATCCCTACTTGTTTGACTCGTGAGGTGTAATGTCTTCCTTATGCCTTACGTTTTCCCTTCCTTGCTTGTATTGTATGATTGTATGATTGAATTGCTTAGTGCAGTTGTTGGTGCTTAATATAGCTTGTCGTGATAATCTCTAGCTCCTTGATTAAATTTCGAGGACGGAATTCTTTTAAGGTGGGTAGAGTTGTCACCCTCATTTTTCCGTATTTCCCGTATTTCGTATTTATATTCGTATCTGGATTTTGGCATGTATTTTTATTTTTCTCGACTTGTGGAATTTCGGTATTTCTCGTGTTTTAGGTTTTGTCCTGGCTCGATTTTAATTGGTTTTGAGTTGGTTTGGTTCTTTATGGTTGGATCACCTTAGCCTATGCTTCACCCTCAACACACCACAACTCACCCTCTTTATAATCCCCACCTACCACTCTCTCTCTTCATTACCACCACCATTTATTTTCTTCTTCTTCTCCTTCCTCCACAACTCTCCACCCATAGGCAAGTGCATCTTGCCACTACATGAGAACCCTATTTTCTTGGTCCATTAGCTAGATTAGGACATGGTGATCAACATTAGTTCTTGGCTTTTTGTGATTTGGTGTCTCCATTGCTCTAGATCTAAGTTTTCCTATTTTCGGATTTTGTATGGTTTGATCTATTTTAGTTGGATGTTTATGGGTTTTGATGTTTCCATGTGGAAGAGCATTCAGTTTCACTCCAGTTGGAGCCTTGGAAATCCGGATTTGGAGTTCGGATGGCTAAGTTGTGATGCTTTGAAGCTTTGGGTTCATCATGGTGTTCTTGCTGTTTGGAGAAGACAGTGAGCAGTATGCAGAGCTTCTTAGCTTACGCCACTGAGCTTTGGATACGCTTCCTATTGGAAGCGTCTCTCATGTGTGCGTACTTTTATGCGTACGCAGACTTGAGCGTGTGTGACTTTTCACCTACGCTGCTCCCTGTAGCGTGCGTGACTTTTTACGTACATTGCTCTCTCAGCGTGCGTGACTTTTCACCTACGCTGCTCCCTGTAGCGTGCGTGACTTTTCACGTACATTGCTTTCTCAGCGTGCGTGACTTTTCATGTACGCTGCTTCCCTGGAGCGTGCGTGACTTTTCATGTACGCTGCTCCCTGGAGCGTGCGTGACTTTTCGCGTACGCAGCTCCCCCTGTGTGCATGACTTTTGTGTACGCTGCCCCCTGACCCCTTGTTTAACCCATTGGCTCTTGGAGTTTTGGTCTTAATTCTTTAAGCTTTGCTCTTCTATAGCCCTGTATAATGATATTTTATTAGATATTTTATGTTCATTTTATATCCTTACGCCTTTTGTCCTGAACTTGATAATCACGAATTTACTTGATATGTTTGGAATTAATAATTGAGCATGACCTGATAAGTGGCCCGTCGTGGCGCACTCCTGACTAGTACACTTGATATGATAACCTGACCTGATATATCTTGAATAGCTGTTACGACGGCTACCTGACATGACATGACCTGTATAATTAATCCTGACACCGTGGGCGATTGTGCTTGTACAAATAATCCAGTCATGTCTTGCATTATGTCTAGGAGGGGACTCCTGAGTACCACGGTCAGGAGTACCTACTGAATTGGACTAAGGTTAATGATTAGTATAATTCACTAGTCATGAAGAGATGTTCTCCAGTTACAGGTAATCCCGTTATCCCGGCCGCAAATGATTGGACTTGTAGCCTGCCGACGAGTAGGGCACATTTCCAGCCCACTGTTATGTGGGGCATCCACCATTGTCACTTAAATGATTGAACTCTATTGTCACTATAATGCATTGTACTCTCTAGATTGTCACTATAATGATTGCCTGGATAACCTGGATAGCTGCAGGGCCTGTGACTACTTGGAGCATCTCATTGCATCTTGCTAGTAACTAGGATTGTGATAACCCTAGTTAGTTAATGTAGAAAGCCGTAGGTAATGATTGGCCGTGATTGCTTGGATGGAGTCTAGTCCAGTTTAGTATTGTCTAGAATTGATTGATTGTAAGATTGTACCAGAATGATTGAATGATTGTCACTATAATGATTGTCACTCCAGATTGTCACTATAATGATTGTCACTCCAGATTGTCACTATAATGATTGTCACTCCAGATTGTCACTATAATGATTGTCACTCCAGATTGTCACTATAATGATTGTCACTCCAGATTGTCACTCCAGATTGTCACTATAATGATTGTCACTCCAGATTGTCACTATAATGATTGTCACTCCAGATTGTCACTATAATGATTGTCACTCCAGATTGTCACTATAATGATTGTCACTCCAGATTGTCACTATAATGATTGTCACTATAATGATTGTCACTCCAGATTGTCACTATAATGATTGTCACTCCAGATTGTTACTTGACCTGATTTCTTATATTTATCTTGCCGAAAAATGGTGAGAGAAACCAAGTTCCGTTCAGACGAAGGGTTACAACCCCGGTCCTTGTTTGGTTTACGGGTTGTAACCTAGCTATCTGAATAGTCCCATGGTTATCTCATCGTATATCATCCTGTCATGCTTTTCCATATGTCCTGTCTTTTAGTGATTCTATGCAAGATTGTCTTTTATAATTACCCATCATACTTTTTCTAAAATTACTGTCTCTTATTATATAATTATATTATTGTGCTAATTTGCTGGCTTTGGTTCTTATTTTGTGGCCTCCTTTGTGGCACTTGCTCTTACTGGGGTCTGACCCAGCTGGTTCTGTATGGCCAGACACCGGAGCAGCAGCAAAGGATCTATCTGTCTTCCAGCCCGATGGTGGTCATCAGGCGTAACCAGGGCATCGAGTGGATTTCTTTTGTTCTCCCACTGTAATATTGTAAATTATTCTTTTGAGGCGTTTAGCCGACGAGCAAGTGTTAGCTCGATTGTACTTACTTACTGTCTGCCTACGGGCTGTAACATGATTGACAAGCCCCGGGGGTTGATCATGTATGACTGAACTCTTGCTAGTCCACACATTTTGTAACGACTAGCTTCATGATCATCTGGATATGTAATATTTGGGACGCCTTACAATTGTATATTTGGTGATCTGATATCTTGTGATTATTATTAGTTGGTTGAGATTGAGACAATAGGCTATTTTATGACCTTAAGAGACTGATGGATTGTAGTGAAACCCTCACATATCTAGACAGCCGTGACCATATAGCGGTGTGGATTCCATTCCGTTATACGTAGCTGGCTATGTCTGTCCCCGCTCTCCAGTATTCTGGTTCTGGGGCGTGACATTTACTGTAACAAACCCAAGCCGGTTATATTTTATTGCATATTCACATCACAGAACTGTAACTGTTTTAAAACTGTAACTGCTTAAATTGTTGATTTTAAAACTGTTTAAAAGTGCATAATTCTATTATTATTTCAATTGTTAAATTAGCATGAATTGTACTTTGCTCACTCCTGACTGGAGACCCAACATTTTTAGGTATCATCGATGATGCTTTGTTTCGCGGTATTTTTTGAGGTCCCAATTAGAAGACGATGATCTCGAGACTGATGAGCTGGTTGCCTAGATTTTCTTTTTCATGATATTTGTATGGATTTCAGTTGTATCTTTTATTTTGTTGTAAAAGTTTTAAACTATTCGAAATATTTAAGTTGTGGCAAATTATACTGTGTTATTGAATTACCTGCAAGTGGAAACAACTTACTGCCGCCGTCTCAACAACGGTGCAGGCTGGGCATGATCCGATTCGACCCAAGAAATTGGGACCGGATCGTGACAAATTCTGTCCACAAATCAGCCAAATAGGACATAAAACAGCCAAAAATAGCCAAAACATGTACTATGCGGCATTCTGCGGCATTATGCAGCCTTCTGCAGTACTATACGGCACTATGCAGCCTTCTGCGACACTATGCGATACTATACAAGTCATACGGTACTATTCATTCTATGCGGCTGCGATACTATTCATTCCTGCGGCTGCGGCACTATTCATGTAGCACTATTCATCTATGCGGTTGCGGTACTATTCATGCGACACTATTTATTTCTGCGACTGCGGTACTATTCATACGACACTATTCATCTATGCGGCTGCGGCACTATTCATCCATGCGGCTGCGGCACTATTCATGCGGCACTATTCATACGGCACTATTCATTCCTGTGGCTGCGGCACTATTCATGCGTTACTATTCATTCCTGCGGCTGTGGCACTATTCATGCAGTACTATTCATCTATGCGGCTGCAGTACTATTCATGCGGCACTATTCATTCCTGCGGCTGCGGTACTATTCATGCAGCACTATTCATCTATGCGGCTGCGGTACTATTCATCCATGCGGCTGCGGTACTATTCATGCGGCACTATTCATTCCTGCGGCTACGGCACGATTCATACGGCACTATTCATCTATGCGGCTGCGGTACTATTCATACGGCACTATTCATCTATGCGGCTGTGACACTATTCATCCATACGGTTGTGGCACTATTCATACGGTACTATTCATTTCTGCGGCTGCGACACTATTCATGCGGCACTATTCATTCCTGCGGCTGCAACACTATTCATGCGGTACTATTCATCCATGCGGCTGCGGCACTATTCATCCATGCGGCTGCGTTCATGCGGCACTATTTATTTCTACGGCTGTGTGGCACTATTTATGCGGCACTATTCATACGGCACTATTCATCGTCACTGCCAAATTCAGTACAGATGAACTAGAAAATGCTTAAATCTTGTTTTGGCCATAACTTCCTCAAAACAAGTCAAAATCTAACTTTTCAAAGGTCCATTTTGGGTAAAATCGAATTCTCTACAACATAGAACAATCAAAACTTAAAAATAATGAAGTTTAGTAGATCAAAACCCAAGAAAACTGAAAAGGCTATAAACTTAGATCTATAAATAATTATCCACCAAAATAAAAAATGCCAAGTTCTAAAGATGCTCAGAATCATGTAAGGAAGAGTTTAGAACAAAAAAAATAATATTTGTCCAATATTTGGCAAGATGTACTTGCCTTAGGTTGGAAGAAGAAGATGAAAAGGAAGAACATGAAGAGAATGAAAATAATAAAGGAGAGAGAGAGAGAGGAGTTGGATTTTATACAAACCTTCTCATCTCAAACCCACCTAAACCAAACCAAGCCCTATACCAAGTTGAACCGAACCAAATTAAACCAAGTCAAGTTTAATCTACACTTTAGAAAAATTAAAATATTCGAAAACCAAGAAATACGAAATACGGATCAAAATACGTACATGTACATAAATACTGATACAGTGAGACGAGTTTCACACATCCATCTGGTGCAAAGTCCAGCCTTTCACAGCTGCAACAGCCAAGAACGCCCAAACTGTAGGTATCTTAGCTACCGGGGCAAATGTTTCTGAATAGTCGATCCCCTCAACCTGATGATTACCGAACACAACCAGCCGTACCTTTAAGCGCTCAACACTGCCGTCGAATTTGTACTTTATTTTGTACACCCATCTACTTCCCAATGCTTTCCTCCCAGGAGGCAAATCGACGAGACCCCATGTCCTATTATCTTCCAGAGCCTGTATTTCAGTTTGCATAGCTGCACGCCAGCCTGAATCTCGCGAGGCCTGGCGATATGAAGTAGGCTCAACACCGGCAGTGATAGCTGCAAGAAAATCTCTGTGTCCAGCAGTAAATATGTCATAACTTAAAAATTGTGTTAGAGGATACGAAGTACCTGAGGAAGTGATGGGAATAGATGAACTATGGTGAAGGGGGGACTTTTACTTCGAACAACATTCGTCACAAAATCCTGTAATCGTACTGGATGTGATTTCTTTCTCATTTTTCTTCCCAATACTACCTCGTCGGGCACCTCTGGCAATACTGTATCTCCTGTATCATCAGTAGTATCCGCATCACCCCCAGCGGACTCTCCTGTCAATACTTCTGTATCTACCTGTGCATCCTCGCCACTCGGTGCCGAGCCACCATCAACCCCTCCGGCCTCAGCAACCGTAGTCGGCACCATCCCAAAAGCCTCTATATCGTCTCCCGGCACCTCAACAGATGTATGGCGTATCGCAGAAGACATCTCGCTAGCAGAGCCACACCCAGGAAATTCTTTTTCATAAAAAGTAACATCACGGGACACAAAAAATTCACCAGTCTCCAAATCATACAATTTCCATCACTTTTTATCAAGTGGATACCCAACAAAGATATATTTTCTGCTCCTGCTAGCAAATTTATCATGTCGGAATTTCAAATCATACGCATAGCACAGACAACCAAAAATACGTAGATAATCATACGAAGGAGCCGAACCATATAAAACTTCATAAGGAGACTTAAACTGCAAGATACTATAAGGGGTTCTATTTATCAAATAACATGCACCCAGAACACATTTCTCCCAAAAATCCACGGAAAAAGAACCCTGAAATCTCAATTCCCTGGCTACATTTAAAATATGTCGATATTTTCTTTCCACCCTTCCATTCTGTTGAGGTGTCCCAACACAGGATGTTTGGAACAATATACCTTGAGATAAAAAATAATTTCGTAAACAATTAAATTCAGTGCCATTGTCACTCCGCACACGACGTATATCAGCCCCAAACTGACGCTTCACCATAGCAATGAATTTAAGAAACATAGAATAAACATCACACTTATCCGTCAATAAAATAACCCAAACAGCTCTAAAAAATCATCCACCAGAGTCAAAAAATATCGTGCCCCATTAGATGACGGAACACGATATGGTCCCCACAGATCACAGTGTATAAGTTCAAAGCATCTCAAAGCACAACTACTACTATCAGGAAAAGCATCACGAGTCTGTTTAGCTTGATGACAAATATCACAAGCCTTATGAGAAAACACACTACTACCAGAGAGAAAAGGTAAAGTCTGCATTACTTTATCTGAAGGATGTCCCAGTCTACTATGCCAAACCTCAGAATCACTATCTTTGCATGCCAGGATCATCGAAGCCAAAGAAGCAGGAACCTTCCCCAAGAAGTAAAGTCCACCCCTTTGTTCACCTGCTCCAATCACCATCCTCGTACTTCGGTCCTGGACAAAACACAAATTAGGAGTAAATAACATATCACAATTTCTGGCACCGATCAATTGTGAGACAGAGATCAAATTACAAGTCAATGTCGAAACATAGAGAACATCTGTCACCCTCATTTTTCGTATTTCGTATTATGCTCGTATTTGATTTTGGCACGTATTTTATTTTCCTGGACATGTGGTCTTTTGATTCTTGTAAGCAGGTTTTAACCATGGCTTGGTTTTATTTTGTGGAGAATGTTTGGTTTGGTTTGGTTTGGTTCAACATGCATGGAACACCATAAGCCTACACTCCACCTCCATTCCACCACAACACCCTCATTATAACCCACCTACTTCTCTCTCCTCCATAATTTCTTCATTAATTTCTTCTTCTTCTTCTTCCTCCACCCACACCTATAGGCAAGTGCATCTTGCCATTAAATAAGCACCACCTTTTATTTGTTCATTAGCTAGATTAGGACATGGAGAACAATATTAGAACTTGGAATTTTGTGATTTGGAGTCTCCATTGTTCTAGATCTAAATTTTAGTTATTTTCGGAATTCCTTGGTTTTGATCTATTAAACTTTGATTTTAGCTTGTTTTGATTCTTCCATGTGGAAGAGAATTCAATTTTACTCAAGTTAGAACCTTGAAAATCTAAATTTGGTTTTGATTTGGCTAAGTTGTGAAGATTTGAACTTGGTGTTCTTGAGAGTTCAGCCATGGTGGAGCTCTCGGCCACTGCTTTTTAGCACCTGGCCGATTGCGCACTATTTCCTGGCCTGCGCTCTTTAGTGCAAGGCCATTTGCGCACCCTGACCTGTGCTCTTTAGCGCATGGCCATTTGCGCAAGATCCTTGGCCAGTGCTTTGCGCTGCGCTGGATTGCGCTGGCGCAGGCCAGCCATGCGCAAGCCAGCCATGCGCAAAGTAACCCCTGCGCAATCAACCATTGCGCAATCCATCTCTGCGCAACCAACTCCTGCGCAGTTTACTCCTGCGCAGTCTACCTTCTGCGCAATCCATCTGTGCGCCATCTGCCCCTGCGCACTTGGCACCCTGCGCAGTTGGTACCCTGCGCAGCTCACCCTGCGCACTTGGTACCCTGCGCAGCTCACCCTGCGCACTTGGCACCCTGCGCAGTATATACCCTGCACAACCTACTTGTCTATGATGAATTTGTTATTTCTTGATCTTGGCTCTTCTATAGTCCTATTTTATATTAGTATTTTATCAGGTATTTTACGCTCATTTTATATCCTTACGCCTTTTGGCATGAACTTGATTTTGCTTAATATGTTTGGAATAACTATTGTACACAGCATGGTATGACAAGGAACTAGTATAGCTTGACAGTGATCCGTAGTGGTGCACTCCTGACACGACCAACCTGACTTGATAGTGGCCCGTCGTGGCGCACCCCTGACAAGTACCCTGACATGATTTATCTTGATAACTTGATAGTGGCCCGTGGCGGCGCACTCTTGACTTGACTTGACTTGATAACTTAACTTGGCTTGCCTTGACACCGTGGGTGTTCCTGCTTGCTTGTTTGCACAATCCGCTTGTCTTGTCTTGCATCATGTCTAGGACGTGACTTCCTGGGTACCACGGCCAGGGACTCGCGCTAAATTGGATTAGGCTAATTATTAGATCAAACTAGAACATGGAGAATTCCCAGTCACAGGCAATCTCGTTATCTGGGCGCTTTAATGGACTTGTAGCTTGCCGACGAGTAGAGCACATTTCCAGCACACTGTCATGTGTTGCACCCTCTAAGTCACCTAAGGGTACATTTGTCTCCCGGGCGATGTACCCAACTATAACTCTCAACCCGCGGAAGGATAACTGGATGGTCTGCAGGGCTTGGGACTGGGAGTTTCTCACTCGCATCTTGTTAGTAATTAAGGCTTGTGATAACCCTAGTTAGTTAAAGTAGTAAGCCGTAGTACTTGCTTGGCCGATTGTGAATGAATGGTGTCCAGCACTGTCTAAGTCTTGTCTAGCCTTGTACCTGGAACTCTTGATCATGATAGTTTTACTTATCTCTAACGATAAATGGGTAGAGGCAGTGAGCTATTCAGGCGAAGGGTTACAATCCCGGTCCTTGTTTGGTTTAAGGATTATAACCTGGCTCCCGGAATGGGTCCACGTCCCTAGTCGTTTATCGCCTTGTGTACTTTTATTACTTGTACTTTCTTTTATTCTTTATGTTCTGATATGCTGGCTTTTGTTCTTATTTGTGGCCTCCTTTGTGGCACTTGCTCTTTCTGGGGTTTGACCCAGCTGGTTTTGTGTGGCCAGATTTCGGAGCAGCTTCCGAGGATCTACCGAGTTTCCAGCCCAATGGTGACAACTAGACGGAACCCGGGCCAAGAGTGGGTTTTCCTTTTTTTGTTTCACCCACTTATATGTAAATTTATTCTTTTGAGGCGTTTAGCCGACGAGCACCTGTTAGCTCGATGCTCATTTACTTATTGTCTGCCTACGGGCTGTAAACATGATTAACAAATCCTAGGGTTGATTATGTATGACTGAACTCTTGCTAGTCCTATCATTTTGTACGACTAGCTTCATGATCATCCAATATGTAATATTTGGGACGCCTTATATATATATATTTGATGCTCTAACATCTTGTAACTCTGTTAATTGCTTGAGATTGAGACAATAGACTTGACCTTAAGAGACTGCTGGCTTGTAGTAAACCCTCATATCTAGACAGCCGTGACCGTATAGTTGAGATGTATTCTATTTCAATATACGTAGCTGGCTGTGTCTGCCCCCGCTCTCCAGTATTCTGGTTCTGGGGCGTGACACGGTTTAAGTGGTGGCCCATGCAGGTCTTGGCATTCAAGAAATGTGAGGGTTTACCGAATAGATGTCTCAATCAATATTCGTCCTTGATCTCTGCTCGTATCTTCAAATCCCTGAGATTCTTGACCTGATCACACGCTTGTATCATTGATCTGTCCTGGTCCTTCCTTACTATTCCCTATGTCGTCTTCTTCAGCGGCATTACTCCCGGACCTGCCAACCAGCCAGAGGAAGCTCGACAAGCACCCCAGTGCCAGGAAGATCAAGCTCAGCACTCTGGAGTAGCCTCCCGAGTTATGTTTCCCGGAGGCTCAGAACATCCAGTTCAGGCAGCTCCGCCCGTTCAACCAGCTAGACAAGATGAGGGACCTTTGGTAGGGCTTATCAGAGAACTACTTGCATCCCAAGATCGTCGAGGCGACGCCTTGCACCAGGAAGTTCATGATGCACTAAACCGAGGAGGTCCCCAAGGGAATCAGGCGGCCAACAGTTTCAAGCGCTTGAACCCTCCCTTCTTTGATGGCAGTGAAGATGCGATTGCCACGGACGCTTGGCTTCAGGATACCGAGGTGGTTCTAGAAGCAGCTAGGACACCTGAAAATGAGAAGGTGGCCGTGGTACGGCTACAGTTGTTAGACTTGGCTCGCAATTGGTGGGCAGCTCAGGCCATGGGGTTAGCAGCACCAGTCACTTGGACGATGTTCAGAGAGAGATTCCAGACAAAGTACTTCGATGCGGTGGCACGATACGACCTGCAGACCAGATTCACCAACTTGAAGCAAGGAGGCAGGACGGTCGATGGCTATGCGACCGAGTTTTCCAGGCTGAGTAGGTTCGCCCCCACCTTGGTGGCAACCGAGTTCGATAGGGCTCAGCGGTTCCAGCAAGGGCTGCATTTAGAGATATTATTGGCGGTGGAGCAGTTCGAGCACCAGACGTTCGATGCAGTATTGAAGGCAGCAAGGAGACATGAGTATACCTCCCGAAGAATTGTGGACAGGACCGGAGGCAGGAAGCGGTCCCACAACCAGATGCACCAATCTTCAGCTCCAGCCCCGGCAGCTAGGGGTATAACCATTGGGACTCCGAGGCGGGCGGCCTCAGTGACGTCGGTTCAGCATTCGACTCCGACGTACCCGCAGCAGCAGAAGCAGAAGCAGTCTTCCGCGGTGGGATGTTCTCATTGCGGGAAGCCGGGCCATGTAGTGGCAGAGTGTCGCAGGGCACAGGGATTGTGCCTGGCTTGTGGAGGAGCAGACCACCAGATAGGGACCTGCCCGAATAGGGAAGGTCCATCATCATCCAACCTTTCTAGTTCTTCGGTGAGAGGACCAGCCCCAGCTCCAGTTCAGCAGCAGCAGCAGTACCCAAGGCCATTGGCGCCCCAGGCCCAGGCCTTTCATCAGCAGAACCAGCAGCAGTTCACCCAGGCTCCAGCACAGAACCGACAGAGGGGATTCCAGCAGAGGGGACCCGCAGCTAGAGGTCAGGCTATGATGATGACCATGGAAGAAGAAGTTGCACCAGGTGAGGTAGTGGCAGGTACTATTCTCGTCAACACTTTTCCAGCATCTGTATTATTTGATTCTGGTGCATCGCATTCATTCATGTCTGTACGATTCGCGACACGGATAGGGTTGGAGCCCGAGTCATTATCAGTGAGGCTCAATATACTTACTGGTAATAGTCTTGTGGGAGTAGATCGAGTGTTTTCCTCGTGTCGGATCGTAGTTAGCGGTAGAGAGTTCCCCGCTAGGCTCATAGAGTTCCCTATGGCAGACTATGATGTAGTCCTAGGCATGGATTGGTTGAGGAACTATTATGCTAGGATAGACTGCCATGCTGGCAGAGTTGTCTTTAGTATTCCCGGAGAGCCAGAGTTTTCATTTTCTAGAGGCGCAGTAGAGCCATCTCCTCCAGTATTGCGGATGGCAGTAGCAGCAGTACAGTTGCCCCGAATAGTTGAAGAGTTTCCAGATGTCTTCCCAGAGGAACTTCCAGGGATGCCACCAGAGCGGGAGATCGAGTTCACCATCGACTTGATTCCCGGGTCAGTACCAGTATCAGAGCGAGTCTACAGAATGGCGCCTTCAGAGTTGGAGATTTTGTACAAGATGATTGAAGAACTCAGGACTAAGGGATTCATTCGTGCAAGTGGATCGCCTTGGGGAGCCCCGATGCTTCTTGTGAAAAAGAAGGATGGTACGTCCAGGCTATGTGTTGATTATCGTACCTTAAACTCAGTGACAATCAAGAACAGATACCCTCTCCCGAGGATAGATGATTTGTTTGATCAACTCAAAGGGGCTTCAGTTTTCTCGAAGATAGACTTGCGGTCAGGATACCACCAGATCAGGGTCAGAGAGCAGGACATCCCGAAGACGGCGTTCAGATCGAGGTACGGGCATTGGGAGTTTCTAGTTATGCCCTTTGGAGCGACCAATGCGCCGGCAGTGTTCATGGACCTCATGAACCGTATTTTTATGCCTTACTTGGATCAGTTTGTGATAGTGTTCCTTGATGACATCCTGGTCTACAGCAAGAGTGAAGCAGAGCACGAGCAGCATCTCAGAGTTGTCCTCCAAATTTTCAGAGAGCACCAGTTGTACGCCAAGTTCAGTAAATGCGAGTTCTGGCTCGATCGCATTTCTTACTTGGGTCACATCATTACCAGAGGAGGAGTGGAAGTGGATCCCCAGAAGATTGTAGCTATCGAGGCATGGCCAGTACCCCGCTCAGTAGCAGAAGTTCGCAGCTTTCTTGGATTGGCCGGCTACTACCGACGGTTCGTCTCTGATTTTGCAAGGATTTCAGCACCGATGACCCAGTTGACCCGCAAGGATGTGCCGTTCGTTTGGACATCAGAATGTCAGGAATCATTTGAGAAGTTGAAGCGAGGTTTGATAACGGCTCCCATTCTCACCCTTCCAGATGGGACCGGAGGATTCACAGTTTATTGTGACGCTTCAGGTAGAGGATTGGGATGTGTTTTGATGCAGCATGGGAAGGTAATTGCTTATGCGTCACGTCAACTCCGTGATCATGAGAAGAATTACCCGACCCACGACTTGGAGCTAGCAGCAGTAGTGTTTGCACTTAAGTTGTGGAGGCACTACTTGTACGGAGACAGAGTGGAGATATTTACTGATCATAAGAGCCTGAAGTATGTTTTCACCCAGAAGGATCTTAATATGCGGCAGAGAAGATGGCTCGAGCTACTTGTGGACTACGATGTGGATTTGCAGTATCATCCAGGGAAGGCCAATGTTGTAGCAGATGCGTTGAGCCGGAGAGCCGGAGTTTATTTCTTGACGGCGCAACCAGAGCTATTGGCAGATCTTCAGAAGATAGGAATTGAAGTGATTCTTCCTTCCAATGTGGCCTTGATGGCCAGCCTACAGATTCAGTCCACCATAGTTGAGAGGATCCGGACCGCACAGTTAACAGATTCCAAGATTCAGCGTCTCAGAGCAGAGTGCGAGGCAGGGAGAAGGCCAGAGTTATGTATTCATGAGGATGGTACACTTCGACACGGCACGCGTCTTTGTGTACCCAGTGGAGATATCAGACAGGAAGTCATGGCAGAGGCTAACAGTTCGCAGTACTCCATTCACCCAGGCAGCACGAAGATGTACAGAGATATTCGTCAACACTTTTGGTGGAATGGTATGAAGAGGGAGATAGTCCGGTATGTCTCTCGATGTTTGGTTTGCCAACAGGTCAAGGCTGAACATCAGAGGCCAGCTGGACTTCTTCAACCTTTACCGATCCCAGAATGGAAATGGGAACACATTACCATGGATTTCGTGACTGGGTTACCCAGATCTCCGACAGGCAGAGATGCTATTTGGGTCATTGTAGACAGGCTTACCAAGGTGGCACACTTTCTTCCATTTAGAGTTGGACAGTCGACGGCACAGCTAGCAGAGATGTATCTCAGGCAGATCGTCCGACCTCACGGAGTGCCAGTCAGCATAGTATCAGACAGGGATACGAGATTCACATCGTACTTCTGGCGCAGTCTTCATCAAAGTTTGGGGACTCGTCTCAAGTTTAGCTCAGCGTATCACCCGCAGACAGATGGGCAGTCAGAGCGTACTATACAAACTCTCGAAGATATGTTGCGGTCGTGTACCCTTGACTTTGGTGGTTCGTGGGAGGACCACCTGCACCTGGTGGAATTCTCGTACAACAATAGTTTCCAGGCCAGTATCCAGATGGCACCCTTCGAGGCTCTGTATGGCAGGAAGTGCAGATCTCCGTTAGCATGGGACGATGTTGGAGAGAGGCAGATGCTCGGTCCAGAACTGATTTCTCAGACGGTTGAAGTGGTCAGGAAAGTCAGAGATCACCTCCGAGTTGCTCAGGATCGCCAGCGCCATTGGGCCGATGCTCATCGGCGTCCCTTAGAATTTGCCGTCGGCGACCATGTATTTCTTAGGATCTCGCCTACCCGCGGCGTCATTCGTTTTGGCGTACGGGGAAAGCTTAGTCCTAGGTATATAGGGCCGTTCGATATTCTGGAGCGAGTAGGCGATGTGTCCTATCGTCTCGCTCTTCCACCGTCGTTAAGTGAGGTACATGATGTATTCCATGTGTCCCAATTAAGACGGTACATCCCAGACCCGAGCCATATCCTAGATCATTCGGAATTGGTTGTTGGTACCAACCTTTCGTATGAGGAGAGGCCCGTGTCTATTTTGGACCGGAGGGAAAAGATGCTCAAGAACAAGACTATTAAATTAGTCCGTGTTGCTTGGGGTCATCACTCTCTAGGTGAGTCAACGTGGGAGCGTGAGGACGACATCCGATCGCGATATCCCTACCTGTTTGACTCGTGAGGTATAATGTCTTTCTTATGCCTTACGCTTTCCCTTCCTTGCTTGCATTGTATGATTGTATGATTGAACTGCTTAGTATAGCTTGTCTGTGCTTAGTATGGCTTGTCGTGGCAATCTCTAGCTCCTTGATTAAATTCCGAGGACGGAATTCTTTGAAGGTGGGTAGAGTTGTCACCCTCATTTTTCGTATTTCGTATTATGCTCGTATTTGATTTTGGCACGTATTTTATTTTCCTGGACATGTGGTCTTTTGATTCTTGTAAGCAGGTTTTAACCATGGCTTGGTTTTATTTTGTGGAGAATGTTTGGTTTGGTTTGGTTTGGTTCAACATGCATGGAACACCATAAGCCTACACTCCACCCCCATTCCACCACAACACCCTCATTATAACCCACCTACTTCTCTCTCCTCCATAATTTCTTCATTAATTTCTTCTTCTTCTTCTTCCTCCACCCACACCTATAGGCAAGTGCATCTTGCCATTAAATAAGCACCACCTTTTATTTGTTCATTAGCTAGATTAGGACATGGAGAACAACATTAGAACTTGGAATTTTGTGATTTGGAGTCTCCATTGTTCTAGATCTAAATTTTAGTTATTTTCGGAATTCCTTGGTTTTGATCTATTAAACTTTGATTTTAGCTTGTTTTGATTCTTCCATGTGGAAGAGAATTCAATTTTACTCAAGTTAGAACCTTGAAAATCTAAATTTGGTTTTGATTTGGCTAAGTTGTGAAGATTTGAACTTGGTGTTCTTGAGAGTTCAGCCATGGTGGAGCTCTCGGCCACTGCTTTTTAGCACCTGGCCGATTGCGCACTATTCCCTGGCCTGCGCTCTTTAGTGCAAGGCCATTTGCGCACCCTGACCTGTGCTCTTTAGCGCATGGCCATTTGCGCAAGATCCTTGGCCAGTGCTTTGCGCTGCGCTGGATTGCGCTGGCGCAGGCCAGCCATGCGCAAGCCAGCCATGCGCAAAGTAACCCCTGCGCAATCAACCATTGCGCAATCCATCTCTGCGCAACCAACTCCTGCGCAGTTTACTCCTGCGCAGTCTACCTTCTGCGCAATCCATCTGTGCGCCATCTGCCCCTGCGCACTTGGCACCCTGCGCAGTTGGTACCCTGCGCAGCTCACCCTGCGCACTTGGTACCCTGCGCAGCTCACCCTGCGCACTTGGCACCCTGCGCAGTATATACCCTGCACAACCTACTTGTCTATGATGAATTTGTTATTTCTTGATCTTGACTCTTCTATAGTCCTATTTTATATTAGTATTTTATCAGGTATTTTACGCCCATTTTATATCCTTACGCCTTTTGGCATGAACTTGATTTTGCTTAATATGTTTGGAATAACTATTGTACACAGCATGGTATGACAAGGAACTAGTATAGCTTGACAGTGACCCGTAGTGGTGCACTCCTGACACGACCAACCTGACTTGATAGTGGCCCGTCGTGGCGCACCCCTGACAAGTACCCTGACATGATTTATCTTGATAACTTGATAGTGGCCCGTGGCGGCGCACTCTTGACTTGACTTGACTTGATAACTTAACTTGGCTTGCCTTGACACCGTGGGTGTTCCTGCTTGCTTGTTTGCACAATCCGCTTGTCTTGTCTTGCATCATGTCTAGGACGTGACTTCCTGGGTACCACGGCCAGGGACTCGCGCTAAATTGGATTAGGCTAATTATTAGATCAAACTAGAACATGGAGAATTCCCAGTCACAGGCAATCTCGTTATCTGGGCGCTTTAATGGACTTGTAGCTTGCCGACGAGTAGAGCACATTTCCAGCACACTGTCATGTGTTGCACCCTCTAAGTCACCTAAGGGTACATTTGTCTCCCGGGCGATGTACCCAACTATAACTCTCAACCCGCGGAAGGATAACTGGATGGTCTGCAGGGCTTGGGACTGGGAGTTTCTCACTCGCATCTTGTTAGTAATTAAGGCTTGTGATAACCCTAGTTAGTTAAAGTAGTAAGCCGTAGTACTTGCTTGGCCGATTGTGAATGAATGGTGTCCAGCCCTGTCTAAGTCTTGTCTAGCCTTGTACCTGGAACTCTTGATCATGATAGTTTTACTTATCTCTAACGATAAATGGGTAGAGGCAGTGAGCTATTCAGGCGAAGGGTTACAATCCCGGTCCTTGTTTGGTTTAAGGATTGTAACCTGGCTCCCGGAATGGGTCCACGTCCCTAGTCGTTTATTGCCTTGTGTACTTTTATTACTTGTACTTTCTTTTATTCTTTATGTTCTGATATGCTGGCTTTTGTTCTTATTTGTGGCCTCCTTTGTGGCACTTGCTCTTTCTGGGGTTTGACCCAGCTGGTTTTGTGTGGCCAGATTTCGGAGCAGCTCCCGAGGATCTACCGAGTTTCCAGCCCAATGGTGACAACTAGACGAAACCCGGGCCAAGAGTGGGTTTTCCTTTTTTTGTTTCACCCACTTATATGTAAATTTATTCTTTTGAGGCGTTTAGCCGACGAGCACCTGTTAGCTCGATGCTCATTTACTTATTGTCTGTCTACGGGCTGTAAACATGATTAACAAATCCTAGGGTTGATCATGTATGACTGAACTCTTGCTAGTCCTATCATTTTGTACGACTAGCTTCATGATCATCCAATATGTAATATTTGGGACGCCTTATATATATATATTTGATGCTCTAACATCTTGTAACTCTGTTAATTGCTTGAGATTGAGACAATAGGCTTGACCTTAAGAGACTGCTGGCTTGTAGTAAACCCTCATATCTAGACAGCCGTGACCGTATAGTTGAGATGTATTCTATTTCAATATACGTAGCTGGCTGTGTCTGCCCCCGCTCTCCAGTATTCTGGTTCTGGGGCGTGACAACATCCATCAACACCAATGAAGCAGTCAAAAATACTTTGCCTCGCAGAACAGCCTCAATAGTGCTCCCATCAGGCAAAGTAACAGTACAGACGGGGCCCTCAAAGCAATCAACTAAACAGTCACGAGAACCTGTCGCGTGAAGAGTAGCCCCAGTATCGAATATCCAAGTGACAGAAGAATTCTTACCTATCAGACGATCAGATTTTGAAGAACCAGGGTTGGAGAAATTGTCGTTACCCAGCAAACTTATCAGTTTCTGCCATTGTTCACCGGAGAGTGGTGAAGGATACCCTCCATGCATCATATCCGTCGGACTCCCAGCAAGACCAGCAGGGACACCGTGACCAACAGCGACGATATGATGAACAACCCCTGCGCCACCAGCACCGCATCCCCCATCACGTCTCTGCTGTGGTGTCGAGCCTCTGCCACCACCAGCACCATGTCCGCCCTCACGCCGAGGACGAGTCTCCCACCATTCTGGATAGTCAATCTTGGCAAAGCAAGTGGCAACATCATGACCTATTTTCTTGCAATGAGTGCAGATCATACCTGATTTGTTCCTGGAATCTGGGGTTCTACTATTAGAAGTAGTAGAAAGACGAGGGGAAGTCTTGATAGCCAGCGCCAACACTTCCTCAGCAGCGGAATGGACCTGAGATTTTCACATATCCTTCTCCTCACGGACTGTCTGGTATGCCCGATCTAAACTTGGCTGAGGATCCTGAGCCAGAAGATTAGATCGGGTATGACCATACAACTCAGCATTCAACCTATACATAAAGTCCTGAAAGTGGTCTTCATCCCTCATAGCCTGTAGTTTTGCAGCAAGTTCACCACAGGTACAAGTAGGCAATAGAAAATAAGCAGCTTGTTCATCCCACAAAGACTGCAAATTTCCAAAGTAGGTTTCCACAGACATCGAAGCCGTTTGTTTGCACTCAGCCAACGTCACCTTAATTTGTTGCTTCCGAGTGCCATTGCTAACAACAAATCTTTTCTCCAACAAGTTCCACAATGGATAAACCTCCTCAAAGTACGGCAAAGATTTCTTCAGAGACGGATCAATGGTATTAAGAACCCATTGAACCAATAGTGCTTGCACGCATCTCCAATCAAGCAATTTGCTAGCATCATTAACAGGTTTGACTTCAGTACCTTCCAGAAAAGTGATCTTTCGCCTAGAGATCAGGGAGAGACGTATCGACCGAGACCACTCAGCATAGTTCGGTCCACGAAAAATAATAAGAGTAATGATATTTCCTGGTTGATCAGCAGAACTCAGAAAATATGGATCCTTCGGATTAGGATAATTTGGGTTGTGTGCACCGCCACCGCCAGTCGCGACGGAGTAGCTGGATGCAGCATCATCAGCCATCACGGATGTCGGGTGTACAAAAATTTTGTACAACTCCGACAAATCGGCCGCTGTCACGCCCCAGAACCAGAATACCGGAGAGCGGGGGCAGACATAGCCAGCTACGCAATCCTAAAGTACGTTAATACTCTGAAATCACGTATAAGCTGTCAAGACATGGGGGTTACTCTACAAGCCATCAGTCAATCCTATGGTTTAACAATCCTAGGTATCTCAATCACAGGCAATTATATAAGAGCAAGGAGTACGATCATCATACATACAATAGTAAGGCGTCCCGAACCATATATACATGACTAATCATGAAGCCAGTACCACAGAACTGAGGACTAGCTAGAGTATTAGTCGTACATGATAAGGACTAGCTATAGTCTAGAATACACATATCATGTTTATGCCCGTAGGCTACAATATCAAGGAAAATACCAAAACACGAGCTAAACACGTGCTCGGGGCTAAACGTTACAAGAGGAGAATTTACATATCAGTGGGAGAATGAAAAAGAAACCCACTGAGGCACTCTGGTGCTCCGGCTGGTCACCGTCGAGTAGATGGTGCGGTAGATCCTTCGGGCTCTTCTATTAGAACCTGGCCATACAAAACCAGTGGGGTCAGACCCCAAATAGCAAGTACCACAAAGGAGGCCGAACTATGAACTTAAAACCAGCAGTCATAGGCAATCAACAAGTAAATAAGTAAAAGAGGATCGGAATTTGTGCAGTACCAATGCACTCGTCCCGATCATAGGAAGACTGTAAGTAAATCATTATTGACATAAAGTAAACTGGAGAACATGTTAAATAAATAAACTAGAACAGTTAGAAACTGGATCTAGACAAGACTTAGACTGGAAAGGTGATATACGATGGGATAACCATGGGACTATTCAGATAACCAGGTTACAACCCGTAAACCAAACAAGGACCGGGGTTGTAACCCTTCGTCTGAACAGAACTTGGTCTCTCCTACCATTTATCGGCAAGATAAAATAAGAAATCAGGACATATAACAATCATGTACAAGATCAAGACAAGACTAGACAGACTGAACTCCATCCAACATTCACGGCCAATCATTGCCTACGGCTTTCTACATTAACTAGCTAGGGTTATCACAAGCCTAGTTACTAACAAGATGCAGCGATAATTCCAAGTCCGGTTACCTGTTTGTTACTACCTGAGTGATCCCAGCAAAGAAAAGGAAAAGATAGCATGATATAGAAGACACACTGTAGTAAGATACATGTGTCCTAAGGTACCACACTCGACGGCGGGCTGGAAGTGCGCTCATCTCGACGGATAGCAACAAATCCCATGTATATATATATAAGGCCGGGACCAAAGGGGCAACAGGTAACTGGGAAATTTTCCATGAACTATTTGATCAATCTAGTCATTAATCCTAGCCATATTCAGTATAAATCCCTGACCGTGGAAAACCAGGGATTCATGTCCTAGACATGATGCAAGACAAGACGGGTTCATTTGTACAAACACAATCACCCACGGTGTCCAGGCCATTTATTTATACAGGTCATGTCATGTCAGGTAGCCGTCGTAACAGCTTATCAAGATATATCATGTCAGGTCTACTTGTCAGGAGTGCGCCACGACGGGCCACTATCATGTCATTATTACTTATCAAGAGTGCGCCACGACGGGCCACTATCAAGCATTATCAGGGTACTTGTCAAGAGTGCACCACTACGGATCACTGTCGTGTCATGTATAGCAGGTCAAGTTATCAGGTCAAGAGTGCACCACGGCGGGCCACTATCAAGCATGTCAGGTATATCATGTCAAGTTTATCATGCCAAGTTTACTGTCAAATTATCATGTCAAGTTTATTGTCAAGAGTGCACCACTACGGGTCACTGTCATGTCATGTTACTCATGTACAATTATCATTTCAATCATGTCAATCAAATCGGGATTTATCAAGTTCAGGAAAAAAAGAGCGTAAGGATATAAAATGGGTACAAAAATCATAAAAAGGGAAATATGGGGACATAATGCGCCCAAGGGGGGAGCAATGGGTACTATGGCCAATAAGTGGCATTAGCCAAGTTGCGCCAGGGTAAGTAGGGTCAGGTCCAGTTGCGCCTAAACATCAGGTTGCGCCTGAGTCAGACTGCGCTCAAGTCAGGCTACGCTCAAGTCAGGCTGCGCTCAAGTCAGGCTGCGCTCAAGTCAGGCTGCGCTCAAGTCAGGCTACGCTTAAGTCAGGCTACGCTCAAGTTAGGCTGCGCTCAAGTCAGGCTACGCTCAAGTCAGGCTACGCTCAAGTCAGGCTGCGCTCAAGTCAGCATATGCAAGACATACGCCTCCAAAAGGCAGCGTATGGACTCCATACGACTCCTCTTCAAGACAGCGTATGCAAGACATACGCCTCCAAAAGGCAGCATATGAGTCAGACTGCGCTGCGCTAAAGAGCGCGCGCAGCTCAGTGGCGCAAGCTAAAAAGCTCGCGCACACTGCTCACTATCTTCTCTAAATCAGCAAGAACTCCATGGTTTGAACCCAAAGCTTCAAAAGTCCATAACTTGGTCAAAACAAGTCCAAATCCAACTTTTTAAAGGTCAAAATTGGGTAGAATAAAATTCTCTACAACATGAAATAATTAGTTTTCGAAAACAAGTAAGTTTGGTAGATCAAAACCCAAGAAAACCGAAAATGATATAAACTTAGATCTACAAGAATCCATCCGGTAAAATCGAAAACTCCAAGTTCTAAACATGCTTAGAATCATGCAAGGAAGAAGATGGAACAAACAAAAATACATTTGCTCAAGGTTCGGCAAGGTGTACTTGCCTTGGGCCGGAGGAAGAAGATGAAGATGGAAATGAAAATGAAAATAATGGAGGAGAGAGAGTGGTAGGTGGCTTATATAACAAGCCCAAGCAATCTCCACCATTCATTCCTCTCCACTCAATCT
This sequence comes from Iris pallida, assembly GCA_029216955.1. Lineage (NCBI taxonomy): Eukaryota > Viridiplantae > Streptophyta > Magnoliopsida > Asparagales > Iridaceae > Iris > Iris pallida. The sequence continues at coordinate 3,191,398 of JANAVB010017196.1, read as the reverse complement.
AAACCATACACCTCATCTCATAAAGAACCAAACTAAACCAAACCAAGTCAAAGTGGAACCGAACCAAATAAAACCAAATCCAAGTTAAACCAAGTCATGAAATCCTATACTTAGAAAATTTTAAAATATCACGTAAATCGATAAATACGAAATACGGCTCAAATTAAACATGTATCCGTATAAAATACCGATACAGTGAGACGGGTCTCATAGCCGCTGATGGACGGGGTCGACGGCTAATCGGCCGCGATCAGGGGCACCGGATCTGGCGCGTAGGAGTGAGCGGATGTCGGGCGTACAAAAATTTGTACAACTCCGACGAATCTGCCACTGATGGACGGGATCGGCGGCGAATCGGCCGCGATCAGGGACGCCGGATCTGGCGCGAAGAGGCGAACGGTGGGGTCTGCCGCAGTCAGGCGTCGGCACGAGCGGATCGACAGCGGTCGGCGGCGCCGGATCGGTCAGACGCGGGGGCGGGGTTGCCGCGTGTGAGGTCGTCAACGAGAGCTTCCTCGGTCACGTTGGAAACCGCAGCAAAAGAAATTTTGATGCCATGTATCAAAAAATTAAGGCTTAAAAGAAAGATCCCAAGGCCAAGGCCAAGGCTTTTATGATGCTATGGCTTTGGCTGAGCATCTCCTTTTATGTTTTTGACGTGGTTCAGCAGCGAGAAGTCATCAGGAAGATGCTGATACGAGAGCACGTGCTCACGAATTCATCAGAAAGATGCTGAGTAGCCTATGCGACCAATACACACGCTTCCTTTCTCCTCAAGAATTTTTCTTACGAGGATGGGGAATATTTCTCCTCAAGAATTTTGATGGAAAATATTTCGGCTAGGGTTTTTTTGGAGGCTCTGATACCATGTAGGAAATAATAATGCCTTCCTTTCATTGCTAGGGTTTGTTACAATATTTATAGTGTCTACATTTGGGCTTATGGGTATGGGCCATATTTACATTACAAATATAATCTAACAGAGTAACTTGTCTGCCGCCGTGGCCTTCTTTGTGTAGTCTTACTTCGCAAAATCCTTGTGGAGGATTCTAGAAGAAGAAATTGAAGAAAATTAAAATTTTGTGTCTCAATTATAAGCAAAAGAGAGAATGAAGAGAGAATTAAAATGAACAATTCAAAAAAAAAATATTGCTGGTCATCTGGAATCGGAAGCGACGTGAAGAACTTTTTTTTCTCTGAAATGCAAAAGAAAATCTGAAGTGATGGGAAGACTAATTTTTTCTTTGAAATTGAAGAGTCGGATGGCTATCCAATTTCCATGCGTCATGCCCTATTTGTTGAATTGCGATAATGATTTTCTTCCGACCTTGAACTTTGAAGAAGAAATCAAAGTAACAATGTTTATTATTTATTATTATTACTAACTTTTAAAAAAATTTGGGGCCCCTTGGGATTTGGGGCCTAGGACGCATGCCCTGTTTGCCCCTCCTCCAGGCCGCCCCTCCTAAACTTTAGGTTTATAATAGGAGGTACCTATAAGTTTATCTTCCAAAAAATAAAAATCGAAAATTTTCACCTAAAGCATACCAACTATTTAAAATTGTACCCAAAACACAATTTAAAAAAATTTGCATATTAAGCATAAGAACGCCCTTACGAAGGGCGTTCCACCCTTTATTTTTTATTTTTAAAAGAACGTTCATCCCAGTTAACGGACCGTTAAGCGACAAAATTATATATATATATATATATATATATATATATATATATATATATATATATATATATATATATATATATATATATAAAGGATGTTCTCCCAGGAGAAAACACCATTATGAATGACGTTCTCCTGCGCTGACGTGGCCGACTGTTTGTGGCGTAGGGTTTTTTGCAGCCTTTTGTGGGAAGTTTTTAAGGCCGACTGTGATTTGCAGCCTTTGACCCAGTGTTGGAGAGTGAGCATTTTTTGAGAGTATGAGGGTGGAAGGTGTAACAGTAACGAGGACTGATGGGATTTGTGTGTTGATCAGTAGTAGGAATGTGGTTGTGTGTTGAGTAGGAGAAATAAAAGGAGAAGAGAATGAGAAGGAGAGGGAAGAGTTCAGAAGAAGAAGGAGAAGCCGAAGAAAATTGAGGAAGGAAGAAAGAAGTCAATTCCCCCAAAAAAAATATAAATAAGGAAAATGCCCTTAGGAAGGGCATTTTTCTCAAGAAAAACGTCCTTCCCAAGGGCATTTTCCTTATTTATATATTTTTTTTTCCGCTCGCTTACGGAAAGAGAGTTAACAAACGTCGCATAAAATAATTTTTTTTAAAAATAAAATGCCCTTCATAAAGACATTATACTATTTTTAATTTATTTTATATATAGAACGCCCTTCGCAAAAACGTTCTTATATTTTATGTGCAATTTTGACAAAGTTTATGCTTTTAGTATTATTTTTATGCTTTGGCTGAAAATTTTCAATAAAAATTTGAATGTTGTGATTTCTCATTATTTGACATATGACATAGTTGTTGGCGTGACAAATTTTAAAATTAAAATTAAATTTAAAATTAAAATTACGGCTAAAATTAAAATTAAAATTAATGTTAACACTAATATTCACATTAATATTAATATTAAAATTAACTTTAGCGTTATTAACGTTAATATTAAAATTAACATTAACATTAATATTAGTATTAGTATTGGCATTAGTATTAACATTAAAATTAAAATTAGCATTAATATTAACATTAACATTAAAAAGAATTGGATAATCATTTTTTTGGATTAAAATTTGCTTAGATGGCAAAAAAATAGCATAATTGCAATCTTATGCATATGATAGGAAAGTCCACATTTGTAGAATCTGCATGCCCAATTCAACGGGGTGTCTTTGGCAGCAACACAACCTCTTGAATTAGTTCAATGAGAAAACAATATAAATCGTTAAGTTTCGTATTCTCAGCACAATGCGTTTAGCTGAGAAGCCATTTTGTTGTTTATGAATCATTTAACCTTACACAATGATATTATAGGCTCTATTTATACAGTTAGTATATGGGAGACATCGAGCAAGTCTAGCAATTCCATTGCAACAACACACAAATATTGAATATGAAAGTATCAACCATGTCCATGACAGCTAAGAAGAACAATGGCATATATATGAAGTTTTGAAAAGAAGAAGAAGAAAGTGAAAAATATTCTTCTCACTTGTCTCTAACATGCACAATGAACTTGTTAATTCTTAGAATCGGGCATTTTCCAGGCCATGCAAATCACTGACCCGATTCAAAGATTTTCTCATGATGGCCACTTTAGCAAGCTGCTCAGCTGCTCGCCAAGCCGAAGTCGGCGTGAGCGGCTGCTCTTCTCCTCCTCCTCCTCCTGACCGAGTTGTCTCGGCGGCTAGCAGTACTGTCTGCTCACTCCTCCTCCTCTGGGACGGTGAAAAAGGATGCTGCTGCTCCTGCTGCCGGTGCTGTTGCTGCTGTCGCAGTAGCTGGGCTAGTTCTGTCTCTAAACAAACAAGGAACTTCTTGTTGGTAGAAATATTCGAGCTACTGGACTGCTTGAGAATCAGAGTTCGAGCAGAAGAAATCAAGTAGACAGCCGTGTCCAGTTGATTCAGATCCACCAGGAGCCGTGACTCTGCCATTGCCCTAGTGATCACAAACAGATTTCTCAGCAGCAGCTGCTCCTCCTTACTACTGCCATTGGCGGTTGTTGTTGCTATCGTGGTGACAGCAGCCGAGGAGGAGGAGGAGGAGGAAGAAGAGGACATGGAAGAGGAGCGCCGCAGCGTGGGATGGTGGCTTTGGGTTTGGTAAGGAAGGGTTATTGCAAGAGGCCTCTCCCCGCATTGAATGAGCTCGCTGGTCACCGGATCATGATAGCTGCAAAAGACCGACATAGATAATGAAGAAGAAGAAGAAGAAGCATGGTGGTGGCTGCGAACAATCCCCGTCTTGGGCACCCTTATCTCCACAAGCAGCTCCCTCTCCTCCCCGGCATACATATCACCTAATCTCACAGATTTACCTCCTTCCCCATGGGCAATGGCACCACGGCCGACGCGGCCAGAAACGCCGCCGCCACGGCCTTGAGTGGTGAAGGAATAAATGGAGGAGATAATCCCAGATGGGAAGGCAAACTGGAGATGCACATCTTGCAAGACCACACTCACTAGTCCGTTCACACATTTGGCAAGGGCAGCATCCTCCTCCTCCACTTGTGCTAAGATCCTCTGTTTGACATGCTGCTGCTGCTGGGCGGGCGAGGAGGAATCATGGATGGGGATCTCTAGATGAGCAAATCGTGTTGCTGAGCACTCTGACAATGAGGATGAGGAGGAGGAGTTATGCTGCCATCTGTTCTGATGTTGCTGTTGGACATGTACAATATCAGATAGGAGCATGACGGTGGCGACCGGGTTGCGCTCCCTGCGCTCCTCCAAAACCTTAGTAGCCTTCCTAAGGGCGTCGCCAGCGCATGAGGATGAAGAGCAGATGTTGTTGTTGTTGTTGTTGTTCTGGTTCTGGCTGCTGCCACAGACTACAAGCCTGTCCACAATCTGGCGGGCAGAACGCTGGCCCTGTCTTGACATCCTTCGGAGGGGAAGGAGCCTCTTGGCTGCAACATTGGAGAAGGCGACAATAGAGAGGCGGTCTGCAGGACCCAAGGAGGAGATGAGCAGCCGCATGGCTCGCTTCAGCGTCTGAAGCTTCGGTGCCGTCATGCTCCCGCTGGCATCTAGCACTGTAACCAGATCGATAGGGGCACGTTGAGATGGCTCCAGCAGACTAGGAGGGAGAGCCATTGCTGCTGCTGCTTGTCTAGTACGAGCAGTAGTAGCAGCAGGCTTTGGAGGAATAGAAGGTGCTTTAACCTTGATGGCTACCACGTAGATCTGATGGGTCCGCTCGGTGGAGAGGAGAGCTGTAGCCTCCAGCATCACATGGACGATATTAGCATCTCTTCCTTGCATTGGTTGGTGGCGGTTCTGTAGATGATGTCCTCCTCCTGCTCCTTGTTGTTCATCATCAATATTAACATCCTCTTCCTCCTCCTCCTCCTCCGATTCTCCTTCTTCTTTTTCTTCCGGTATGGGATTGAATTGCAGCTGCACACAGCAACCAGCAGCACCACCAGCAGCGGATCGGCTGGTGGGAGAGGACTGAAGAGATTCATCGTCGTCGTAGACCTTGCGAGGCGCTGCTGAATTAGCTCCTCTCCTCTTGTTTTTGTCATCATGTTGATACAGCTTATTGTTGAAGGAGGGATGTGAAGAAGAAGAAGAAGAAGTTGAGTTGGAATTGAGGAGTAGAGAGGCGGAGAGCAAGGGGACCTGACGCCAGGAGGCAGAGCAGACTGGGCAGATTAGGGAGGAGTGGGTGCGGACGTGGGCAGAGATGCAGGGGAAGTGGAACACGTGGGAGCACTCCGCGGTGAACACGGCGGTCCTCCTCTCATGCTCTCCGCTACTGTTCATCCTAACGCTCCCAGCACATATGCCACATCTACTCTGCAGTCAACCATGCATGCGCATTATTAATCAATCTGATCTATATGAATAATCTAGAAAAACAAACATAACAAATTAAGGGACTGGCCATCCAATCCTAGCTACCACCAGTAATGATCTTTTCCCTTTTAATTTGTTCAATCAAAAGGGCAACATCTTCCTCTGTAAATTCAGAATAACGCATATCCATTCCATATTCATAACCATAATGTATGCATATATAGATGGAAGAAAAAGAATGGATTATAATGAATGTAAGGGAAAGGAAAGGAGTTGAAAGAAATATAAGCATGCATGTAGGTGTGTATATTAACAACATCCTCTAGCTCTACTCTTTCTTAAAATTAAATTAAGAGCGCTGCTACATGGACTGCAGTCTGTGACAGCAGTCCTAGCCTGCAGCCACGTGTCGGCCTCCAATAGCCAGGGGCTGTTTAGCATTTTCCTTAGATTAAATGGCAGAAGGAGGAGAAATTATTGTATGGTCCGGCCTCACCACGTGGCAATGGTGAATGGTGAGCCCGGCCATTAATCTTTTGACACTTGGTATAATCTATTATACCCCTACATATTTCTTATTTTCTAGGTCAGTTTTAATGTTTTTGAAAGAAAAAAAAATTCTAATTATATCTCAAGTGAACTTCTATATATTAAATATAATTTTAATAATTTTTTAAAAATTATTTATGCCACGTATTATGCCAAGTGTCAAAAGATTAATGGCCGGGCTCACCATTCACCATTGCCACGTGGTGAGGCCGGACCATACAATAATTTCTCCAGAAGGAGGAGGTGGAGTGGAATTAGTTAGTTACCCGAGAAAGGCGGAGGGCTGTCTTGAGAAGGGCGAATCTAGAAGGAGATCTGGTCTCGGACATAGCAGCAGGTGAAGAAGATGACGAAGATGAAGAGAATTGGAACAAACGGGGGCTCCCATTAATATGATGATGACTCCTGCTGCTGTTGTTTGATGATGGCATTTCCGGAGGTGGCGTCGTGGTGGTGGTGGTCTTGCATTGCAGAGGATGAGTAGAAGAAAGCCTGGGGGTTTCAGGGGGTGGCGTCTGCTGCAGCAGCTGCGGCCTGGGCGTAGATGGATTGCTACTGATAGAGGAGGCTCCTCCTCCTCCTCCTCCTACTTGAAATATGTCTTGATCATCTCGCCCAACCGATGTGCAGAATGCTCTTCGCCATCCCCTACCCATTCCCAATCTATCTATGCTTCCTTCTTCTTCTTCTTCTTCTTCTTCAGATTTTTATTCACTCAAGTCACCTCTCAACCTTAACGTACCACGCCACCCGTCTGTCTTGTTGTTTCTCTCTCTCTCTCTCTCTCTCTCTCTCTCTCTCTCCTCTCTATATATATAACCTCTTTGTGGGGTGGGGGTGGGGTGGGGTGCGACGTTAGACTGGTCATCTATTTCTCTTTCTTACCTCTTATTAAATATCGCAAATTGATGAGATAAAAGAACAAGGACGGGGTGGATGCGTGTCCCTATCTTTCTTCACAAATTATTTAGTGAACTCAACTTAACATGAGTCTTGATCTGCATGCACTCATTTATCAAGTAGAAAAGAATAAGATTCATGATGAGCTCACCTAACCGAATTGTTTCGATCTTTTCTCTTTCTCTGCCTACGATACCAACAGGCTGCTGCCCATTGTCATTGTTTTGTTTGTTTTCTTTGCATTTTTCGTCTTATTCGATGTCAAGACAAAATGTCAAGAAGTAAAATTTGTCTCGAATCGTTGAGATTGATGTAAATGTTGCAGCATTTGCCACAAAATTTGAATTTACAACCAAATAGACAGTCTCTAAGGACTGTTTGGTAGTTGAATTGTTAATATTTCTTTGAATTTATATTCCTAGCTAGGAGTAAAATATTCTCTAGCATCAATTTTGAATATTATACGTGCATTTGGTACTATAAATAAATTAATTAATAGAAATATATATTTTAAGCATTTTATTTTTAAATTCTCCTTCCTACAAAAATTATGTTATACGAACTACTTGAGTTGGGTAGAGTTTGCGTCTAGTCGGATACTGTTTTGTTTTGGTCAAGACATGACAGCTTCGTGTATGGTTTTGGTATAGTCGTATTTGGTTTGGGTCGAACCAGGTTATGTTCGGACAAGTTTTTGTCTGTTCCAGGTATGGCTCGATCGGTCCATTACAGTTGGATCCATGTTGGGTCAGGTGAGATTTATTTTAGTCGTATCCGGGTCAGATTTTGTAAGTCTGATTGCGTTCTGGTCCAAGTTGAACTTGGGTTCCTATGTTGATCGGGAACAATTTGGTGATTTCAAAAATATCGATATTCCCTTATATAGGAATAAGAAATACCTATCTCTCATTATGGAAATAATGGGAATAGTAAGACATCATTTAACCAAAAAAAAAAAAAAAACTTAATTCCGAAGATGTTTGCTTGCATATAAATTAAAATTTCTTGAACAAAAGTTATAATAATGGTTGAGGAGTTGACCATTTTTTTTGTGACAACAAATGTTGCACAATTGGGATAAGTAGTGTTGCGTCATTAGTTGTACCTAGTTGCATTGTTTACAACAAACAACCACTAAAATTGATATAGATCGATGCTGCAAAATTTGGTATAACAATCAATCCTAAATGTTTTCCGCCATGAAACTATACATAAAGAAAATAGTAACAATTAAATATACAGAAACTATATCTATTCTACTATATAATAGGAAAACTTAGATGATGAAACTTTTGAATTCCGAAAATATCCTTACATACTTATACTAATTAAAAATATTTTATTAATTTTAATAAGGACAATTTAGTAATTAGGAAGAATATCCTTTGGTCTTCCTAAACTAATTAAAAAATGTTAAAATACGTACAAGACACGTGCACATATGCTAGTATGATATAATAAGTCTCATCTCCTACACTCTCCACATCCATATACCAAAGAGCCCTAAGAAGCAAAAATAATAGTGCATAGGAAGGTCTCGAGTATGGTAGCTATATGGAGTATATATATTTGTACGAAGCACTTGGTTTGTTGCAGCTAGCTTAATTAAGTACTAGTATAAGTGTATCTTAGCAGTCAAGACATGTGGTATGGGATTCACTCTCAATTATATATATATATATATATATATATATATATATATATATATATATATATATATATATATATATATATATATATATAGGGAAAACGGGATATGAGCCATAGGCTCATACTCTTAAATGAGCCATCCCACGTGGCTTCCATGTGGACCAATAAAAATATAGTGACTTGGAACAGAAAATTTAAATAAATAGAAATAAAAGATCTCATAAAATATTTGATAAATAATAACTTACCATATTTTGCTTAGAAACTTACCAAAAAAGTTTGCTTAGGAATTTAAATAGGAATAATACCATTTGTCCCTCCAAATTAAAATTAACATTAAAATTAAAATTAATATTAACATTAAAATTAATATTAACATTAATATTAACATTAATATTAAAATTAATATTAATATTAACATTAATATTAACGTTATTATTAACATTAACATTAACATTAACATTAACATTAACATTAACATTAAAATTAAAATTAATATTAACAATAATATTAACATTAATATTAATATTAACATTAAAATTAATATTAACATTAATCTTAAAATTAAGATTATGGGATCTTTTATTTCTTTCGATTTAAATTTCTAGGTAAACATATTTGATAAGTTCCTAGGTAAAGATATGATAAGTTATTATTTATTAAATCTTTATGAGATCTTTTATTTCTATCTATGTAATTAATTTTTTTTTCAATTCATTATGTTTTTATTGGTCCACATGGAAGCCACATGGAATGGCTCATATAAGAGTATGAGCCTATGGCTCATATCCCGTTTTCCCATATATATATATATATATATATATATATATATATATATATATATATATATATAGAGAGAGAGAGAGAGAGAGAGAGAGAGAGAGACGTAGGCGAGTCCATCTATCTTCACTATATAATGAGGCTTCAAAACGGCTCAAAAGTGAGTCGTCTAAGTCGTATGTATATCACGCTCCATTTTATTTTAAAAAAATAAATTATGTAAAAAAATGTTGAAAAAAAGTTTAAAGTTATTATATACATTCAATATGTATCGAACTCAACCAAACATGAATAATACCTCCTACCTTAACCATATGAATTAAAAAAAAATATTTGATTATAACTGAATAATATTTTTATTATACGTAGCACACGTACATTTATTAGTGAATAGTAATTATCCGGACAAGAAAGACAACTACTATATGGCATACATGTTAGATCGACCCATTGATTCATGAGATATGAAGAAGATAAAAACTAATTGTGAAAGCATACATAACCTCCAAGAATGTACGCATGAGATGCGAGGGAGATATCATATCATGCATGCATGTGAGGTTGATGCCGACTAAATATTTCTTTCTTTTTTATCATCAAGCAAGCTCTCTCTCTCTCTCTCTCTCTCTCTCTCTCTCTCTCTCTAATTGTCTAAGCTTTGGTCTTGGATCTAGTGATCAAGCGAGCCAACGATCGATCAAGCAATTTGTGAGCTTAATTAGAAAATGCTTCGAGCGAGGCCGGTGGGTTGTGATGCACGTTTCCACGCCCCCCGACCCGACACACGCTAGCTTAGAGGGAGGGAGAAGTAACAGAACTCCCCATGCACCCCTCGCGCGCGCGCGCGCGGTACTCATTGTGGCCGATTGCAATTTCAATTTGCATGCTATAGATAGATATAATATTCCTACAAAAATGCTATTTGGCTCCCAAAATTTTTGGGTGATATCATCTCCTATTATGTAGCATATGACATGGCTGATGACATGACAGTTGACATTGCAAAATTAAACACTAAAACTAATATTAAAATTAAAATTAAAATTAAAATTAATATTAATATCAAATTAACATGAACATTAACATTAATATTAACTTTAACATTAACATTAACATTAACATTAATATTAACATTAAATTAAAATTAACATTAACATTAAAATTAATATTAATATCAAATTAACATGAATATTAATATTAATATTAACATTAAAATTAATATTAATATTAAATTAAATTAAAATTAGCATTAACAATAAAACCTTTTGGGTAATTAATTTTTGGGGTTAAAATATGACATGTCAGTTGTCATGTCATTTGTCATGTCAGATATCACATAATGGGAGATAGCATCATCCAAAATTTTTGAGAGCCAAATAGAATAATTGATATTCCAATCCACGAACAGAAAGGATTTCTTTCTTTCTTTGTTTCTTTTATTTCCTTTTTCCTTTTATCTTTTATTATATATGCTGAGGAGACCCGACATTTTGTTGAAAACTTGCAACGGAGTTAAAGGGACATTTCTGACCAACATAAAGGTACCGTCCACAAATGGCTAGGATTCTACCCATCTAAATCTACTTACAAACTATAAAACTAATGCCTATATTTGGCAGAAATTTTAGACTTTGACAGAGGAAGATGACCTAAGGGCATGATTTGCCGAGGAATTAATGGCTTGTGATGTTTTTGGACCTAATTTATAGCAGGGCAGGTGCGTCCCAGCGTGGTGCCTCAATTTGATGTTTTTTCTTCTTCTTCTTGAATTCGTCCTTCTTCTATTTTTCCTATCTATTTAAAAAAAAAATTAATCAAATGCATTATATATATACTTGTGATAGAACAATTGAAACAATATAATTAACTGAAAGGCTTATCTACCTAGCTCCTTCTAGATCTGCATGACCTCAGGGACGGATCCAGAAACTATAACTGGAATGGACTACCAAAAATTTGGATGGACTGAAAGTAGATAAATCCATATAAAAATATCAAAAAAAATTATATGGAAAAAAATATATAGTTTTTTTTTGGGTGGGCTCCAAGCCAACTGCCCCTGAATGACCCTACGTAAAGCAAAGGAATGAATGGTGCCTGCATATATGCATTGGGTTAATTCCTTTAATTAATTATTATTCTGTGAAGAAATTAAAGAAAAATCTGCTATAGTGACAATGATGTAGGATAAATTTTTTTTAGGATTTCTACATGTAGAAACTCTTATAGAAATTTTTCTATCTTTGGGTCCCACACCATTAAATTGGTCTTTTTACTATGTGACACATAAAATAGAAATAGAGAATCATTGGAAATCATTTTTGTATATCTACAATTTTTATGTAGAAACTCTTTCAACTAGAATAAAAATTTTCTTAAAGTAAATAGGATAAGAACTCAATTTTAGAAATCACCATTGGAGATGGTGAGAGATCAAATCAATCGTCCAAACTCCAAAGAGAGACTAAATTGGCAGGCATGCATGAGCGCGTTCAATATTTATATTAGCACAAGTGACTCGACTCCAAAGAAAGACTAAATCGATCGGCTCCTTTATGACTAAGAGATTGACTGCGCGAATCATTAGCAGTTAACATATATACAAGCCAGTCCGGTTAAAGAAAAGAAAAGGAAATAAAATAAAATAAAATGCATTGATCTCAATAGAGATATAGCAGCACCATCCATTTATAAGAGCATGACTAAATTGTACTTTGCTGTACTTTTCTACCAGTTAGCTGTAACATTGGTGCGCACTTGCTTGCTTAATTAATTTGCATCTGTCTATAATTATTGGAAACTGTTGAGTGACAAGGAAGTTTTTATAATGTTAAGGATTTTAAAGTGGATTATCAAAATTATTTTAAATTTATAAAAAAATTTATAAATTTTATTTCTAAAATTATACTAAATTGAGAATAATTTTGATAATTTATTTTGAAAATTCGAAAACATAGTAAAAGTCTACTCGGCAATTACAGTTTCCTAGTTATTTAGTGAACTAGTTGAAACTTGAAATTAAGATAGGAATACTAACAATAAATAAGACAGTTAACAATTGATAGCATACCTGCATATGATCATTAGAGAGAAAGAACATGAGAATATATATATATATATATATATATATATATATATATATTGGAATCAGATAAATTGTTTTTGGAATTGCTCTCATTAAAATTCGAACTCCTGACCACTCGGACCGCATGCATCTCTCTTAACCATATATATATATATATATATATATATATATATATATATATATATATATATATATATATATATATATATATATAAAGATCGATGATATGATGAGGCTGAAAATATATAACCGACGACCCAGCATGCAGCATGCAGCATGAACATGGAGGTTGAGATGCAGCGGCATTATTGAGGCACATGCCATGAACTAATAACTGCTTCAGCATCAGACAACCACCATAATCATATGAGAGAAAGAGTCGGACAACGATATATATACCACCAACCACTATATATTAATTGCATGCATTTAGCCAATATCGATCGATCGATCGATCGATCGAACCAATCATTATATTAATTAATCTGTACTAGCTAGTTAATGATTAGCTAGTAGCTCTGACTCTGACCGAGCACGTGAAGCGCTAGTATCCATCTATAGACCAAATGTATACGAGTTGATCGAGATTAATGCAAGTGCATGCTATATATTCAACAATATTACCTGATTAATGTGCTTTACAATTGAAATATCGTGTTAATATATAGTTTAAATGTCAACATCCATGCATGACTGAGATCGAGTGGCCTATATATGTACACTGTACAGGTCTTTTTAATTAATTTATTACCAATTCTAATCAAATGATTGCTACCAACCCTAATCAGAAAACTGTTAACTAATTAATTTAAGAACATGCATTACCTACTTGATCAAGTCACTCCTAATTATTTTGTCTCCTAATTAATTTAAGAAAATTATTATTATTATTATTATTATATATATATATATATATATATATATATATATATATATATATATATATATATATATATATATATATATATATATATATTTTTTTTTTTTTTTTTTTTTGGAACCCTCACCATTTATTAAAAAGGCTCAAAACTAAGCCAGTCCGAGTATACAAGACCCAAAATGACGATCGTCTGTACAAGTATACCACCAAAAGGGACGAAGAGGGGTGAAGGGATCGCCCCAAACAAAGCTAAGGGAGGGTAGAGGACCAAAAGGAACTCGGCATGTGGGAGCACAGGGTGCTCCGTTTACGGCACTGACGGAGGACCTCCCGAGTGAGCTGATCGGCAGAGTATTGGTGCTCTTCGTATCTCGCCTTGTTTCGATTTTTCCATAGCACCCACGTGGCGGCCGCTGCGACGATCTGGTGGCCATGAGAAGCAGAACCCCAGGCGGCCGCCAGATCGTGGAAGCGTCCACCGCCCGACACAATGTTGAACATCTGGTTGAGGGTCCTCCAAGAATCTCTTGGAAGAATCCCCAGGCGAAAGATGTGGTCAATGGTCTCCATCTGACGATCAAGACAGCAACAGCAAGCAGACGCTAGGCTAATCCCAATGGTTTTGAGAATTTCGTCGGTGGATAATCGCTTGTAAATGACTCTCCACATGAGGATAGACCACTTCCGGGGGATGCAGGTCTGCCAATAGTGAGCGATGGGGTAAATCTGCTGGCCAATCCCGAGGATAGCAGTCCTCGCAGACCTCACTGAGAAAACTCCTGAAGCTTCGAGCATCCAACAAAGCGAATCGTTGTCGCTGCCGATAGTTATTCCAGTCTGGTGGATGCTGGCCACCGCTTCCTCACCAGCCCACTCACGAATTTTGTCCCAGTTCCAATCGTTGGTAGGGTAGTTCCATAAGTCTCTGATTCTGCTGCTTCTCGGGGTCTCCATCATACTCGGAATTAAGCCGTCCCCGGTCCATCGCTCCAGGAATGGGCCCAAGTCGCCGACTCCCAATCTGAGTCTCATTGCAGGCTCGGCGAGGTCGCGACCGACGAGGATGCGACGCCAAGCCGCCGAAGATCTGCTGTTGGATATGGCCAGAGAAGGGTGGATGTGTTTGAAATACCTAGCCTTCATAAATCTGGTCCATAAGTTGTTGCTCGTACGGAATTTCCACCATAACTTCATTGAGAAGGATTTAACGATGTGGGTTAACTTGGTAAATCCCAGACCACCGACCTCGGTGGGATGAGCCATTGATTCCCAACTGGCCCAGTGGTGCTTGTCCTGTCCGTTGCTATGCCCCCAGAAGAAGTTGCAGAAGATCTGTTCGATCGAATCAAGAACCTTCAAAGGCGGGGAGCACACAACCAGAGTATGGATCGGGATGGAAGTGAGCACATGGTTGATAAGGATCATCTTGTCGCCCGGAGACAATGTGGCATTATGCCACCCTTCAAGTTTTTTCCTGATTCTAGCAGTGAGGTTCTGAAATATGCAAGAATTGGATTTCCCATACACCAGAGGGCAGCCGAGGTAGTTGAACGGGGGTTGGGTAACAGAGAATGATGTTAAGTGGGCGAGGTTGATAGCGTGCTCTCTTTTGATGTTGTGATGGGCATAGATAATTCTTTTAGATGGATTGATCTTCTGACCCGAACATCTGGAGTACCTCTGTAGGGTGTTGTGGACCACTTCCACCGCTCCAACTTCCCCTGAGGAGAAGATTAGTAAATCGTCCGCGAAGGCCAGGTGAGTGATGATAGGGCAGCCACTGGAAGTGTGGTAGTGTTGGAAGTTCGGAGTACTGACCATCTTGTTAAGGTTTCTACTCAGTGCGTCCGCAGCAATGATAAAAACGGTGGAGGATAGGGGGTCGCCCTGTCTAACGTCCCTACTGGATTTGAAGAATCCATCAGCCTGGCCGTCGATAACCGTGGAAAACCACGAGTTGCTGATAGATCTCCACACGGTATTGGTCCAAGCTTCCGAGAATCCAAACGCTCTGAATACCCAGATCATAAATTGCCAGTCCAGTCTGTCGTAGGCTTTTTCCATGTCTATTTTAACAGAAATGTTGTGTAGGGTGTGAAAATTATGACACGCTGACATAAGACTCAGTCTAAGTCATACGCTCAAAGCCATACGCTCAATCCAAGCCATACGCTCAAGGCCATACGCTAAGTCAAGGCCATACGCTCATCTAAAGGCCGTACGCTCAGTGAATATTTTATTATTTTCTGAGATGACAGCACAGTATGTATTTAATAAAAGATGAATCTGACACTTCGTCTTTCGTGCAAAGACAGCTGTCCAATGAAGACTAGCCGTCGTATAGATTTTCGAAGAGTCGGTTTTATCTTTTACGAGGACAGCTCAGCATCTCTCATAAATGTAAAAGCCATCATTACTGTCAGTTTTGACAGTCTGTCAGCCATCATATCCGCAGTCACGACGCTCAAGAAGATTTTGTCAGTTATTGGAAGATATGGCGTATCAAAGAAGATTGGTGATGGCCACGTGTCTACTTATTCAAACATACGACTCCTTCCAAATTAAGTGAGCGTATGGATCTCATACGACTCCTTCCCAACTAAGTGAGCGTATGGATCTCATACGACTCCTTTCAACTAAGTGAGCGTATGGATCTCATACGACTCCTTCCAACTAAGTGAGCGTATGGATCTCATACGACTCCTGCCAACTAAGTGAGCGTATGGACCCCATACGACTCCTTTCCAACCAAGTGAGCGTATGGATTCCATACGACTCCTTGTCAAGTGAGCGTATAGTTTCCATACGACTCCCTGTCAATAATGTGAGCGTATCAGCTTTATATGGTTCTACGCTGTCCAAGTCAGCATATGCAAGACATGTGCCTTCAAAAGCTAGCGTATGACTCTTCTTCTAAGGCAGCGTATCACAGCAGTTGTGTCCAGAATGATTTTCAACGAGCAGTTAACACACGTTCTCACGTGTCCTGCACTCAGTTATCCACTTCTTCAGAAGTTATGCAACGTGGCATTCATGCCATCAATCTCTCCTGAATATGCTCCACTACTTTCAACCGTACGCTAATGTGTCTCCATCAGACTTTGCCACGCGTCCCTGCAGTTATGCACACGTCAAGTAACTACCTGAGCGTATGCTTAAGGACAGTTATCCTGAACTCTATAAAAGAGAGTTTCTTCATCTTCATCAGACTACAGTCAATTTCAGAGAGAACAGAGAGATTGCCCAGTTATTGTCCAAATTCTTCGAAGTTCGAGTTTTTTTCATCGCATCGTCCAAGGGATAAAGTAATCGTCTTCTAGATTAGATTCCTACAGTTGTAATTTTCTCAGATACAAAATAAATAAAGTGAATTTATTTATGGAAAACAAATTGACGACTCTGCTGGAGAAAGTTGTCTTCTCCAACGAGATATATAGCAACAACTCAATGCGATACTTCGTCGATCGGCTCGACGAAGAAGACGATGGTCATACAATTCGACCAATCTGCTTATGAAGATATGCTCAAGGCGAAGGAGGGCCGCACTGCTTCCTCCGCTCTTCCTGCTGCCAAGAAGAAGGGACGCTCTGTCTATGTCCCTAAGTCTTCTTCAACAGCCCGAGACGTTTCTGTCACTTCTCATGCTGACAAGAATACGTCTTCAACTTCAACTAAGCACACTTCGGCTTCTCTGAACACGGCAACAGTGGCTTCTCCTAATCACGCTGACAAAGTTGGTTCTTTAACCAAGTCAGCGTGTACAAGAAAAATCATCTCTGGACATGTCAAAGTCCCTTCTCCCTCTACTCTTACGACAGCAGTCGGCTCTTTAGCCATTGATGACTCTGTGCGTATGGCATTCAAAGGGCAGCGTACGGCAAAGGCAGCGTACAAAAGCCAACATCAGGCAGCGTACGCTAAGCCAAAGCCAGCGTATGCTAATAAAAAGGCAGCGTATGACCAGAAGTCCAAACTGAAGTCAGCGTATGCTAACAAATACAGTCCTTTGACTGTTTCTCAAAATCAGGCTGGGGGTTCTCTTCCACAGAACATACAAATGATTCCCCCTCAACTTGTACATCTTGTGCCAACCAAGGAGAAAGACTCTTTAGTCAACTCCTCTACTCCTAAGGTCTTTACCTCTGGAGTTAATTTGACTAGTACTCTTACTAGATATAACAAAGGAAAACGCCTTTTGGCTAATTCCTCCAAAGATGGATTATTACTGACTCCCAGTCGGAATAATACCCATCTTCCTTCTCTCCAAATTTCTCGATCTGAGAAAGGCAAATTACAAGTATCCAAGACTGATATCAAAGTCAGATCTCCTACGGATCTTCGTAACAAGCTTAATCAGAATCGTCTCGGTTCCACTGAGACAAGTATATTAGACCCTGATGCAGAATATGCCAAAAATTATGTGGCTCAAATTAATCAGTCTTTATACACTCAAGAACCGAGAAGACAGAAGAACAAAAGACAAGTTTCTACACAGAAACTATCTTCAAGTACTTCCCAATCTGTCCCTACAGATCTCCGGGAGTATTTGCAAAATAAACGGAGAATTGACACTCCATCAGGCTATGATATTGCTCATATTTGCCATGAAAAGCATGGTTGCAACTTCCAACCTCGAGTTGTAATTCAATGTTGTTGTTCACCAAAAAGACAATCTGTTTTCGAACGGATTCAGTATGAACCAATGTTGGATGAAGATGAACCTTTTTATGCTTCTGTCAACATGACCTCCAGAAATATTGGGGGTAGCATACGGTCTGATGCTATATCAGACTCTGAAGATGGTGTTTATCTCGGCACCCGATCCAGGACCGGAGCCTTGGCCAGGGTCTTTTCTTCTTCTCATCCAAGTGGTAATCCGGAGATCACAGAAGACTTCCTTGGAGAATCCAACTTTCCAGTATTGACTCCCGTAAATAGCCCCGGGAAAGATACTGATTCACACAGTGATGATTCAGAACAGACTGTTTCATCATCTATTCCTCGAATGATTACTACTTACATGGCAGAGGGCAATCATGAACCTTCAACTAGCACCGAAGCTCATGAACAAAGGATTTCTTTCTTAGAACAACAGTTGTGAGCTATGACAGATACATTGAATGCTATGCACACTCTTATGTAAGCTCAGCATCAAACTCAGCAAGTCCAACATACAGTCCCTCCAGTTGTATTAAATACTCTTGTTGTTCCAAACCCGGAACCCTCTACTATTCCGGGGGTACAATTTAATGTTCCTGTACAACCCACTCCAAGTCAGTCTGGAGCTGGGGGTGGTACATATGCTGCAGCCCCTCCTCCCAATTACACTCAACAAGTTACAACTCCCCAATCTTCTGGATGTGTTACTGAAGAGTTAAGGAATCTCCGAACTCAATTCGAGACATTCAAACAGAAGGATGGCTTACAAAGGGTAGGTATCAAGCAACCTTACCTGATAGAATGGAAGCAGGTATCATACCCTCCTAAATACAAGCCTCCGACTATCTCTTTCTTTGATGGGATAACCTCCCCAAGTCAGTTCATTAATCACTTTGAAGTAATGACTGATCAACTGCAACCAAGTGACGCCCTCCTTATTCGGGTGTTCGTTGGATGTCTCAAAGGAACGGCTTATGAATGGTATAGAAGTCTCCCTGACGGGTGCATTACCTCATTTGCTGGTTTCAAGCAAATATTTCTTGAACGATTCTATGAAGGGCTCAACGACATGACCATGTCAGCCCTCATAAGAATTAAACAAAAAAATAATGAAACCACCGAGGACTTCATTGAAAGATTCAGAAGAGAAGCCCTCAAAATGCCTCTCGGAACTCTCGATGCTGTTACTATCGACACTTGCAAGTCGAATCTCTTACCAATTATCAGCATGTGGACAGGGTCCACTCAGTTCCAAGATTGGCCTTCTTTCATTGTGTCACGCCCCGCTCCCGTAGGAGCGATCGTCCTCGCTAAGGCGTGATGCCGCACGAGCCTAGATTGCGCTCGTGCAAGGCAATTCCATAACGGCCGATTACATCGGCGGCGACGGGGTCGTCGCACAGAAGTCCCAAGCAGAAATATTGAAAACATTGCAGCGGAATTTAAAGAAGAACACATGGACACAAGTAACTCAAAAGAATCTCTTTATTGATATTGAATACAAGATTACATTGTGGGCGCAAGGCCGATTACAAGTCTCTCAGGCTCACTTTTCACTCATGTTACAAGTCACTCTGCTCTCTCTCTCTTCTCTCGATATAATACTTGAATCCAGCGGAAGCTTCGGAAGGCGATGTCCATACATTATGTCCTGTATAAGTCTTCGGGTCACGCGACCGCACGCTTCGACATGCCAAGGAACTCCGTGCCTCGACGCATCCAAGCGAGCTCCGCGCCACGAGCTTCTACCTGTGCCTACACATGAAACACTATGTGGGTGTCAGTACCACTGTACTGGTGGAGTGAGCTTCTCGCCCACCCATACATAACCGACACGTTTCATTTACTTTGTGCAGCTTAAACCCTTTCAATTGTCTTTCTAGTCTTGCCTTAGGATTCATTTTAGGACAAGGACGTCTCAGTTGATAACTAGCGATGCAACGACAAGGTCGTGCCACGACAGGGTCACGCTATCTCGCCAACGTGTGTTTTGATCGAGGCAGTGCCTCATCGCTTAGGTACTTGACCAAACTTCAAGGCGGGACGGCAGGGTCGTGCCACATTCTATTCCAAACTTAGACTTGTTCAAGACTGTGCTTTGTCGAGGGGCAATTCACGTGAACTCGGCCGTGCCAGGACCTTTGATTAAACTCAAGCGCCACTAGACCAATTCTTGTGCTAACGATTCAAGTGCCAAGGGACGGCAACGGGACGACTCGTGCAGGTCGTACCTTAGACTTTACTTAGACTTGCTCGTGCTTCAAGATTGAGGCTGCGCCTCGCAAGTTATCAAGACTTATCGTGCTACCGCCTTGCGGCCTTCCTGTTCGACTCATGAACCAACTTTAGACAAGACTTGCCAAACCTAGCCTTAATCTCATGGACATCCCGATGCCAATCTATCGTGACAAGCATGGTGCCTACGCTGCAGCCCAGTCTTAGGCCCAGACCTTGTGTTACCAACAGGACCTGCATTCAAGCACTAGACCCAAATCCAAAGGCATACACGCGGTGTGCCGCTATTGCCGACACATCTACATGAGTGGTCACTAGCAATTTCAAGCTATCTTGGACATGGCTCGGCGGGGGTATCGGTCCGCCCTTCTAAGGGTAGCTAGCCCCGGAAGCGCCGATACTCCCATGCGGTCATCCAGCATCCTACTTTGAGCCACACTCGCTTCTCCCGGGCGGATGATCCCGGTGCCCCGGAGGAGATCACCCGAGAAGACTACACCTTGTCGACAAGTTGTCCATGACCATGCAAGACTCGATCTATTCAATCTATCCAGTCTTTCCTTAACATGACCATGCATTCCCTTATTCTATCGAGACTCCCAAGCCGCGGGACCAATTTCGTGTGCGGGACTTATCAAGTATTCAGGCAGGACATGACCGGGCAGGACCGGCATGCTTAAAAGTGTTCAAGCAGGACATGACCGGACGGGACCGGCATGCTTAAAAGTATTCAAGCAGGACATGACCGGACGGGACCGGCATGCTTAAAAGTATTCGGCCGTGGCTCGTGCCTTAGACAGACATGGTTCTCTAGGCGACGCTAATGCTCAAGTCATATACTCATACGACGAGCCTTGTTCTCAAAGGACTACTTGACTTGACAACCGCAGCTAGAGCGGGACAGCGCTAGGAATGGCTTCGTTAGCCTAGAGCAACTCTTGTTGACTTGTACGGGCAATGACTCGACGAGCGAAGGCTACGCCGAACTATGCATCGAGGGAACGTGCTAGGCACGGGGTCGACTTAACAACCAAGTTCTCGGGTGCCTAGACTTAAGCCAACAAGCCATACAAAGATGACTTAACTTGCGGGACGTGCGAAAGCTATGCCAAGCCTTGCGGGACCGGACCGTGCATGCTTTGTTAAGCATTCGTGCGGGCGACGCCTATGACTTAGGCTTATTCAAGTATCGGGACAAGTCGACGGGACCAATGCATGCTTGGTTAAGCATTCACGCGGGCGACGCCTATGACTTAGGCTATATCAAGTGTCGGGGCAACTTAGCAGCAACTTGAGCCAACATCCTTCTCCCAAGCCACGGGAACGAAGGATCGAGTGTCATATTTGAAAGCACGCTGAACCCATTTCTAAGACGGTCGTGGGACACTTTTCCATGTTCTATGACATTCCGACGGGACGGGATTGTTCCCTTAGCTATGTTGGTGCGTAGCTTTTATATTAGCCTACTTGTGCGAGTTGAAAACACGATTTATTATGTGCAAGCTAAGATGGAGTAAGTTCACCGAAACTCCCCCACCTGAACGATGTCTCCGGGCGAGCCGTTGCAAGGCTTAGTTCCAACGCCGTCGGCGTTTCGATTCCTCCGATTGACTTTGCGGGTCGGGGCACTACAACATACACCACTCAGAACAAGTCTCGTCCTCGAGACTTTCCTGAGGGCAGGCCATCCTACCATTTCTATGGCCAAGACTTATTCGTATGCATCTCGCCTACGCGTTCCTTCGATTCCGAGCTACGCTCGCACGACTTATCAATCTTTCCGTTAACACGATTTCAAGATCTCGACACTCTCGTTCCCCAGTCGTGTTTGAACTCAACGTATCACTTGGCTGGATCGTGTACGCATTCCAAGCGTCCCCAAAATACATGCATTCAACCAAGCCGCATGATAGAGAGTTGTCATTCTCACTCGAGTCGCATCGTGCACATACCCAGGCGTCCCTGAAATATATGCATGTCAGTCAAGTCTCGTGAGCAGGATTTCCTACATTCGTGATTTACACTATCCATTTAAACTAATCCTCAAGATCAATCCTTCGATTGATAACACTTGCAACAGGGACGTTTCGCCTAACCGCTAGGCCAATCTTTTCGAGGCTAAGTCAATGTCAGGATTGGAATCATAGTTCCCCAACAATAATGCCAACACTGACCCCAATCCTAGGGTCAAATCATAGTCGGTAATACGGGGTTTTCTACCCAAGCTCGCGTCATTCAGATTTCTAAACATCGAGCACGATCACCTATTCGCATCAACACGTTCGTTGCACGGAATTCAAATCCGTTCAATCTCCAACTCTAACCAATTCGTGTACTCGATCACAAGGTCATCTAGCTCGACAATACGTTGCGCCCCAATCTCACGCGAGTCCGATTATCCACGACGGTTTATGAATCACCATGCAACGCGCCCACAGAATAATCGTTCTCATCGGGGCGTAACTCTTGTTTGAGTCTAGACTCATTCATTCTCGATACGCGGATTGGACCTACTCAATCCTCAAGCACACTGATTCATTCACGAGTCACCTTTGCGTTAAACCACAAGTCGAAGCATACAAATTGCCACGCCAAGCAAGTTTGATCACTCCCGCTGTATGAATCACCATACCAGCGCTCACGCGGAGTGATCGCCCTAATCGGCGCGACGCATGTGCGAGGCTGGAATTGCGCTCGCATAAGACAAGAATGTCGACGTTGGGGTTATCGTCGAAGTAGATCCAAGCATTTTCATTTTCATCCGAGACAGATTTCGATTCGACAGTCCACCCGTCATTTGTTCAACCAGAAAATCCTCGAGCCAAGTTTATCTTTTCCTCGATACATTTCAATATCCCGATTACAACATCCATCGGAACAATAACATTTGCACGTTCGTCCTTTGCCGAGTCAGAGTACCCCCGAGTTATCGCATATCGATCTCTGATACGCCTCAATACCATCGACGATATGTGTAACCTGACGATCTTCCTTGCAACCAATTTCGAATCGTGCGACTGATGCTATTGTCCGAGTTGGATATCCCACAATTTTCTCGATATTCAAGATCAAGCTCGATCACTATTCCTCAAGCTCATTTCAAGATCGTCGTTTAAAACCCAAGTCACATTTCATTTGTATCAATCCGAAATCGTACGTGCGATTCCTCTAAGTTTTCCTCGATCAAGACCATTCATTTTCATTCATCGGTTCGAATCATTTCGATATCGATTTCTACTCGCGTTGCCAACTCACAAGTCGTCCGAACGAGATGCTCGTTCGAGACACACGAAGTCACGTCCAACTAAATGTGACGCGCTCTAAGGCTTTGCGCGATCGCATCGCCTCGCCGACATACTCGAAATCCTCAATTTCCGCTCGAATGATTTCCAAGAAAAATCCATACACCACTCGGATTCGAGCCATCCGTTCTAGTCCTCAATCAAGTTCGCATCATGCGCTAAGACATCTCTTAGATTCGTTCGACGAATCACTAGCGTGGTCGCTCGCGTCGTACCGATGCACAAAGTCGTTCGCACTATATCTCGAAATCCAAGTCAATCCTTCGTGTACGCCTAAGCGTTAACTCGATAGCATTCCTATCGACAGACACTCTAAGTGCATTTCCACCCCCGACCGAGCGATACTTGATATCGTTCGCGATTCGTTGCACCAAGGGTCGAGGTTTGGACTAATTAGGCATGCATGCGACTTGCTAAGGTCGACGTAGTACTATTCGGGCACACGCACGACTTGCTAACATTAGCACATGTTTTCAATCGAGTCAAGTTTGCAACGTTCGGCACAAAGGCCTTGCCTATCGATGCGTTTGAGTGAACGCTTGTACGAGCTTTCGAAAATATTTAGACTTATTGTATGGACATGCCGAGGGACAATCGAGAGAGAGCGTACACTTATTTTCCAACGACGAGCTTTCAAAACTGAGAAATTCGACATGAAGTCCAAGGACGTAAAGCCGTGCTCTGATACCATTATGTCACGCCCCGCTCCCGTAGGAGCGATCGTCCTCGCTAAGGCGTGATGCCGCACGAGCCTAGATTGCGCTCGTGCAAGGCAATTCCATAACGGCCGATTACATCGGCGGCGACGGGGTCGTCGCACAGAAGTCCCAAGCAGAAACATTGAAAACATTGCAGCGGAATTTAAAGAAGAACACATGGACACAAGTAACTCAAAAGAATCTCTTTATTGATATTGAATACAAGATTACATTGTGGGCGCAAGGCCGATTACAAGTCTCTCAGGCTCACTTTTCACTCATGTTACAAGTCACTCTGCTCTCTCTCTCTTCTCTCGATACAATACTTGAATCCAGCGAAAGCTTCGGAAGGCGATGTCCATACATTATGTCCTGTATAAGTCTTCGGGTCACGCGACCGCACGCTTCGACATGCCAAGGAACTCCGTGCCTCGACGCATCCAAGCGAGCTCCGCGCCACGAGCTTCTACCTGTGCCTGCACATGAAACACTATGTGGGTGTCAGTACCACTGTACTGGTGGAGTGAGCTTCTCGCCCACCCATACATAACCGACACGTTTCATTTACTTTGTGCAGCTTAAACCCTTTCAATTGTCTTTCTAGTCTTGCCTTAGGATTCATTTTAGGACAAGGACGTCTCAGTTGATAACTAGCGATGCAACGATAAGGTCGTGCCACGACAGGGTCACGCTATCTCGCCAACGTGTGTTTTGATCGAGGCAGTGCCTCATCGCTTAGGTACTTGACCAAACTTCAAGGCGGGACGGCAGGGTCGTGCCACATTCTATTCCAAACTTAGACTTGTTCAAGACTGTGCTTTGTCGAGGGGCAATTCACGTGAACTCGGCCGTGCCAGGACCTTTGATTAAACTCAAGCGCCACTAGACCAATTCTTGTGCTAACGATTCAAGTGCCAAGGGACGGCAACGGGACGACTCGTGCAGGTCGTACCTTAGACTTTACTTAGACTTGCTCGTGCTTCAAGATTGAGGCTGCGCCTCGCAAGTTATCAAGACTTATCGTGCTACCGCCTTGCGGCCTTCCTGTTCGACTCATGAACCAACTTTAGACAAGACTTGCCAAACCTAGCCTTAATCTCATGGACATCCCGATGCCAATCTATCGTGACAAGCATGGTGCCTACGCTGCAGCCCAGTCTTAGGCCCAGACCTTGTGTTACCAACAGGACCTGCATTCAAGCACTAGACCCAAATCCAAAGGCATACACGCGGTGTGCCGCTATTGCCGACACATCTACATGAGTGGTCACTAGCAATTTCAAGCTATCTTGGACATGGCTCGGCGGGGGTATCGGTCCGCCCTTCTAAGGGTAGCTAGCCCCGGAAGCGCCGATACTCCCATGCGGTCATCCAGCATCCTACTTTGAGCCACACTCGCTTCTCCCGGGCGGATGATCCCGGTGCCCCGGAGGAGATCACCCGAGAAGACTACACCTTGTCGACAAGTTGTCCATGACCATGCAAGACTCGATCTATTCAATCTATCCAGTCTTTCCTTAACATGACCATGCATTCCCTTATTCTATCGAGACTCCCAAGCCGCGGGACCAATTTCGTGTGCGGGACTTATCAAGTATTCAGGCAGGACATGACCGGGCAGGACCGGCATGCTTAAAAGTGTTCAAGCAGGACATGACCGGACGGGACCGGCATGCTTAAAAGTATTCAAGCAGGACATGACCGGACGGGACCGGCATGCTTAAAAGTATTCGGCCGTGGCTCGTACCTTAGACAGACATGGTTCTCTAGGCGACGCTAATGCTCAAGTCATATACTCATACGACGAGCCTTGTTCTCAAAGGACTACTTGACTTGACAACCGCAGCTAGAGCGGGACAGCGCTAGGAATGGCTTCGTTAGCCTAGAGCAACTCTTGTTGACTTGTACGGGCAATGACTCGACGAGCGAAGGCTACGCCGAACTATGCATCGAGGGAACGTGCTAGGCACGGGGTCGACTTAACAACCAAGTTCTCGGGTGCCTAGACTTAAGCCAACAAGCCATACAAAGATGACTTAACTTGCGGGACGTGCGAAAGCTATGCCAAGCCTTGCGGGACCGGACCGTGCATGCTTTGTTAAGCATTCGTGCGGGCGACGCCTATGACTTAGGCTTATTCAAGTATCGGGACAAGTCGACGGGACCAATGCATGCTTGGTTAAGCATTCACGCGGGCGACGCCTATGACTTAGGCTATATCAAGTGTCGGGGCAACTTAGCAGCAACTTGAGCCAACATCCTTCTCCCAAGCCACGGGAACGAAGGATCGAGTGTCATATTTGAAAGCACGCTGAACCCATTTCTAAGACGGTCGTGGGACACTTTTCCATGTTCTATGACATTCCGACGGGACGGGATTGTTCCCTTAGCTATGTTGGTGCGTAGCTTTTATATTAGCCTACTTGTGCGAGTTGAAAACACGATTTATTATGTGCAAGCTAAGATGGAGTAAGTTCACCGAAACTCCCCCACCTGAACGATGTCTTCGGGCGAGCCATTGCAAGGCTTAGTTCCAACGCCGTCGGCGTTTCGATTCCTCCGATTGACTTTGCGGGTCGGGGCACTACACATTGTCAGTGCCAAGGCTGCTGAAGTCAGTGCTGAGACCTTCAAGGGTCTGGGGGTACAAATGGCTCCCAAGGAATCAAATCAGAGTGCTAGCAATAGTACTCGACCCAACAATCGCAAAGGGAAAGAAGCTCTTGAAGTCAATCTCCAAAGCAGTAGTCAAGAAGTAAAGACTACTCAAGCTACCCCAGCTCCAACAAATCAACAACAGAGACCTCCTCGGCCGAAGGAAGAATATTCTTTTGACGATGACGATGTTCAGGGTATCTTTGAATGCTTGCTCAAAGGTAATAAGATTCAATTGCCAGAAATTAAAAAGCCTGATGAAGCCAATAAGACAGATCATCCAAAATATTGTCCATATCATAGAATGCTGGGTCATACAATCCGGTCTTGCTATGTATTGAAAGGGAAGATTCAAGAGATGATTAAATCAGGAGCTGTGACATTAACACCCAAAGACAAGACAGTCACAGCAAATGTAATTTCAATGCAGTTCGGTGACTTCCCTCCCTTAATGGTAGAAAGTAGGATTGTTCTTATCCCCAAAGCAACTTTCGAAGTTGTAAACATCCCACCAGCACAGAATGACGGACTTGTTCCTGTCACAACTAAGAAGGGGGAGATCATGTGGATTCACTCGGATTTAATGACGGAGTTTGAAACGTCTTCCTCTTCTCCTCGGAAGACTCCATCATCTAAAAAGAAGCTCGAGAAGACTAAGTCATGCAATGTGACTTCTAGTTTCACACCCGATTTTTACCTAACCTCTACTTTCATCTTGGCAGGAAATTCACTCCCTATGGAGATAAAATCCGTACCTCAATCTGAAGATAGGTACAAGCCTGCTTTTCATCTATACAGTTCACAATCTCGTGAATTGATAGCGAAGATGGGTTATGATCTAGCCACTGCTCCCGGTTTGAACTCAGGCAGAGGACTCCGAGCACCTTTAGCCATCACTATGAGGCATAATCAATCTCGTGTTGGCCTTGGTTTCTGGAATGAAGCTCTCATCAAACATAAAAGAACCAAGAGCAAGATAAAGAATTATAACATGGTTTCCATAGACCCTGAACCAGAATCTGAAGTTGAAGTCCATGCTGGAACTCGGTCAGGAAAAATATATCTGAAAGATTATGTTGAAATTCCTGAAGAAACTTCTGATGTCCCTCCGGTTACAGCTCCAACACCAGTCTCTACTGAAGAACCTTTAAATGTTTCTGTTGAGACAGTTCCTTCTAAACCAACAACAGCTGACAAAGGCAAACAACAAGTCCGCTTCGATAAACCATTGAAGAAGTCATCTCCTACAGGACTTGAAAAGCCTTATAATTTTGATATATTAGCTCAACTAGCCAATACACCAGCTAAATTATCAATCTTCGAGCTCTTACGCCTCTCTAAAGAGACTCGAGAAACTCTAAGTGAAGCACTGTTGCAAGCAGAAACCTGCTTAACTCTTCTCAAGAAGTTGGAAACAGAATCTGTTTCTCATTGCCATAATGTATTGGAATTTATTCCAAACATTACCTTTACGCAGGATGATATGCTGCTAGAAGATAATCGACATGACCGTCCTTTATATCATACAGGATATATTGATTCTATGAAGGTTGATCGTCTCCTGATTGATCCAGGATCTGCTCTCAGTATTATGCCAAAAGCTATGTTAGATGCACTGAAGATACCTGTGCATAGTCTTTCCAGCACTATCACTACCATCTTGGGATTCAATAAAGGAAAAAAGCGAGCCTTTGGGCAAGATTCGCCTCAAATTTCAAATAGACGATCTTCGCACTAAAGTTACTTTTTACATCATCGACAATCATGGTTGCTTATACAATGCTCTATTGGGGAGACCATCCTTGCATGAACATAATGTCGTTCCTTCGACTCTTCATCAGTACTTCAAATATGTTGATGATAATGGAGAAGTTCAAAAGAGGTTGCAGATCTCTATCCATTCAAAGGAGTTGAAGCTTACTTCAATGACGCTCGCATGTACAAAGATGAATACTCAAAAGTCTTGCAAGCTATGGATAATGATGATGAGTTAGCAAAAGTTGGCACTTTTGTTATTCCTGTAAAAGGGCGTATCACTCCTCCGCAGTCTGTTAAAACATCTGAAGAAGGTTCACTGATAATTCCTGTCAGTGGACGTACTACTTCATCACCTGCCCAGGCTCCACAAGGCTCACTGATAATTCCTGTCAGTGGACGTACTACTTCATCTGCCCAAGCTCCACAAAGTTCACTGATAATTCCTGTCAGTGGACGTACCACTCCCCCTCCACCTTCTCAGACTAGACCAGATACTCTAGTCATTCCAGTCAGTGGACGTACTACTTATCCACGATCTTCTTCAAGGGAGCTCACCTCTTCTGAGCCTTTTGTTATCGATCTTAATCGAAACAAAACTTCTGATCGCTCTTCCTATCCCCCTTTTGTCATTAATTTGACTAAGTCTGATAAGGCTCAGCCTTCTGTTGTAAATACAGTATCTAATATTAATGAAGCATCTCCTTTACAGTATATTGATGTCTGTAATCATGTACAAAGTTATTTACAATTGCTAGATAGCTTAGAGTCACTAACTATAGGGGTTGTTCAAACTCTTCATACAGACGTATCAATGGAATCCATACAAAAATCATACTTCGTGGTCCCTGCTAGAAAGAAGGGAGAAAATTCGATCTTCTTTTATAAAGGACCCCAGAATCCTCCTAACTTGGAAGAAGATGACATAAACGACGATACTGGAAGGTTACAACTACGTCGCTACAGTCAGCAATCTAAAAATATCATCAAGAATATGGGTTATGACTTTAGAACCAGTCTCAATAATGGAAAAGGAAGAAGAATGCCTGTTCGAATTCCTCCATTAAAATACGGAAGGACAAAATGTGGTTTAGGTTACATTGCTCCTACTTCTTTTATCAATATCGTCCATGAAGATTCAAAATCCGATGAAGACGAACGATCTGAGTCTTCTGATTCTCTCTCTTGGGATTCTGACACGAGTATTGGCGATCTCCATCGCTCTATTTTATCCATCAATATGGTCTCCGTTGGTGGCCCGCAAGAAAATGATGAAGATGAGGATGATTTTGAAATATCACCCGAATCGGAACAATGGGCTCAAAGATTAGATAATCAATGGGAATTCAGGTTCGAGCAGAGGGAACCTCCTACTGAAGATAAACTGATCCAAATTGATGTTGGTGAAGAAGGGTCTCCTAAACCAATATTCATCAGTGAAAGTCTTTCAGAAACAGATAAACAAGACATAATTAAACTTATTCGTGATTATATCGATGTCTTTGCCTGGAATTATGAGGATATGCCAGGACTAGATCCAAAGATAGCAATGCACAAACTTAATATCATGCCAAATGCTAAACCGGTCAAACAACAATAGCGACGATTTCGTCCGGATATCATGGATGCAATTGAAGCTGAAGTCAACAAGCTTATGGCTTCTGGATTTATTCGAGAGGAACAACATCCTGAATGGGTGGCTAACATCGTTCATGTCCTTAAAAAGACTGGCAAGATCCGAGTCTGTATAGACTTTCGCGATCTCAATGCAGCTTGTCCTAAAGACGAGTTTCCTTCTTCCAATTACAGATGTCATGATCGACAATACATGTGGTTTCGAACGAATGTCATTTATGGATGGGTATTCAGGATACAACCAGATCAAAATGTTCCCAGATGATGAAAAACACACTTCCTTCAGAACGCCGATCGGTACATACTGTTATACAGTGATGCCGTTTGGTCTCAAGAATGCAGGGGCAACATATCAGCGAGCAATGAGCACTATATTCTGCGAACATCTCCGAAAAATAGTTGAATGCTATGTTGATGATATTGCAGTCAAAAGTCGACAAAAGGAGGATCATATCCAAGATTTGAAGACTATCTTTGATTTAATGCGTCAGCATCAACTTAAAATGAACCCTACTAAGTCCTTCCTGGGCGTCTCTAGTGGTAAATTTTCTCGGCTTCGTCATTACCGCTAAAGGTATACACGTGGATCCCGAGAAGATCAAAGCCATTCAAGAGATGCGTCCTCCACGCACCTTAAAAGAGCTACGAGGATTTCAAGGAAGAATTACTTATATCAGGAGATTCATTTCCAACTTATCAGGACGCTGCAGACCATTCAACAAACTTCTGAAGAAAGGTGTATCTTTCGTTTGGAACGAAGAATGTCAAAAAGCATTTGACGATATTAAACAGTATCTCATGAACCCTCCAGTTTTGGTACCTCCCGTCTCGGGAATACCATTCCTTCTATATGTTCGAGCCATGGATCATTCTCTTGGTGCATTACTCGCCCAGAAAAATAAAGATGGCCATGAACAGGCTATTTATTATCTCAGTCGCACAATGACAGGCGCTGAACCGCGTTATTCTCTCATCCGAGAAAGAATGCTTAGCATTAATGTTTGCTGTTCAGAAAACTGCGACATTATATTATCGGTCAAACGATTCATGTCATTTCCAGAGTGAATCCCATCAGAATTATGATGAAGAAACCTGGTATTCTCAACTCCAGACTAGCTAATTGGGGAATCTTGTTAGCTCAATACGATATGCATTATATTCCTCAGAAGTCAGTAAAAGGACAGGCTCTTGCTGATTTTCTGGCTGCTCATGCGATTCCAGAAGATTCTAAATTATATGATGAGATTCCTGATGAAGTCTTGGATTCAAATCTAGTTTCTGAAGAAATTCCTACCTGGCGTCTATTCTTTGATGGAGCATCTAGAATAGGTCCTAACGGCGATATTGTCGCTGGAGTTGGGATTGTTTTTGTATCCCCAGAAGGATTAACTATTCAAAGGGCTTATTCTCTGGATCAATTATGTTCAAACAATGTAGCCGAATACAATGCATTACTCATTGGCCTTCAACTTGCTAAACATCTAGATATTCAATATTTGGAAGTTTATGGAGACTCCAAGCTTATTGTCAATCAGATCAGAGGAACGTATGAAGTTCGTCATCAGGATTTAATACCTTATCATCGAGCAGCACTCTCTATAGCCTCATCTTTTGAAGGTTTCTTTATTGAACATGTTCGACGAGCCTATAATGCAGAAGCTGATGCTTTAGCTAATCTTGCTGCTGTATTAGCTATACCAATCAGACGTCAGCAAGTAATAGTGGTTTATAACCGAGAACTATTCTGTGTTGAGAATAATCTGGCTTTGGCTTTTCCTCATAAACCAGACAAAAATTCTCTCAACCTTGATGCTGGATTAAAGTTTGACAAAATGTCCTCGTCTTCCTCTGATTCTACTATGGAATATGTCTTTTCTAATGAAATAGAAGCCATAACTGAAGACTGGAGACGTCCATTTCTAGACTTTGTTTTGTATGATATACTTTCTGATAATCCGAGTGAAGCAGCGTCTATCCGGCGTCGATCTCTCAGATTCTATTATAATCATACGACGAAGACATTATATCGTCAGTCTTACGACGGTCTTCTCCTCCGATGCATTGCTGGTGAAGAAGCGCAACAGATAATCCGTGAAGCACATGATGGTGTTTGCGGAGCTCATCAACCAGGTCCTAAACTTCAAGATCGTATCCGACGTATGGGTTATTATTGGCCCACGATGGTGGCTGACGCTATTCAATATGCTCGAAAATGTAAAGCCTGTCAAATTCATGCAGACTTTATTCATCAACCGTCAGAGTTCTTACACCCAACAGCGGCATCATGGCCTTTTGAAGCTTGGGGCATGGACGTCATTGGTCCCATCAACCTACCATCATCAAGAGGACATCGGTTTATTCTAGTAATAACTGATTACTTTTCCAAATGGGCTGAAGCAATCCCGTTATCTGAAGTCAAAACATCTAGTGTTATCAATTTCGTCAAGCATCATGTTATCTATCGATTTGGTGTTCCTCGGCGTATTATCCATGATAACGGACCGCAGTTCGTCAGTCAGAAATTTACTCGATTCTGCGACGATCATCGGATCAATAATTTAGCTTCTACAGCATATAATCCAGCAGCTAATGGATTGGCAGAAGCTTTCAATAAAATAATCATTAAAATCTTGAAAAAGTTCGTTTCTTCCAATAAACGCAACTGGAGCGAGAAGCTTGTTGAATGTTTATGGGCCTACCGCACCACAGTTCGCAATGCGACCGGATGTACGCCTTTCTCTTTAGTATATGGGTGTGAAGCTGTTCTTCCCCTTGAGATCCAGATTCCTTCTCTGAGAATTGCAATCTCCAATGAACTTACAACAGAAAACAATGATCGTCTTCGACTTCAAGAATTGGAAGCTCTAGATGAAAAACGATTGTATGCTCAACAAAATATCGAGCTGTATCAGGCCCGAATCTCAAAGGCTTTTAACCGGAAAGTCAAAGTCAGAGCATATCAGAAGGAAGAACTGGTCCTTACTGTCAGACGTCCTATGACCATGACATATATGAGCAAAGGCAAATTTGACGCAAAATGGGAAGGCCCATTCGTAGTAAACAAAGTCTTCTCTAACGGAGCATACCAGCTTGCCTCTATGGATGGGAAAGTCATGATGATGCCTATCAATGGCAAATTCTTAAAGAAATATTATGTATAATATTTTCATCATTCCCCAGCAAATATGAAATCAAAGTTAATTCTTCTTTACAAAAGTTATCTCGATATCGTTATCCCCAGAGGAAACTGATATTCCACCATGTATCATCTTCCCAGAGAATTTGATATTTTGTTTTATTAGATCCCCAGTGGTTTTAATAAAGATCTTGAAAATTATATCCATATTACCTCTGAATTTTCTATGTATCATATTTTCTATTCTATGAAAATGATATCTCGTCTTTTGATTTCCGAATCCAAAGATCATGGAAAATAGAATTCAAAGATATCTTTATATCTGAATTCTGTTTTCTCTAATCAGTATTAAACTAAACATCTTTGGTTTAATATCATGATAGAGTTGCAAAGTTTATTTGTATATTCTATTCTATTGAAATATGTCATGTATTATTTACCTCTGAACATGTTTTCTACAAAAATATCATCCACAGAATTGAAATCAAGCCAAGATATTCATTTCAATCAAAATCAGAACAATGATTACAAATGGGTATCAAAACTTCAATACATGATATATGTAAAAGAACTATTTAGGAGGAGTAATGATCTCCTGAATACGAACGATTACATTATTCATCTTTTCATCATGAGCTTTCTTGATTCGCTCTGCTGTTTCTGCTCCAATCATCCAGTTGGTCATATTCTACAATAATAGAGCTACGACGATTGGTCTCCTCAATCTGATTGGTTTGCATCAATTCTCGCTCCTGCTGTAAAACTTGACAGCGTTCAGTTGCAGATTTACGATCAGTAGCAATCTTTGATTGTTCTATTTCCACAGAGGCAATTTGCTCCTGAATACGGGCTAGCTCTTCCCTCAGCTTTCTAAGCTCTTCAGCTTTTGACGCTTCATTTTGCTCTAGGCGTTCCATATTCTGACGAGTACTTATTATTTCTTCGTCTTTCGCCATTAGCTCTTTGGAAGACTGAGCGAGGAATTCTGTCAGAGCAATGTGCTGAGCTTGAGCTTCATTCTCCAATTGAGCAATCTCAGCCGCAGTCAGAGAATTAATATCTTCCTTTTTAATCTTCCAATATTTTTGGATGTTGGCTTCTAAATCATTCAAGAATGTTCAAAGAAGACACATTGAGCCTCATAACCAGATTGTCTCAAGGCTGAACGTGGGAAACTAGTCGCCTCTCAAAGACTCGAAAAGGGTATAGTCTCATCTTTCATGAGTCGCCTCGAATATGTACCCAGATATGTATAAATAATATCTGAATACATCTCCATGACTTTTGCTATCCCTGTGTCAAAACTGGGAGTCGCTGCAATAGTAGGGGAAGGAGCAAGAGGAGCCTCTATTCTTGGAGCTGAAGTTAGTGCTTTTAGGAGAACTCGGCAGATGGGAACTCCCCTCACCCACTTCAGTTTGAATAAGTGGGGCTTGAGTAGAACTCATAGCCGGTGCAGTTCCTACAGCTGTTGGAATCAAAGAAACATGATCAGAAATTTAAAAGACAATAAAACCAAGACAAGACAAAACTTTGATGAATAAAATATTACCTGGAGTTGGTTCATATTCAGTCTCCTTCGGATCATTCAATCCGGCTCTTAGTCTGTTCAGGGTACTTTCTGACACGGGATTTATTTCACTGCTTTCCGCCCCAGAAGTACTCGGAACTTGAACTTCTATTTCCAGATGCCTCTCCGGTTCTGGTGTGAACTCCGAGTGCTGACCAATAGTTTTCAGTGCATCAATTGAAACCTTAGACGGTGATTCATCGTCTATCTCCATGTCTTCTTCTCCAGAAGAATGAGACGACGGTTCATAGTCAACTTGTTCGCTCTCTGAAGCTTCAACAATTGGATTGAGAGGAGTGGCTTCCTTCACTGATTCTCCCGAAATCAGTAAGTCATTAGCCGTTTCAGTCTGATGCTCGGCCTCTACCGCAGGCTAACTAATTTCCTGCGCATCATCGGCCATTTGTGGAACTGAGCCTATATCAGAAGGCATGGAAGACCCAGCAGGTTCAGGAATCTCTTCTTCAACAGGTTCTGTCTTTACAGAAAAATCAAATGCAGCTTGCTTTTCTGCGGCCAATCGCATAGCACGATCGGTGGGACTCTCTGCATCCAGACAAATTACGGATTTAGTTTTTGAAACTATTACTTTCCTTCCTATTCTTTTGGTTAAAGGAACAGTAGGATAATTGTCTATTGGATCACTACCTGCTTCATCAACATCTCTCACTCGTTCAGAAATAGGAGAATTCTCGGTAATAGTAATTCCTCCGCGATTTCGAGTCTCTGCTCGAGTAGCTCTTTTTGCGGCAGGACCCGCAGCACCTTTACTCCTCTTCCTCTTCGGTGTATTATCAACAGATATACTCTCTTCAGCACTCCCGATAGGCACATGCAATGGTTGATGAAGGTCATCAGAGAAGAAAGTTTCCAAAACATCATCATCAACTTCATCGGTGGCCAGAGGATCTTCTTTGTCGTGACAATCCCTAGGCAAGGCGGATTTGGTTGATTTCTTTTCAACATGAATAAAGCTTTTACCTAAGATGCTAAATTTTTCATCAAAGGTATTAGCTGATACATAAAATCTGGCATAGGACGCCAATATCTTAGCTCCTCTCCGATAGTTGACCGGATCTGGCATAGAAAAGGTAGCCCCTGTACCTTTGGCAATGTAATATAGCCAAGCTCTGGCACCATCAACCAACCCGCCTTGATGAGCAAAATACGTTGTTGCATTACCCACATGCAACTGATCGTAACCAAATTGACGAGCAAATCTGCTCGGAAGATATGGCTCTAGATATGTGATGTTGTCACGGCGGCAAATTAAATGAGATGGCCTGATTCTCTTTAGCCATTCATGTTGGACATCATCCAACTCATTAGCACCAACGCCGTCAATCAATCTCCCGGGCATGGTCTCATAACCAACAGGTGGAGGAACACAGGTGAAGCTCCATAGTTCTCCCCTGTTCAAGATGGTTATGCAATCGGTTAAAGTATCATATCTCCATTTCGGTATGTGCTTGTACCTTTCAAGGAAAGTATCATCTGGCCTAGCCATCCCAGCACTCATGAAGGATTCAAAATGTAGAAGCAGCCATCTAAACAAGTATGTAAAGGGCATTTCTACCCGAGGAAAGGACGTCAGGCTCTTCCGTGCCAATTCGAACATCCTATCTGTGTATGCCCTTAATCCGGCATTCAGACGGCAGGTCATTGCCGTTAATAGATCCATCTTATACCCAAAAACCAGACGGACTGCTGCGAAGACGACTCCTCTGTGCATCCTGTCTGCCGAACAGGTGCCAGGAACTACGAATTTCCTCAGCCAAAGAGATATGAATCCGGCAAGATGACCTTCAGCGGACAATTCTCGGCCACCCTGCTTAATATAGGTTTCTAACCTATCACCGGCCTTGTAGCTGTCGATGTCTTCTTCGACGACAATGTCGTCATGATTAGTCTCCCGGATTAATCTGTTAATCTCGGCTTGACTCAAGGGCTTGAATTTACCGACATACTGATCGGTCTTTTTCTTCTTCTGAATTTCGTCAGTGCGGCCTTGAAACAAATAAGCCATCCACTTCGAAGAATAGCAATTGGAGTCCCCCTCTCCACCTTGTCCCTTATAAAAAGCTTTACAGATACTGTAATGACACATTAATTCTTCAAATACATAAAGAATTAGTGGGTTGGCTGCAGAAATCTTATTCATTTCATCAACAAAAGGGATATATTCTTTATATGGCAAATCTGCTGTTGGTAGCTGAGATATATATGCCATTTCATGAAGGACGAATCCCATCTCGCCCTTTGGGGTCATGAAGGTGCCGGTCCGATAGTTATATCTCTCCGCTAATGCCAAAAACAGATCCGGATTTGGTTTGAAACCATAAGCAGTGCACTTAATGGCATCATATAAACCTATCGCCTTCAACTGTGCACCGAATTTCTGCAAAATCCATCTCACTAGAGCAGTCCATCTAGTGTTCTCTGGATTTACTAGACCAGTCAGCCTCATTGACTGTTTTGGGTAGATGGCATTCTTTAATTGAGCAAATTCGTTGGCAAAAATTGGGACTCTGACTGGCTTCAGCAGTGCCGAGTCCTCAGGAGGGATGGTGGCAGGTAACAGTCCTCGCAGAGATGTGACATGTGGTTCAGTACCACTGCAGAACCTTCCTTGACGATATCCAATCCACCC
The DNA here is from genome assembly GCA_029216955.1 of Iris pallida. Classification (NCBI taxonomy): domain Eukaryota; kingdom Viridiplantae; phylum Streptophyta; class Magnoliopsida; order Asparagales; family Iridaceae; genus Iris; species Iris pallida. The sequence goes on along the minus strand of JANAVB010017196.1, from coordinate 3,153,782 downwards.
TGCCTTAGCTTGTCGGGATGGAGTAATATCCCACTTCATCTGTCTTTGCTGGCCCGAATGGAATAAACGGGCTATGTTGATACTCTTTGTCAAACCAGTCAAATACATAGGTTGATTTGCATCACCATCCCTATGATAAGAGTATGCTACTTTGTCAAGAGCAGGCTGAGAATTCATGTCAATAGCATCTCTGAAAAGGAATGCTGGCTTCAAATGGGCAACACCATCTACACTCTGTAACGGTAGTCCACTCATCAGGTTCAGCAAAGTATCATCTTCCTGATTGGTCAACAGAGCTATTCTTGTGGAAGGTCCGTCAAATTGGGGAAAACGAACATGTGATAGATCACTTCTATAATTATTTCCCATACTTCCTTCAAATTCTGCCTCCTGAGCTAGAATATCCACTACAAATGAAGAATAAAGTATTAGAAATCTTCAACGTCAAGAGAGGATAAAGCTCAACATACGCTCAGTTTTAACTAAGCGTACAGCTTAACATACGCTCAGTTTTAACTAAGCGTACAGCTCAACATACGCTCAGTTTTTACTAAGCGTACAGCTCAACATACGCTCAGTTTTACTAAGCGTATAGCTCAACATACGCTCAGTTTTACTAAGCGTACAGTTCAACTTAGGCTCAATTTTTACTAAGCGTATGGCAGACTCAAGGTTCAGCATACGCTCAGTT
>JANAVB010017196.1:2849407-3153078 GCA_029216955.1 Iris pallida | reverse complement strand
TGAGGATGAGGAGGAGGAGTTATGCTGCCATCTGTTCTGATGTTGCTGTTGGACATGTACAATATCAGATAGGAGCATGACGGTGGCGACCGGTTTGCGCTCCCTGCGCTCCTCCAAAACCTTAGTAGCCTTCCTAAGGGCGTCGCCAGCGCATGAGGATGAAGAGCAGATGTTTTTGTTGTTGTTGTTGTTCGGTTCTGGCTGCTGCCACAGACTACAGCCTGTCCACAATCTGGCGGGCAGAACGCTGGCCCTGTCTTGACATCCTTCGGAGGGAAGGAGCCTCTTGGCTGCAACATTGGAGAAGGCGACAATAGAGAGGTCTGGCCCCAAGAGGAGATTGCCGCATGGCTCGCTTCCAGCGCTGAAGCTTCGGTGCCGTCATGCTCCCGCTGGCATCTAGCACTGTAACCAGATCGATAGGGGCACGTTGAGATGGCTCCAGCAGACTAGGAGGGAGAGCCATTGCTGCTGCTGCTTGTCTAGTACGAGCAGTATAGCAGCAGGCTTTGGAGGAATAGAAGGTGCTTTAACCTTGATGGCTACCACGTAGATCTGATGGGTCCGCTCGGTGGAGGGAGAGCTGTAGCCTCCAGCATCACATGGACGATATTAGCATCTCTTCCTTGCATTGGTTGGTGGCGGTTCTGTAGATGATGTCCTCCTCCTGCTCCTTGTTGTTCATCATCAATATTAACATCCTCTTCCTCCTCCTCCTCCTCTCCATTCTCCTTCTTCTTTTTCTCCGGTATGGGATTGAATTGCAGCTGCACACAGCAACCAGCAGCACACCACCAGCAGCGGATCGGCTGGTGGGAGAGGACTGAAGAGATTCATCGTCGTCGTAGACCTTGCGAGGCGCTGCTGAATTAGCTCCTCTCCTCTTGTTTTTGTCATCATGTTGATACAGCTTATTGTTGAAGGAGGGATGTGAAGAAGAAGAAGAAGAAGTTGAGTTGGAATTGAGGAGTAGAGAGGCGGAGAGCAAGGGGACCTGACGCCAGGAGGCAGAGCAGACTGGGCAGATTAGGGAGGAGTGGGTGCGGACGTGGGCAGAGATGCAGGGGAAGTGGAACACGTGGGCACTCCGCGGTGAACACGGCGGTCCTCCTCTCATGCTCTCCGCTACTGTTCATCCTAACGCTCCCAGCACATATGCCACATCTACTCTGCAGTCAACCATGCATGCGCATTATTAATCAATCTGATCTATATGAATAATCTAGAAAACAAACATAACAAATTAAGGGACTGGCCATCCAATCCTAGCTACCACCAGTAATGATCTTTTCCCTTTTAATTTGTTCAATCAAAAGGGCAACATCTTCCTCTGTAAATTCAGAATAACGCATATCCATTCCATATTCATAACCATAATGTATGCATATATAGATGGAAGAAAAAATGGATTATATGAATGTAAGGGAAAGGAAAGGAGTTGAAAGAAATATAAGCATGCATGTAGGTGTGTATATTAACAACATCCTCTAGCTCTACTCTTTCTTAAAATTAAATTAAGAGCGCTGCTACATGGACTGCAGTCTGTGACAGCAGTCCTAGCCTGCAGCCACGTGTCGGCCTCCAATAGCCAGGGGCTGTTTAGCATTTTCCTTAGATTAAATGGCAGAAGGAGGAGAATTATTGTATGGTCCGGCCTCACCACGTGGCAATGGTGAATGGTGAGCCCGGCCATTAATCTTTTGACACTTGGTATAATCTATTATACCCCTACATATTTCTTATTTTCTAGGTCAGTTTTAATGTTTTTGAAAGAAAAAAAATTCTAATTATATCTCAAGTGAACTTCTATATATTAAATAAATTTTAATAATTTTTTAAAAATTATTTATGCCACGTATTATGCCAAGTGTCAAAAGATTAATGGCCGGGCTCACCATTCACCATTGCCACGTGGTGAGGCCGGACCATACAATAATTTCTCCAGAAGGAGGAGGTGGAGTGGAATTAGTTAGTTACCCGAGAAAGGCGGAGGGCTGTCTTGAGAAGGGCGAATCTAGAAGGAGATCTGGTCTCGGACATAGCAGCAGGTGAAGAAGATGACGAAGATGAAGAGAATTGGAACAAACGGGGGCTCCCATTAATATGATGATGACTCCTGCTGCTGTTGTTTGATGATGGCATTTCCGGAGGTGGCGTCGTGGTGGTGGTGGTCTTGCATTGCAGAGGATGAGTAGAAGAAAGCCTGGGGGTTTCAGGGGTGGCGTCTGCTGCAGCAGCTGCGGCCTGGGCGTAGATGGATTGCTACTAGAGGAGGCTCCTCCTCCTCCTCCTCCTACTTGAAATATGTCTTGATCATCTCGCCCAACCGATGTGCAGAATGCTCTTCGCCATCCCCTACCCATTCCCAATCTATCTATGCTTCCTTCTTCTTCTTCTTCTTCTTCTTCAGATTTTTATTCACTCAAGTCACCTCTCAACCTTAACGTACCACGCCACCCGTCTGTCTTGTTGTTTCTCTCTCTCTCTCCTCTCTCTCTCTCTCTCTCTCCTCTATATATATAACCTCTTTGTGGGGTGGGGGTGGGTGGGGTGCGACGTTAGACTGGTCATCTATTTCTCTTTCTTACCTCTTATTAAATATCGCAAATTGATGAGATAAAAGAACAAGGACGGGGTGGATGCGTGTCCCTATCTTTCTTCACAAATTATTTAGTGAACTCAACTTAACATGAGTCTTGATCTGCATGCACTCATTTATCAAGTAGAAAAGAATAAGATTCATGATGAGCTCACCTAACCGAATTGTTTCGATCTTTTCTCTTTCTCTGCCTACGATACCAACAGGCTGCTGCCCATTGTCATTGTTTTGTTTGTTTTCTTTGCATTTTTCGTCTTATTCGATGTCAAGACAAAATGTCAAGAAGTAAAATTTGTCTCGAATCGTTGAGATTGATGTAAATGTTGCAGCATTTGCCACAAAATTTGAATTTACAACCAAATAGACAGTCTCTAAGGACTGTTTGGTAGTTGAATTGTTAATATTTCTTTGAATTTATATTCCTAGCTAGGAGTAAAATATTCTCTAGCATCAATTTTGAATATTATACGTGCATTTGGTACTATAAATAAATTAATTAATAGAAATATATATTTTAAGCATTTTATTTTTAAATTCTCCTTCCTACAAAAATTATGTTATACGAACTACTTGAGTTGGGTAGTTTGCGTCTAGTCGGATACTGTTTTGTTTTGGTCAAGACATGACAGCTTCGTGTATGGTTTTGGTATAGTCGTATTTGGTTTGGGTCGAACCAGGTTATGTTCGGACAAGTTTTGTCTGTTCCAGGTATGGCTCGATCGGTCCATTACAGTTGGATCCATGTTGGGTCAGGTGAGATTTATTTTAGTCGTATCCGGGTCAGATTTTGTAAGTCTGATTGCGTTCTGGTCCAAGTTGAACTTGGGTTCCTATGTTGATCGGGAACAATTTGGTGATTTCAAAATATCGATATTCCCTTATATAGGAATAAGAAATACCTATCTCTCATTATGGAAATAATGGGAATAGTAAGACATCATTTAACCAAAAAAAAAAAAAAACTTAATTCCGAAGATGTTTGCTTGCATATAAATTAAAATTTCTTGAACAAAAGTTATAATAATGGTTGAGGAGTTGACCATTTTTTTGTGACAACAAATGTTGCACAATTGGGATAAGTATGTTGCGTCATTAGTTGTACCTAGTTGCATTGTTTACAACAAACAACCACTAAAATTGATATAGATCGATGCTGCAAAATTTGGTATAACAATCAATCCTAAATGTTTTCCGCCATGAAACTATACATAAAGAAAATAGTAACAATTAAATATACAGAAACTATATCTATTCTACTATATAATAGGAAAACTTAGATGATGAAACTTTTGAATTCCGAAAATATCCTTACATACTTATACTAATTAAAAATATTTTATTAATTTTAATAAGGACAATTTAGTAATTAGGAAGAATATCCTTTGGTCTTCCTAAACTAATTAAAAAATGTTAAAATACGTACAAGACACGTGCACATATGCTAGTATGATATAATAGTCTCATCTCCTACACTCTCCACATCCATATACCAAAGAGCCCTAAGAAGCAAAATAATAGTGCATAGGAAGGTCTCGAGTATGGTAGCTATATGGAGTATATATATTTGTACGAAGCACTTGGTTTGTTGCAGCTAGCTTAATTAAGTACTAGTATAAGTGTATCTTAGCAGTCAAGACATGTGGTATGGGATTCACTCTCAATTATATATATATATATATATATATATATATATATATATATATATATATATATATATATATATAATATATAGGGAAAACGGGATATGAGCCATAGGCTCATACTCTTAAATGAGCCATCCCACGTGGCTTCCATGTGGACCAATAAAATATAGTGACTTGGAACAGAAAATTTAAATAAATAGAAATAAAAGATCTCATAAAATATTTGATAAATAATAACTTACCATATTTTGCTTAGAAACTTACCAAAAAAGTTTGCTTAGGAATTTAAAAGGAATAATACCATTTGTCCCTCCAAATTAAAATTAACATTAAAATTAAAATTAATATTAACATTAAATTAATATTAACATTAATATTAACATTAATATTAAAATTAATATTATATTAACATTAATATTAACGTTATTAACATTAACATTAACATTAACATTAACATTAACATTAACATTAAAATTAAAATTAATATTAACAATAATATTAACATTAATATTAATATTAACATTAAAATTAATATTAACATTAATCTTAAAATTAAGATTATGGGATCTTTTATTTCTTTCGATTTAAATTTCTAGGTAAACATATTTGATAAGTTCCTAGGTAAAGATATTAAGTTATTATTTATTAAATCTTTATGAGATCTTTTATTTCTATATGTAATTAATTTTTTTTTCAATTCATTATGTTTTTATTGGTCCACATGGAAGCCACATGGAATGGCTCATATAAGAGTATGAGCCTATGGCTCATATCCCGTTTTCCCATATATATATATATATATATATATATATATATATATATATATATATATATAGAGAGAGAGAGGAGAGAGAGAGAGAGAGACGTAGGCGAGTCCATCTATCTTCACTATATAATGAGGCTTCAAAACGGCTCAAAAGTGAGTCGTCTAAGTCGTATGTATATCACGCTCCATTTTATTTTAAAAAATAAATTATGTAAAAAAATGTTGAAAAAAAGTTTAAAGTTATTATATACATTCAATATGTATCGAACTCAACCAAACATGAATAATACCTCCTACCTTAACCATATGAATTAAAAAAAAATATTTGATTATAACTGAATAATTTTTATTATACGTAGCACACGTACATTTATTAGTGAATAGTAATTATCCGGACAAGAAAGACAACTACTATATGGCATACATGTTAGATCGACCCATTGATTCATGAGATATGAAGAAGATAAAAACTAATTGTGAAAGCATACATAACCTCCAAGAATGTACGCATGAGATGCGAGGGAGATATCATATCATGCATGCATGTGAGGTTGATGCCGACTAAATATTTCTTTCTTTTTTATCATCAAGCAAGCTCTCTCTCTCTCTCTCTCTCTCTCTCTCTCTCTCTCTCTAATTGTCTAAGCTTTGGTCTTGGATCTAGTGATCAAGCGAGCCAACGATCGATCAAGCAATTTGTGAGCTTAATTAGAAAATGCTTCGAGCGAGGCCGGTGGGTTGTGATGCACGTTTCCACGCCCCCCGACCCGACACACGCTAGCTTAGAGGGAGGGAGAAGTAACAGAACTCCCCATGCACCCCTCGCGCGCGCGCGCGCGGTACTCATTGTGGCCGATTGCAATTTCAATTTGCATGCTATAGATAGATATAATATTCCTACAAAATGCTATTTGGCTCCCAAAATTTTTGGGTGATATCATCTCCTATTATGTAGCATATGACATGGCTGATGACATGACAGTTGACATTGCAAAATTAAACACTAAAACTAATATTAAAATTAAAATTAAAATTAAAATTAATATTAATATCAAATTAACATGAACATTAACATTAATATTAACTTTAACATTAACATTAACATTAACATTAATATTAACATTAAATTAAAATTAACATTAACATTAAAATTAATATTAATATCAAATTAACATGAATATTAATATTAATATTAACATTAAAATTAATTATATTAAATTAAATTAAAATTAGCATTAACAATAAAACCTTTGGGTAATTAATTTTTGGGGTTAAAATATGACATGTCAGTTGTCATGTCATTTGTCATGTCAGATATCACATAATGGGAGATAGCATCATCCAAAATTTTTGAGAGCCAAATAGAATAATTGATATTCCAATCCACGAACAGAAAGGATTTCTTTCTTTCTTTGTTTCTTTTATTTCCTTTTTCCTTTTATCTTTATTTATATGCTGAGGAGACCCCATTTTGTTGAAAACTTGCAACGGAGTTAAAGGGACATTTCTGACCAACATAAAGGTACCGTCCACAAATGGCTAGGATTCTACCCATCTAAATCTACTTACAAACTATAAAACTAATGCCTATATTTGGCAGAAATTTTAGACTTTGACAGAGGAAGATGACCTAAGGGCATGATTTGCCGAGGAATTAATGGCTTGTGATGTTTTTGGACCTAATTTATAGCAGGGCAGGTGCGTCCCAGCGTGGTGCCTCAATTTGATGTTTTTTCTTCTTCTTCTTGAATTCGTCCTTCTTCTATTTTTCCTATCTATTTAAAAAAAAATTAATCAAATGCATTATATATATACTTGTGATAGAACAATTGAAACAATATAATTAACTGAAAGGCTTATCTACCTAGCTCCTTCTAGATCTGCATGACCTCAGGGACGGATCCAGAAACTATAACTGGAATGGACTACCAAAAATTTGGATGGACTGAAAGTAGATAAATCCATATAAAATATCAAAAAAATTATATGGAAAAAATATATAGTTTTTTTTTGGGTGGGCTCCAAGCCAACTGCCCCTGAATGACCCTACGTAAAGCAAAGGAATGAATGGTGCCTGCATATATGCATTGGGTTAATTCCTTTAATTAATTATTATTCTGTGAAGAAATTAAAGAAAAATCTGCTATAGTGACAATGATGTAGGATAAATTTTTTTTAGGATTTCTACATGTAGAAACTCTTATAGAAATTTTTCTATCTTTGGGTCCCACACCATTAAATTGGTCTTTTTACTATGTGACACATAAAATAGAAATAGAGAATCATTGGAAATCATTTTTGTATATCTACAATTTTTATGTAGAAACTCTTTCAACTAGAATAAAAATTTTCTTAAAGTAAATAGGATAAGAACTCAATTTTAGAAATCACCATTGGAGATGGTGAGAGATCAAATCAATCGTCCAAACTCCAAAGAGAGACTAAATTGGCAGGCATGCATGAGCGCGTTCAATATTTATAGCACAAGTGACTCGACTCCAAAGAAAGACTAAATCGATCGGCTCCTTTATGACTAAGAGATTGACTGCGCGAATCATTAGCAGTTAACATATATACAAGCCAGTCCGGTTAAAGAAAAGAAAAGGAAATAAAATAAAATAAAATGCATTGATCTCAATAGAGATATAGCAGCACCATCCATTTATAAGAGCATGACTAAATTGTACTTTGCTGTACTTTTCTACCAGTTAGCTGTAACATTGGTGCGCACTTGCTTGCTTAATTAATTTGCATCTGTCTATAATTATTGGAAACTGTTGAGTGACAAGGAAGTTTTTATAATGTTAAGGATTTTAAAGTGGATTATCAAAATTATTTTAAATTTATAAAAAAATTTATAAATTTTATTTCTAAAATTATACTAAATTGAGAATAATTTTGATAATTTATTTTGAAAATTCGAAAACATAGTAAAAGTCTACTCGGCAATTACAGTTTCCTAGTTATTTAGTGAACTAGTTGAAACTTGAAATTAAGATAGGAATACTAACAATAAATAAGACAGTTAACAATTGATAGCATACCTGCATATGATCATTAGAGAGAAAGAACATGAGAATATATATATATATATATATATATATATATATATATATATTGGTCAGATAAATTGTTTTTGGAATTGCTCTCATTAAATTCGAACTCCTGACCACTCGGACCGCATGCATCTCTCTTAACCATATATATATATATATATATATATATATATATATATATATATATATATATAATATATAATATATAAGATCGATGATATGATGAGGCTGAAAATATATAACCGACGACCCAGCATGCAGCATGCAGCATGAACATGGAGGTTGAGATGCAGCGGCATTATTGAGGCACATGCCATGAACTAATAACTGCTTCAGCATCAGACAACCACCATAATCATATGAGAGAAAGAGTCGGACAACGATATATATACCACCAACCACTATATATTAATTGCATGCATTTAGCCAATATCGATCGATCGATCGATCGATCGAACCAATCATTATATTAATTAATCTGTACTAGCTAGTTAATGATTAGCTAGTAGCTCTGACTCTGACCGAGCACGTGAAGCGCTAGTATCCATCTATAGACCAAATGTATACGAGTTGATCGAGATTAATGCAAGTGCATGCTATATATTCAACAATATTACCTGATTAATGTGCTTTACAATTGAAATATCGTGTTAATATATAGTTTAAATGTCAACATCCATGCATGACTGAGATCGAGTGGCCTATATATGTACACTGTACAGGTCTTTTTAATTAATTTATTACCAATTCTAATCAATGATTGCTACCAACCCTAATCAGAAAACTGTTAACTAATTAATTTAAGAACATGCATTACCTACTTGATCAAGTCACTCCTAATTATTTTGTCTCCTAATTAATTTAAGAAAATTATTATTATTATTATTATATATATATATATATATATATATATATATATATATATATTATATATATATATATATATATATATATATATTTTTTTTTTTTTTTTTTTTTGGAACCCTCACCATTTATTAAAAAGGCTCAAAACTAAGCCAGTCCGAGTATACAAGACCCAAAATGACGATCGTCTGTACAAGTATACCACCAAAAGGGACGAAGAGGGGAAGGGATCGCCCCAAACAAAGCTAAGGGAGGGTAGAGGACCAAAAGGAACTCGGCATGTGGGAGCACAGGGTGCTCCGTTTACGGCACTGACGGAGGACCTCCCGAGTGAGCTGATCGGCAGAGTATTGGTGCTCTTCGTATCTCGCCTTGTTTCGATTTTTCCATAGCACCCACGTGGCGGCCGCTGCGACGATCTGGTGGCCATGAGAAGCAGAACCCAGGCGGCCGCCAGATCGTGGAAGCGTCCACCGCCCGACACAATGTTGAACATCTGGTTGAGGGTCCTCCAAGAATCTCTTGGAAGAATCCCCAGGCGAAAGATGTGGTCAATGGTCTCCATCTGACGATCAAGACAGCAACAGCAAGCAGACGCTAGGCTAATCCCAATGGTTTTGAGAATTTCGTCGGTGGATAATCGCTTGTAAATGACTCTCCACATGAGGATAGACCACTTCCGGGGGATGCAGGTCTGCCAATAGTGAGCGATGGGGTAAATCTGCTGGCCAATCCCGAGGATAGCAGTCCTCGCAGACCTCACTGAGAAAACTCCTGAAGCTTCGAGCATCCAACAAAGCGAATCGTTGTCGCTGCCGATAGTTATTCCAGTCTGGTGGATGCTGGCCACCGCTTCCTCACCAGCCCACTCACGAATTTTGTCCCAGTTCCAATCGTTGGTAGGGTAGTTCCATAAGTCTCTGATTCTGCTGCTTCTCGGGGTCTCCATCATACTCGGAATTAAGCCGTCCCCGGTCCATCGCTCCAGGAATGGGCCCAAGTCGCCGACTCCCAATCTGAGTCTCATTGCAGGCTCGGCGAGGTCGCGACCGACGAGGATGCGACGCCAAGCCGCCGAAGATCTGCTGTTGGATATGGCCAGAGAAGGGTGGATGTGTTTGAAATACCTAGCCTTCATAAATCTGGTCCATAAGTTGTTGCTCGTACGGAATTTCCACCATAACTTCATTGAGAAGGATTTAACGATGTGGGTTAACTTGGTAAATCCCAGACCACCGACCTCGGTGGGATGAGCCATTGATTCCCAACTGGCCCAGTGGTGCTTGTCCTGTCCGTTGCTATGCCCCCAGAAGAAGTTGCAGAAGATCTGTTCGATCGAATCAAGAACCTTCAAAGGCGGGGAGCACACAACCAGAGTATGGATCGGGATGGAAGTGAGCACATGGTTGATAAGGATCATCTTGTCGCCCAGACAATGTGGCATTATGCCACCCTTCAAGTTTTTTCCTGATTCTAGCAGTGAGGTTCTGAAATATGCAAGATTGGATTTCCCATACACCAGAGGGCAGCCGAGGTAGTTGAACGGGGGTTGGGTAACAGAGAATGATGTTAAGTGGGCGAGGTTGATAGCGTGCTCTCTTTTGATGTTGTGATGGGCATAGATAATTCTTTTAGATGGATTGATCTTCTGACCCGAACATCTGGAGTACCTCTGTAGGGTGTTGTGGACCACTTCCACCGCTCCAACTTCCCCTGAGGAGAAGATTAGTAAATCGTCCGCGAAGGCCAGGTGAGTGATGATAGGGCAGCCACTGGAAGTGTGGTAGTGTTGGAAGTTCGGAGTACTGACCATCTTGTTAAGGTTTCTACTCAGTGCGTCCGCAGCAATGATAAAACGGTGGAGGATAGGGGGTCGCCCTGTCTAACGTCCCTACTGGATTTGAAGAATCCATCAGCCTGGCCGTCGATAACCGTGGAAAACCACGAGTTGCTGATAGATCTCCACACGGTATTGGTCCAAGCTTCCGAGAATCCAAACGCTCTGAATACCCAGATCATAAATTGCCAGTCCAGTCTGTCGTAGGCTTTTTCCATGTCTATTTTAACAGAAATGTTGTGTAGGGTGTGAAAATTATGACACGCTGACATAAGACTCAGTCTAAGTCATACGCTCAAAGCCATACGCTCAATCCAAGCCATACGCTCAAGGCCATACGCTAAGTCAAGGCCATACGCTCATCTAAAGGCCGTACGCTCAGTGAATATTTTATTATTTTCTGAGATGACAGCACAGTATGTATTTAATAAAAGATGAATCTGACACTTCGTCTTTCGTGCAAAGACAGCTGTCCAATGAAGACTAGCCGTCGTATAGATTTTCGAAGAGTCGGTTTTATCTTTTACGAGGACAGCTCAGCATCTCTCATAAATGTAAAAGCCATCATTACTGTCAGTTTTGACAGTCTGTCAGCCATCATATCCGCAGTCACGACGCTCAAGAAGATTTTGTCAGTTATTGGAAGATATGGCGTATCAAAGAAGATTGGTGATGGCCACGTGTCTACTTATTCAAACATACGACTCCTTCCAAATTAAGTGAGCGTATGGATCTCATACGACTCCTTCCCAACTAAGTGAGCGTATGGATCTCATACGACTCCTTTCAACTAAGTGAGCGTATGGATCTCATACGACTCCTTCCAACTAAGTGAGCGTATGGATCTCATACGACTCCTGCCAACTAAGTGAGCGTATGGACCCCATACGACTCCTTTCCAACCAAGTGAGCGTATGGATTCCATACACTCCTTGTCAAGTGAGCGTATAGTTTCCATACGACTCCCTGTCAATAATGTGAGCGTATCAGCTTTATATGGTTCTACGCTGTCCAAGTCAGCATATGCAAGACATGTGCCTTCAAAAGCTAGCGTATGACTCTTCTTCTAAGGCAGCGTATCACAGCAGTTGTGTCCAGAATGATTTTCAACGAGCAGTTAACACACGTTCTCACGTCCTGCACTCAGTTATCCACTTCTTCAGAAGTTATGCAACGTGGCATTCATGCCATCAATCTCTCCTGAATATGCTCCACTACTTTCAACCGTACGCTAATGTGTCTCCATCAGACTTTGCCACGCGTCCCTGCAGTTATGCACACGTCAAGTAACTACCTGAGCGTATGCTTAAGGACAGTTATCCTGAACTCTATAAAGAGAGTTTCTTCATCTTCATCAGACTACAGTCAATTTCAGAGAGAACAGAGAGATTGCCCAGTTATTGTCCAAATTCTTCGAAGTTCGAGTTTTTTCATCGCATCGTCCAAGGGATAAGTAATCGTCTTCTAGATTAGATTCCTACAGTTGTAATTTTCTCAGATACAAAATAATAAAGTGAATTTATTTATGGAAAACAAATTGACGACTCTGCTGGAGAAAGTTGTCTTCTCCAACGAGATATATAGCAACAACTCAATGCGATACTTCGTCGATCGGCTCGACGAAGAAGACGATGGTCATACAATTCGACCAATCTGCTTATGAAGATATGCTCAAGGCGAAGGAGGGCCGCACTGCTTCCTCCGCTCTTCCTGCTGCCAAGAAGAAGGGACGCTCTGTCTATGTCCTAAGTCTTCTTCAACAGCCCGAGACGTTTTTCTGTCACTTCTCATGCTGACAAGAATACGTCTTCAACTTCAACTAAGCACACTTCGCTTCTCTGAACACGGCAACAGTGGCTTCTCCTAATCACGCTGACAAAGTTGGTTCTTTAACCAAGTCAGCGTGTACAAGAAAAATCATCTCTGGACATGTCAAAGTCCCTTCTCCCTCTACTCTTACGACAGCAGTCGGCTCTTTAGCCATTGATGACTCTGTGCGTATGGCATTCAAAGGGCAGCGTACGGCAAAGGCAGCGTACAAAAGCCAACATCAGGCAGCGTACGCTAAGCCAAAGCCAGCGTATGCTAATAAAAAGGCAGCGTATGACCAGAAGTCCAAACTGAAGTCAGCGTATGCTAACAAATACAGTCCTTTGACTGTTTCTCAAAATCAGGCTGGGGGTTCTCTTCCACAGAACATACAAATGATTCCCCCTCAACTTGTACATCTTGTGCCAACCAAGGAGAAAGACTCTTTAGTCAACTCCTCTACTCCTAAGGTCTTTACCTCTGGAGTTAATTTGACTAGTACTCTTACTAGATATAACAAAGGAAAACGCCTTTTGGCTAATTCCTCCAAAGATGGATTATTACTGACTCCCAGTCGGAATAATACCCATCTTCCTTCTCTCCAAATTTCTCGATCTGAGAAAGGCAAATTACAAGTATCAAGATCCAAGACTGATATCAAAGTCAGATCTCCTACGGATCTTCGTAACAAGCTTAATCAAATCGTCTCGGTTCCACTGAGACAAGTATATTAGACCCTGATGCAGAATATGCCAAAAATTATGTGGCTCAAATTAATCAGTCTTTATACACTCAAGAACCGAGAAGACAGAAGAACAAAAGACAAGTTTCTACACAGAAACTATCTTCAAGTACTTCCCAATCTGTCCCTACAGATCTCCGGGAGTATTTGCAAAATAAACGGAGAATTGACACTCCATCAGGCTATGATATTGCTCATATTTGCCATGAAAAGCATGGTTGCAACTTCCAACCTCGAGTTGTAATTCAATGTTGTTGTTCACCAAAAAGACAATCTGTTTTCGAACGGATTCAGTATGAACCAATGTTGGATGAATGAACCTTTTTATGCTTCTGTCAACATGACCTCCAGAAATATTGGGGGTAGCATACGGTCTGATGCTATATCAGACTCTGAAGATGGTGTTTATCTCGGCACCCGATCCAGGACCGGAGCCTTGGCCAGGGTCTTTTCTTCTTCTCATCCAAGTGGTAATCCGGAGATCACAGAAGACTTCCTTGGAGAATCCAACTTTCCAGTATTGACTCCCGTAAATAGCCCCGGGAAAGATACTGATTCACACAGTGATGATTCAGAACAGACTGTTTCATCATCTATTCCTCGAATGATTACTACTTACATGGCAGAGGGCAATCATGAACCTTCAACTAGCACCGAAGCTCATGAACAAAGGATTTCTTTCTTAGAACAACAGTTGTGAGCTATGACAGATACATTGAATGCTATGCACACTCTTATGTAAGCTCAGCATCAAACTCAGCAAGTCCAACATACAGTCCCTCCAGTTGTATTAAATACTCTTGTTGTTCCAAACCCGGAACCCTCTACTATTCCGGGGGTACAATTTAATGTTCCTGTACAACCCACTCCAAGTCAGTCTGGAGCTGGGGGTGGTACATATGCTGCAGCCCCTCCTCCCAATTACACTCAACAAGTTACAACTCCCCAATCTTCTGGATGTGTTACTGAAGAGTTAAGGAATCTCCGAACTCAATTCGAGACATTCAAACAGAAGGATGGCTTACAAAGGGTAGGTATCAAGCAACCTTACCTGATAGAATGGAAGCAGGTATCATACCCTCCTAAATACAAGCCTCCGACTATCTCTTTCTTTGATGGGATAACCTCCCCAAGTCAGTTCATTAATCACTTTGAAGTAATGACTGATCAACTGCAACCAAGTGACGCCCTCCTTATTCGGGTGTTCGTTGGATGTCTCAAAGGAACGGCTTATGAATGGTATAGAAGTCTCCCTGACGGGTGCATTACCTCATTTGCTGGTTTCAAGCAAATATTTCTTGAACGATTCTATGAAGGGCTCAACGACATGACCATGTCAGCCCATAAGATTAAACAAAAAAATAATGAAACCACCGAGGACTTCATTGAAAGATTCAGAAGAGAAGCCCTCAAAATGCCTCTCGGAACTCTCGATGCTGTTACTATCGACACTTGCAAGTCGAATCTCTTACCAATTATCAGCATGTGGACAGGGTCCACTCAGTTCCAAGATTGGCCTTCTTTCATTGTGTCACGCCCCGCTCCCGTAGGAGCGATCGTCCTCGCTAAGGCGTGATGCCGCACGAGCCTAGATTGCGCTCGTGCAAGGCAATTCCATAACGGCCGATTACATCGGCGGCGACGGGGTCGTCGCACAGAAGTCCCAAGCAGAAATATTGAAAACATTGCAGCGGAATTTAAAGAAGAACACATGGACACAAGTAACTCAAAAGAATCTCTTTATTGATATTGAATACAAGATTACATTGTGGGCGCAAGGCCGATTACAAGTCTCTCAGGCTCACTTTTCACTCATGTTACAAGTCACTCTGCTCTCTCTCTCTTCTCTCGATACAATACTTGAATCCAGCGGAAGCTTCGGAAGGCGATGTCCATACATTATGTCCTGTATAAGTCTTCGGGTCACGCGACCGCACGCTTCGACTGCCAAGGAACTCCGTGCCTCGACGCATCCAAGCGAGCTCCGCGCCACGAGCTTCTACCTGTGCCTACACATGAAACACTATGTGGGTGTCAGTACCACTGTACTGGTGGAGTGAGCTTCTCGCCCACCCATACATAACCGACACGTTTCATTTACTTTGTGCAGCTTAAACCCTTTCAATTGTCTTTCTAGTCTTGCCTTAGGATTCATTTTAGGACAAGGACGTCTCAGTTGATAACTAGCGATGCAACGACAAGGTCGTGCACGACAGGGTCACGCTATCTCGCCAACGTGTGTTTTGATCGAGGCAGTGCCTCATCGCTTAGGTACTTGACCAAACTTCAAGGCGGGACGGCAGGGTCGTGCCACATTCTATTCCAAACTTAGACTTGTTCAAGACTGTGCTTTGTCGAGGGGCAATTCACGTGAACTCGGCCGTGCCAGGACCTTTGATTAAACTCAAGCGCCACTAGACCAATTCTTGTGCTAACGATTCAAGTGCCAAGGGACGGCAACGGGACGACTCGTGCAGGTCGTACCTTAGACTTTACTTAGACTTGCTCGTGCTTCAAGATTGAGGCTGCGCCTCGCAAGTTATCAAGACTTATCGTGCTACCGCCTTGCGGCCTTCCTGTTCGACTCATGAACCAACTTTAGACAAGACTTGCCAAACCTAGCCTTAATCTCATGGACATCCCGATGCCAATCTATCGTGACAAGCATGGTGCCTACGCTGCAGCCCAGTCTTAGGCCCAGACCTTGTGTTACCAACAGGACCTGCATTCAAGCACTAGACCCAAATCCAAAGGCATACACGCGGTGTGCCGCTATTGCCGACACATCTACATGAGTGGTCACTAGCAATTTCAAGCTATCTTGGACATGGCTCGGCGGGGGTATCGGTCCGCCCTTCTAAGGGTAGCTAGCCCCGGAAGCGCCGATACTCCCATGCGGTCATCCAGCATCCTACTTTGAGCCACACTCGCTTCTCCCGGGCGGATGATCCCGGTGCCCCGGAGGAGATCACCCGAGAAGACTACACCTTGTCGACAAGTTGTCCATGACCATGCAAGACTCGATCTATTCAATCTATCCAGTCTTTCCTTAACATGACCATGCATTCCCTTATTCTATCGAGACTCCCAAGCCGCGGGACCAATTTCGTGTGCGGGACTTATCAAGTATTCAGGCAGGACATGACCGGGCAGGACCGGCATGCTTAAAAGTGTTCAAGCAGGACATGACCGGACGGGACCGGCATGCTTAAAAGTATTCAAGCAGGACATGACCGGACGGGACCGGCATGCTTAAAAGTATTCGGCCGTGGCTCGTGCCTTAGACAGACATGGTTCTCTAGGCGACGCTAATGCTCAAGTCATATACTCATACGACGAGCCTTGTTCTCAAAGGACTACTTGACTTGACAACCGCAGCTAGAGCGGGACAGCGCTAGGAATGGCTTCGTTAGCCTAGAGCAACTCTTGTTGACTTGTACGGGCAATGACTCGACGAGCGAAGGCTACGCCGAACTATGCATCGAGGGAACGTGCTAGGCACGGGGTCGACTTAACAACCAAGTTCTCGGGTGCCTAGACTTAAGCCAACAAGCCATACAAAGATGACTTAACTTGCGGGACGTGCGAAAGCTATGCCAAGCCTTGCGGGACCGGACCGTGCATGCTTTGTTAAGCATTCGTGCGGGCGACGCCTATGACTTAGGCTTATTCAAGTATCGGGACAAGTCGACGGGACCAATGCATGCTTGGTTAAGCATTCACGCGGGCGACGCCTATGACTTAGGCTATATCAAGTGTCGGGGCAACTTAGCAGCAACTTGAGCCAACATCCTTCTCCCAAGCCACGGGAACGAAGGATCGAGTGTCATATTTGAAAGCACGCTGAACCCATTTCTAAGACGGTCGTGGGACACTTTTCCATGTTCTATGACATTCCGACGGGACGGGATTGTTCCCTTAGCTATGTTGGTGCGTAGCTTTTATATTAGCCTACTTGTGCGAGTTGAAAACACGATTTATTATGTGCAAGCTAAGATGGAGTAAGTTCACCGAAACTCCCCCACCTGAACGATGTCTCCGGGCGAGCCGTTGCAAGGCTTAGTTCCAACGCCGTCGGCGTTTCGATTCCTCCGATTGACTTTGCGGGTCGGGGCACTACAACATACACCACTCAGAACAAGTCTCGTCCTCGAGACTTTCCTGAGGGCAGGCCATCCTACCATTTCTATGGCCAAGACTTATTCGTATGCATCTCGCCTACGCGTTCCTTCGATTCCGAGCTACGCTCGCACGACTTATCAATCTTTCCGTTAACACGATTTCAAGATCTCGACACTCTCGTTCCCCAGTCGTGTTTGAACTCAACGTATCACTTGGCTGGATCGTGTACGCATTCCAAGCGTCCCCAAAATACATGCATTCAACCAAGCCGCATGATAGAGAGTTGTCATTCTCACTCGAGTCGCATCGTGCACATACCCAGGCGTCCCTGAAATATATGCATGTCAGTCAAGTCTCGTGAGCAGGATTTCCTACATTCGTGATTTACACTATCCATTTAAACTAATCCTCAAGATCAATCCTTCGATTGATAACACTTGCAACAGGGACGTTTCGCCTAACCGCTAGGCCAATCTTTTCGAGGCTAAGTCAATGTCAGGATTGGAATCATAGTTCCCCAACAATAATGCCAACACTGACCCCAATCCTAGGGTCAAATCATAGTCGGTAATACGGGGTTTTCTACCCAAGCTCGCGTCATTCAGATTTCTAAACATCGAGCACGATCACCTATTCGCATCAACACGTTCGTTGCACGGAATTCAAATCCGTTCAATCTCCAACTCTAACCAATTCGTGTACTCGATCACAAGGTCATCTAGCTCGACAATACGTTGCGCCCCAATCTCACGCGAGTCCGATTATCCACGACGGTTTATGAATCACCATGCAACGCGCCCACAGAATAATCGTTCTCATCGGGGCGTAACTCTTGTTTGAGTCTAGACTCATTCATTCTCGATACGCGGATTGGACCTACTCAATCCTCAAGCACACTGATTCATTCACGAGTCACCTTTGCGTTAAACCACAAGTCGAAGCATACAAATTGCCACGCCAAGCAAGTTTGATCACTCCCGCTGTATGAATCACCATACCAGCGCTCACGCGGAGTGATCGCCCTAATCGGCGCGACGCATGTGCGAGGCTGGAATTGCGCTCGCATAAGACAAGAATGTCGACGTTGGGGTTATCGTCGAAGTAGATCCAAGCATTTTCATTTTCATCCGAGACAGATTTCGATTCGACAGTCCACCCGTCATTTGTTCAACCAGAAAATCCTCGAGCCAAGTTTATCTTTTCCTCGATACATTTCAATATCCCGATTACAACATCCATCGGAACAATAACATTTGCACGTTCGTCCTTTGCCGAGTCAGAGTACCCCCGAGTTATCGCATATCGATCTCTGATACGCCTCAATACCATCGACGATATGTGTAACCTGACGATCTTCCTTGCAACCAATTTCGAATCGTGCGACTGATGCTATTGTCCGAGTTGGATATCCCACAATTTTCTCGATATTCAAGATCAAGCTCGATCACTATTCCTCAAGCTCATTTCAAGATCGTCGTTTAAAACCCAAGTCACATTTCATTTGTATCAATCCGAAATCGTACGTGCGATTCCTCTAAGTTTTCCTCGATCAAGGACCATTCATTTTCATTCATCGGTTCGAATCATTTCGATATCGATTTCTACTCGCGTTGCCAACTCACAAGTCGTCCGAACGAGATGCTCGTTCGAGACACACGAAGTCACGTCCAACTAAATGTGACGCGCTCTAAGGCTTTGCGCGATCGCATCGCCTCGCCGACATACTCGAAATCCTCAATTTCCGCTCGAATGATTTCCAAGAAAAATCCATACACCACTCGGATTCGAGCCATCCGTTCTAGTCCTCAATCAAGTTCGCATCATGCGCTAAGACATCTCTTAGATTCGTTCGACGAATCACTAGCGTGGTCGCTCGCGTCGTACCGATGCACAAAGTCGTTCGCACTATATCTCGAAATCCAAGTCAATCCTTCGTGTACGCCTAAGCGTTAACTCGATAGCATTCCTATCGACAGACACTCTAAGTGCATTTCCACCCCCGACCGAGCGATACTTGATATCGTTCGCGATTCGTTGCACCAAGGGTCGAGGTTTGGACTAATTAGGCATGCATGCGACTTGCTAAGGTCGACGTAGTACTATTCGGGCACACGCACGACTTGCTAACATTAGCACATGTTTTCAATCGAGTCAAGTTTGCAACGTTCGGCACAAAGGCCTTGCCTATCGATGCGTTTGAGTGAACGCTTGTACGAGCTTTCGAAAATATTTAGACTTATTGTATGGACATGCCGAGGGACAATCGAGAGAGAGCGTACACTTATTTTCCAACGACGAGCTTTCAAAACTGAGAAATTCGACATGAAGTCCAAGGACGTAAAGCCGTGCTCTGATACCATTATGTCACGCCCCGCTCCCGTAGGAGCGATCGTCCTCGCTAAGGCGTGATGCCGCACGAGCCTAGATTGCGCTCGTGCAAGGCAATTCCATAACGGCCGATTACATCGGCGGCGACGGGGTCGTCGCACAGAAGTCCCAAGCAGAAACATTGAAAACATTGCAGCGGAATTTAAAGAAGAACACATGGACACAAGTAACTCAAAAGAATCTCTTTATTGATATTGAATACAAGATTACATTGTGGGCGCAAGGCCGATTACAAGTCTCTCAGGCTCACTTTTCACTCATGTTACAAGTCACTCTGCTCTCTCTCTCTTCTCTCGATACAATACTTGAATCCAGCGAAAGCTTCGGAAGGCGATGTCCATACATTATGTCCTGTATAAGTCTTCGGGTCACGCGACCGCACGCTTCGACATGCCAAGGAACTCCGTGCCTCGACGCATCCAAGCGAGCTCCGCGCCACGAGCTTCTACCTGTGCCTGCACATGAAACACTATGTGGGTGTCAGTACCACTGTACTGGTGGAGTGAGCTTCTCGCCCACCCATACATAACCGACACGTTTCATTTACTTTGTGCAGCTTAAACCCTTTCAATTGTCTTTCTAGTCTTGCCTTAGGATTCATTTTAGGACAAGGACGTCTCAGTTGATAACTAGCGATGCAACGATAAGGTCGTGCCACGACAGGGTCACGCTATCTCGCCAACGTGTGTTTTGATCGAGGCAGTGCCTCATCGCTTAGGTACTTGACCAAACTTCAAGGCGGGACGGCAGGGTCGTGCCACATTCTATTCCAAACTTAGACTTGTTCAAGACTGTGCTTTGTCGAGGGGCAATTCACGTGAACTCGGCCGTGCCAGGACCTTTGATTAAACTCAAGCGCCACTAGACCAATTCTTGTGCTAACGATTCAAGTGCCAAGGGACGGCAACGGGACGACTCGTGCAGGTCGTACCTTAGACTTTACTTAGACTTGCTCGTGCTTCAAGATTGAGGCTGCGCCTCGCAAGTTATCAAGACTTATCGTGCTACCGCCTTGCGGCCTTCCTGTTCGACTCATGAACCAACTTTAGACAAGACTTGCCAAACCTAGCCTTAATCTCATGGACATCCCGATGCCAATCTATCGTGACAAGCATGGTGCCTACGCTGCAGCCCAGTCTTAGGCCCAGACCTTGTGTTACCAACAGGACCTGCATTCAAGCACTAGACCCAAATCCAAAGGCATACACGCGGTGTGCCGCTATTGCCGACACATCTACATGAGTGGTCACTAGCAATTTCAAGCTATCTTGGACATGGCTCGGCGGGGGTATCGGTCCGCCCTTCTAAGGGTAGCTAGCCCCGGAAGCGCCGATACTCCCATGCGGTCATCCAGCATCCTACTTTGAGCCACACTCGCTTCTCCCGGGCGGATGATCCCGGTGCCCCGGAGGAGATCACCCGAGAAGACTACACCTTGTCGACAAGTTGTCCATGACCATGCAAGACTCGATCTATTCAATCTATCCAGTCTTTCCTTAACATGACCATGCATTCCCTTATTCTATCGAGACTCCCAAGCCGCGGGACCAATTTCGTGTGCGGGACTTATCAAGTATTCAGGCAGGACATGACCGGGCAGGACCGGCATGCTTAAAAGTGTTCAAGCAGGACATGACCGGACGGGACCGGCATGCTTAAAAGTATTCAAGCAGGACATGACCGGACGGGACCGGCATGCTTAAAAGTATTCGGCCGTGGCTCGTACCTTAGACAGACATGGTTCTCTAGGCGACGCTAATGCTCAAGTCATATACTCATACGACGAGCCTTGTTCTCAAAGGACTACTTGACTTGACAACCGCAGCTAGAGCGGGACAGCGCTAGGAATGGCTTCGTTAGCCTAGAGCAACTCTTGTTGACTTGTACGGGCAATGACTCGACGAGCGAAGGCTACGCCGAACTATGCATCGAGGGAACGTGCTAGGCACGGGGTCGACTTAACAACCAAGTTCTCGGGTGCCTAGACTTAAGCCAACAAGCCATACAAAGATGACTTAACTTGCGGGACGTGCGAAAGCTATGCCAAGCCTTGCGGGACCGGACCGTGCATGCTTTGTTAAGCATTCGTGCGGGCGACGCCTATGACTTAGGCTTATTCAAGTATCGGGACAAGTCGACGGGACCAATGCATGCTTGGTTAAGCATTCACGCGGGCGACGCCTATGACTTAGGCTATATCAAGTGTCGGGGCAACCTTAGCAGCAACTTGAGCCAACATCCTTCTCCCAAGCCACGGGAACGAAGGATCGAGTGTCATATTTGAAAGCACGCTGAACCCATTTCTAAGACGGTCGTGGGACACTTTTCCATGTTCTATGACATTCCGACGGGACGGGATTGTTCCCTTAGCTATGTTGGTGCGTAGCTTTTATATTAGCCTACTTGTGCGAGTTGAAAACACGATTTATTATGTGCAAGCTAAGATGGAGTAAGTTCACCGAAACTCCCCCACCTGAACGATGTCTTCGGGCGAGCCATTGCAAGGCTTAGTTCCAACGCCGTCGGCGTTTCGATTCCTCCGATTGACTTTGCGGGTCGGGGCACTACACATTGTCAGTGCCAAGGCTGCTGAAGTCAGTGCTGAGACCTTCAAGGGTCTGGGGGTACAAATGGCTCCCAAGGAATCAAATCAGAGTGCTAGCAATAGTACTCGACCCAACAATCGCAAAGGGAAAGAAGCTCTTGAAGTCAATCTCCAAAGCAGTAGTCAAGAAGTAAAGACTACTCAAGCTACCCCAGCTCCAACAAATCAACAACAGAGACCTCCTCGGCCGAAGGAAGAATATTCTTTTGACGATGACGATGTTCAGGGTATCTTTGAATGCTTGCTCAAAGGTAATAAGATTCAATTGCCAGAAATTAAAAAGCCTGATGAAGCCAATAAGACAGATCATCCAAAATATTGTCCATATCATAGAATGCTGGGTCATACAATCCGGTCTTGCTATGTATTGAAAGGGAAGATTCAAGAGATGATTAAATCAGGAGCTGTGACATTAACACCCAAAGACAAGACAGTCACAGCAAATGTAATTTCAATGCAGTTCGGTGACTTCCCTCCCTTAATGGTAGAAAGTAGGATTGTTCTTATCCCCAAAGCAACTTTCGAAGTTGTAAACATCCCACCAGCACAGAATGACGGACTTGTTCCTGTCACAACTAAGAAGGGGGAGATCATGTGGATTCACTCGGATTTAATGACGGAGTTTGAAACGTCTTCCTCTTCTCCTCGGAAGACTCCATCATCTAAAAAGAAGCTCGAGAAGACTAAGTCATGCAATGTGACTTCTAGTTTCACACCCGATTTTTACCTAACCTCTACTTTCATCTTGGCAGGAAATTCACTCCCTATGGAGATAAATCCGTACCTCAATCTGAAGATAGGTACAAGCCTGCTTTTCATCTATACAGTTCACAATCTCGTGAATTGATAGCGAAGATGGGTTATGATCTAGCCACTGCTCCCGGTTTGAACTCAGGCAGAGGACTCCGAGCACCTTTAGCCATCACTATGAGGCATAATCAATCTCGTGTTGGCCTTGGTTTCTGGAATGAAGCTCTCATCAAACATAAAAGAACCAAGAGCAAGATAAAGAATTATAACATGGTTTCCATAGACCCTGAACCAGAATCTGAAGTTGAAGTCCATGCTGGAACTCGGTCAGGAAAATATATCTGAAAGATTATGTTGAAATTCCTGAAGAAACTTCTGATGTCCCTCCGGTTACAGCTCCAACACCAGTCTCTACTGAAGAACCTTAAATGTTTCTGTTGAGACAGTTCCTTCTAAACCAACAACAGCTGACAAAGGCAAACAACAAGTCCGCTTCGATAAACCATTGAAGAAGTCATCTCCTACAGGACTTGAAAAGCCTTATAATTTTGATATATTAGCTCAACTAGCCAATACACCAGCTAAATTATCAATCTTCGAGCTCTTACGCCTCTCTAAAGAGACTCGAGAAACTCTAAGTGAAGCACTGTTGCAAGCAGAAACCTGCTTAACTCTTCTCAAGAAGTTGGAAACAGAATCTGTTTCTCATTGCCATAATGTATTGGAATTTATTCCAAACATTACCTTTACGCAGGATGATATGCTGCTAGAAGATAATCGACATGACCGTCCTTTATATCATACAGGATATATTGATTCTATGAAGGTTGATCGTCTCCTGATTGATCCAGGATCTGCTCTCAGTATTATGCCAAAAGCTATGTTAGATGCACTGAAGATACCTGTGCATAGTCTTTCCAGCACTATCACTACCATCTTGGGATTCAATAAAGAAAAAAGCGAGCCTTTGGGCAAGATTCGCCTCAAATTTCAAATAGACGATCTTCGCACTAAAGTTACTTTTTACATCATCGACAATCATGGTTGCTTATACAATGCTCTATTGGGGAGACCATCCTTGCATGAACATAATGTCGTTCCTTCGACTCTTCATCAGTACTTCAAATATGTTGATGATAATGGAGAAGTTCAAAAGAAGGTTGCAGATCTCTATCCATTCAAAGGAGTTGAAGCTTACTTCAATGACGCTCGCATGTACAAAGATGAATACTCAAAAGTCTTGCAAGCTATGGATAATGATGATGAGTTAGCAAAAGTTGGCACTTTTGTTATTCCTGTAAAAGGGCGTATCACTCCTCCGCAGTCTGTTAAAACATCTGAAGAAGGTTCACTGATAATTCCTGTCAGTGGACGTACTACTTCATCACCTGCCCAGGCTCCACAAGGCTCACTGATAATTTCTGTCAGTGGACGTACTACTTCATCTGCCCAAGCTCCACAAAGTTCACTGATAATTCCTGTCAGTGGACGTACCACTCCCCCTCCACCTTCTCAGACTAGACCAGATACTCTAGTCATTCCAGTCAGTGGACGTACTACTTATCCACGATCTTCTTCAAGGGAGCTCACCTCTTCTGAGCCTTTTGTTATCGATCTTAATCGAAACAAAACTTCTGATCGCTCTTCCTATCCCCCTTTTGTCATTAATTTGACTAAGTCTGATAAGGCTCAGCCTTCTGTTGTAAATACAGTATCTAATATTAATGAAGCATCTCCTTTACAGTATATTGATGTCTGTAATCATGTACAAAGTTATTTACAATTGCTAGATAGCTTAGAGTCACTAACTATAGGGGTTGTTCAAACTCTTCATACAGACGTATCATTGGAATCCATACAAAAATCATACTTCGTGGTCCCTGCTAGAAAGAAGGGAGAAAATTCGATCTTCTTTTATAAAGGACCCCAGAATCCTCCTAACTTGGAAGAAGATGACATAAACGACGATACTGGAAGGTTACAACTACGTCGCTACAGTCAGCAATCTAAAAATATCATCAAGAATATGGGTTATGACTTTAGAACCAGTCTCAATAATGGAAAAGGAAGAAGAATGCCTGTTCGAATTCCTCCATTAAAATACGGAAGGACAAAATGTGGTTTAGGTTACATTGCTCCTACTTCTTTTATCAATATCGTCCATGAAGATTCAAAATCCGATGAAGACGAACGATCTGAGTCTTCTGATTCTCTCTCTTGGGATTCTGACACGAGTATTGGCGATCTCCATCGCTCTATTTTATCCATCAATATGGTCTCCGTTGGTGGCCCGCAAGAAAATGATGAAGATGAGGATGATTTTGAAATATCACCCGAATCGGAACAATGGGCTCAAAGATTAGATAATCAATGGGAATTCAGGTTCGAGCAGAGGGAACCTCCTACTGAAGATAAACTGATCCAAATTGATGTTGGTGAAGAAGGGTCTCCTAAACCAATATTCATCAGTGAAAGTCTTTCAGAAACAGATAAACAAGACATAATTAAACTTATTCGTGATTATATCGATGTCTTTGCCTGGAATTATGAGGATATGCCAGGACTAGATCCAAAGATAGCAATGCACAAACTTAATATCATGCCAAATGCTAAACCGGTCAAACAACAACAGCGACGATTTCGTCCGGATATCATGGATGCAATTGAAGCTGAAGTCAACAAGCTTATGGCTTCTGGATTTATTCGAGAGGAACAACATCCTGAATGGGTGGCTAACATCGTTCATGTCCTTAAAAAGACTGGCAAGATCCGAGTCTGTATAGACTTTCGCGATCTCAATGCAGCTTGTCCTAAAGACGAGTTTCTTCTTCCAATTACAGATGTCATGATCGACAATACATGTGGTTTCGAACGAATGTCATTTATGGATGGGTATTCAGGATACAACCAGATCAAAATGTTCCCAGATGATGAAAAACACACTTCCTTCAGAACGCCGATCGGTACATACTGTTATACAGTGATGCCGTTTGGTCTCAAGAATGCAGGGGCAACATATCAGCGAGCAATGAGCACTATATTCTGCGAACATCTCCGAAAAATAGTTGAATGCTATGTTGATGATATTGCAGTCAAAAGTCGACAAAAGGAGGATCATATCCAAGATTTGAAGACTATCTTTGATTTAATGCGTCAGCATCAACTTAAAATGAACCCTACTAAGTCCTTCATGGGCGTCTCTAGTGGTAAATTTCTCGGCTTCGTCATTACCGCTAAAGGTATACACGTGGATCCCGAGAAGATCAAAGCCATTCAAGAGATGCGTCCTCCACGCACCTTAAAAGAGCTACGAGGATTTCAAGGAAGAATTACTTATATCAGGAGATTCATTTCCAACTTATCAGGACGCTGCAGACCATTCAACAAACTTCTGAAGAAAGGTGTATCTTTCGTTTGGAACGAAGAATGTCAAAAAGCATTTGACGATATTAAACAGTATCTCATGAACCCTCCAGTTTTGGTACCTCCCGTCTCGGGAATACCATTCCTTCTATATGTTCGAGCCATGGATCATTCTCTTGGTGCATTACTCGCCCAGAAAAATAAAGATGGCCATGAACAGGCTATTTATTATCTCAGTCGCACAATGACAGGCGCTGAACCGCGTTATTCTCTAACCGAGAAAGAATGCTTAGCATTAATGTTTGTTGTTCAGAAAATGCGATATTATATTATCGGTCAAACGATTCATGTCATTTCCAGAGTGAATCCCATCAGAATTATGATGAAGAAACCTGGTATTCTCAACTCCAGACTAGCTAATTGGGGAATCTTGTTAGCTCAATACGATATGTATTATATTTCTCAGAAGTCAGTAAAAGGACAGGCTCTTGCTGATTTTCTGGCTGCTCATGCGATTCCAGAAGATTCTAAATTATATGATAAGATTTCTGATGAAGTCTTGGATTCAAATCTAGTTTCTGAAGAAATTCCTACATGGCGTCTATTCTTTGATGGAGCATCTAGAATAGGTCCTAACGGCGATATTGTCGCTGGAGTTGGGATTGTTCTTGTATCCCCAGAAGGATTAACTATTCAAAGGGCTTATTCTCTGGATCAATCATGTTCAAACAATGTAGCCGAATACAATGCATTACTCATTGACCTTCAACTTGCTAAACATCTAGATATTCAATATTTGGAAGTTTATGGAGACTCCAAGCTTATTGTCAATCAGATCAGAGGAACGTATGAAGTTCGTCATCAGGATTTAATACCTTATCATCGAGCAGCACTCTCTATAGCCTCATCTTTTGAAGGTTTCTTTATTGAACATGTTCGACGAGCCTATAATGCAGAAGCTGATGCTTTAGCTAATCTTGCTGCTGTATTAGCTATACCAATCAGACGTCAGCAAGTAATAGTGGTTTATAACCGAGAACTATTCTGTGTTGAGAATAATCTGGCTTTGGCTTTTCCTCACAAACCAGACAAAAATTCTCTCAACCTTGATGCTGGATTAAAGTTTGACAAAATGTCCTCGTCTTCCTTTGATTCTACTATGGAATATGTCTTTTCTAATGAAACAGAAGCCATAACTGAAGACTGGAGACGTCCATTTCTAGACTTTGTTTTGTATGATATACTTTCTGATAATCCGAGTGAAGCAGCGTCTATCCGGCGTCGATCTCTCAGATTCTATTATAATCATACGACGAAGACATTATATCGTCAGTCTTACGACGGTCTTCTCCTCCGATGCATTGCTGGTGAAGAAGCGCAACAGATAATCCGTGAAGCACATGATGGTGTTTGCGGAGCTCATCAACCAGGTCCTAAACTTCAAGATTGTATCCGACGTATGGGTTATTATTGGCCCACGATGGTGGCTGACGCTATTCAATATGCTCGGAAATGTAAAGCCTGTCAAATTCATGCAGACTTTATTCATCAACCGTTAGAGTTCTTACACCCAACAGCGGCATCATGGCCTTTTGAAGCTTGGGGCATGGACGTCATTGGTCCCATCAACCCACCATCATCAAGAGGACATCGGTTTATTCTAGCAATAACTGATTACTTTTCCAAATGGGCTGAAGCAATCCCGTTATCTGAAGTCAAAACTTCTAGTGTTATCAATTTCGTCAAGCATCATGTTATCTATCGATTTGGTGTTCCTCGGCGTATTATCCATGATAACGGACCGCAGTTCGTCAGTCAAAAATTTACTCGATTCTGCGACGATCATCGGATCAATAATTTAGCTTCTACAGCATATAATCCAGCAGCTAATGGATTGGCAGAAGCTTTCAATAAAACAATCATTAAAATCTTGAAAAAGTTTGTTTCTTCCAATAAACGCAACTGGAGCGAGAAGCTTGGTGAATGTTTATGGGCCTACCGCACCACAGTTCGCAATGCGACCGGATGTACGCCTTTCTCTTTAGTATATGGGTGTGAAGCTGTTCTTCCCCTTGAGATCCAGATTCCTTCTCTGAGAATTGCAATCTCCAATGAACTTACAACAGAAAATAATGATCGTCTTCGACTTCAAGAATTGGAAGCTCTAGATGAAAAACGATTGTATGCTTAACAAAATATCGAGCTGTATCAGGCCTGAATCTCAAAGGCTTTTAACCGGAAAGTCAAAGTCAGAGCATATCAGAAGGGAGAACTGGTCCTTACTGTCAGACGTCCTATGACCATGACACATATGAGCAAAGGCAAATTTGACGCAAAATGGGAAGGCCCATTCGTAGTAAACAAAGTCTTCTCTAACGGAGCATACCAGCTTGCCTCTATGGATGGGAAAGTCATGATGATGCCTATCAATGGCAAATTCTTAAAGAAATATTATATATAATATTTTCATCATTCCCCAGCAAATATGAAATCAAAGTTAATTCTTCTTTACAAAAGTTATCTCGATATCGTTATCCCCAGAGGAAACTGATATTCCACCATGTATCATCTTCCCAGAGAATTTGATATTTTGTTTTATTAGATCCCCAGTGGTTTTAATAAAGATCTTGAATAGAAAATCATGTCCATATTACCTCTGAATTTTCTATGTATCATATTTTCTATTCTATGAAAATGATATCTCGTCTTTTGATTTCCGAATCCAAAGATCATGGAAAATAGAATTCAAAGATATCTTTATATCTGAATTCTGTTTTCTCTAATCAGTATTAAACTAAAAATCTTTGGTTTAATATCATGATAGAGTTGCAAAGTTTATTTGTATATTCTATTCTATTGAAATATGTCATGTATTATTTACCTCTGAACATGTTTTCTACAAAAATATCATCCACAGAATTAAAATCAAGCCAAGATATTCATTTCAATCAAAATCAGAACAATGATTACAAATGGGTATAAAAACTTCAATACATGATATATGTAAAAGAACTATTTAGGAGGAGTAATGATCTCCTGAATATGAACGATTACATTATTCATCTTTTCATCATGAGCTTTCTTGATTCGCTCTGCTGTTTCTGCTCCAATCATCCATTTGTCATATTCTACAATAATAGAGCTACGACGATTGGTCTCCTCAATCTGATTGGTTTGCATCAATTCTCGCTCCTGCTGTAAAACTTGACAGCGTTCAGTTGCAGATTTACGATCAGTAGCAATCTTTGATTGTTCTATTTCCACAGAGGCAATTTGCTCCTGAATACGAGCTAGCTCTTCCCTCAGCTTTCTAAGCTCTTCAGCTTTTGACGCTTCATTTTGCTCTAGGCGTTCCATATTCTGACGAGTACTTATTATTTTTTCGTCTTTCGCCATTAGCTCTTTGGAAGACTGAGCGAGGAATTCTGTCAGAGCAATGTGCTGAGCTTGAGCTTCATTCTCCAATTGAGCAATCTCAGCCGCAGTCAGAGAATTAATATCTTCCTTTTTAATCTTCCAATATTTTTGGATGTTGACTTCTAAATCATTCAAGAATGTTCAAAGAAGACACATTGAGCCTCATAACCAGATTGTCTCAAGGCTGAACGTAGGAAACTAGTCGCCTCTCGAAGACTCGAAAAGGGCATAGTCTCATCTTTCATGAGTCGCCTCGAATATGTATCCAGATATGTATAAATAATATCTGAATACATCCCCATGACTTTTGCTATCCCTGTGTCAAAACTGGGAGTCGCTGCAATAGTAGGGGAAGGAGCAAGAGGAGCCACTATTCTTGGAGCTGAAGTTAGTGCTTTTAGAGAACTCAGCAGATGGGAACTCCCCTCACCCACTTCAGTTTGAATAAGTGGGGCTTGAGTAGAACTCATAGCCGGTGCAGTTCCTACAGCTGTTGGAATCAAAGAAACATGATCAGAAATTTAAAAGACAATAAAACCAAGACAAGACAAAACTTTGATGAATAAAATATTACCTGGAGTTGGTTCATATTCAGTCTCCTTCGGATCATTCAATCCGGCTCTTAGTCTGTTCAGGGTACTTTCTGACACGGGATTTATTTCACTGCTTCCCGCCCCAGAAGTACTCGGAACTTGAACTTCTATTTCCAGATGCCTCTCTGGTTCTGGTGTCAACTCCGAGTGCTGACCAATAGTTTTCAGTACATCAATTGAAACCTTAGATGGTGATTCATCGTCTATCTCCATGTCTTCTTCTCCAGAAGAATGAGACGACGGTTCATAGTCAACTTGTTCGCTCTCTGAAGCTTCAACAATTGGATTGAGAGGAGTGTCTTCCTTCACTGATTCTCCCGAAATCAGTAAGTCATTAGCCGTTTCAGTCTGATGCTCGGCCTCTACCGCAGGCTGACTAATTTCCTGCGCATCATCGGCCATTTGTGGAACTGAGCCTATATCAGAAGGCATGGAAGACCCAGCAGGTTCAGGAATCTCTTCTTCAACAGGTTCTGTCTTTACAGAAAAATCAAATGCAGCTTGCTTTTCTGCGGCCAATCGCATAGCACGATCGGTGGGACTCTCTGCATCCAGACAAATTACGGATTTAGTTTTTGAAACTATTACTTTCCTTCCTATTCTTTTGGTTAAAGGAACAGTAGGATAATTGTCTATTGGATCACTACCTGCTTCATCAACATCTCTGACTCGTTCAGAAACAGGAGAATTCCCGGGAATAGTAATTCCTTCGCGACTTCGAGTCTCTGCTCGAGTAGCTCTTTTTGCGGCAGGACCCGCAGCACCTTTACTCCTCTTCCTCTTCGGTGTATTATCAACAGATATACTCTCTTCAGCACTCCCGATAGGCACATGCAATGGTTGATGAAGGTCATAAGAGAAGAAAGTTTCCAAAACATCATCATCAACTTTATCGGTGGCCAGAGGATCTTCTTTGTCGTGACAATCCCTATGCAAGGTGGATTTGGTTGATTTCTTTTCAACATGAATAAAGCTTTTACCTAAGATGCTAAATTTTTCATCAAAGGTATTAGCTGATACATAAAATCTGGCATAGGACGCCAATATCTTAGCTCCTCTCCGATAGTTGACCGGATCTGGCATAGAAAAGGTAGCCCCTGTACCTTTGGCAATGTAATATAGCCAAGCTCTGGCACCATCAACCAACCCGCCTTGATGAGCAAAACACGTTGTTACATTGCCCACATGCAACTGATCGTAACCAAATTGACGAGCAAATCTGCTCGGAAGATATGGCTCTAGATATGTGATGTTGTCACGGCGGCAAATTAAATGAGATGGTCTGATTCTCTTTAGCCATTCATGTTGGACATCATCCAACTCATTAGCACCAACGCCGTCAATCAATCTCCCGGGCATGGTCTCATAACCAACAGGTGGAGGAACACAGGTGAAGCTCCATAGTTCTCCCCTGTTCAAGATGGTTATGCAATCGGTTAAAGTATCATATCTCCATTTAGGTATGTGCTTGTACCTTTCAAGGAAAGTATCATCTGGCCTAGCCATCCCAGCACTCATGAAGGATTCAAAATGTAGAAGCAGCCATCCAAACAAGTATGTAAAGGGCATTTCTACCCGAGGAAAGGACGTCAGGCTCTTCCGTGCCAATTCGAACATCCTATCTGTGTATGCCCTTAATCCGGCATTCAGACGGCAGGTCATTGCCGTTAATAGATCCATCTTATACCCAAAAACCAGACGGACTGCTGCGAAGACGACTCCTCTGTGCATCCTGTCTGCCGAACAGGTGTCAGGAACTATGAATTTCCTCAGCTAAAGAGATATGAATCCGGCCAGATGACCTTCAGCGGACAATTCTCGGCCACCCTGCTTAATATAGGTTTCTAACCTATCACCGGCCTTGTAGCTGTCGATGTCTTCTTCGACGACAATGTCGTCATGATTAGTCTCTCGGATTAATCTGTTAATCTCGGCTTGACTCAAGGGCTTGAATTTACCGACATACTGATCGGTCTTTTTCTTCTTCTGAATTTCGTCAGTGCGGCCTTGAAACAAATAAGCCATCCACTTCGAAGAATAGCAATTGGAGTCCCCCTCTCCACCTTGTCCCTTATAAAAAGCTTTACAGATGCTGTAATGACACATTAATTCTTCAAATACATAAAGAATTAGTGGGTTGGCTGCAGAAATCTTATTTATTTCATCAACAAAAGGGATATATTCTTCATATGGCAAATCTGCTGTTGGTAGCTGAGATATATATGCCATTTCATGAAGGACGAATCCCATCTCGCCCTTTGGGGTCATGAAGGTGCCGGTCCGATAGTTATATCTCTCCGCTAATGCCAAAAACAGATCCGGGTTTGGTTTGAAACCATAAGCAGTACACTTAATGGCATCATATAAACCTATCGCCTTCAACTGTGCACCGAAGTTCTGCAAAATCTATCTCACTAGAGCAGTCCATCTAGTGTTCTCTGGATTTACTAGACCAGTCAGCCTCATTGACTGTTTTGGGTAGATGGCATTCTTTAATTGAGCAAATTCGTTGGCAAAAATTGGGACTCTGACTGGCTTCAGCAGTGCCGAGTCCTCAGGAGGGATGGTGGCAGGTAACAGTCCTCGCAGAGATGTGACATGTGGTTCAGTACCACTGCAGAACCTTTCTTGACGATATCCAATCCACCCTGCCTTAGCTTGTCGGGATGGAGTAATATCCCACTTCATCTGTCTTTGCTGGTCCGAATGGAATAAACGGGCTATGTTGATACTCTTTGTCAAACCAGTCAAATACATAGGTTGATTTGCATCACCATCCTTGTGATAAGAGTATGCTACTTTGTCAAGAGCAGGCTGAGAATTCATGTCAATAGCATCTTCAAAAAGGAATGCTGGCTTCAAATGGGCAACACCATCTACACTCTGTAATGGCAGTCCACTCATCAGGTTTAGCAAAGTATCATCTTCCTGATTGGTCAACAGAGCTATTCTTGTGGAAGGTCCGTCAAATTGGGGAAAACGAACATGTGATAGATCACTTCTATAATTATTTCCCATACTTCCTTCAAATTCTGCCTCCTGAGCTAGAATATCCACTGCAAATGAAGAATAAAGTATTAGAAATCTTCAACGTCAAGAGAGGATAAAGCTCAACATACGCTCAGTTTTAACTAAGCGTACAGCTCAACATACGCTCAGTTTTAACTAAGCGTACAGCTCAACATACGCTCAGTTTTACTAAGCGTACAGCTCAACATACGCTCAGTTTTACTAAGCATATAGCTCAACATACGCTCAGTTTTACTAAGCGTACAGTTCAACTTACGCTCAATTTTTACTAAGCGTATGGCAGACTCAAGGTTCAGCATACGCTCAGTTTTCCTTAAGCGTATGGCAGACTTAAGGTTCAGTATATGCTCAGTTTATCTTAAGTGAATGATTTTAAAAGTTCAGTTTATGATCAGTTTGAGCGTATCAGCGTATGGTTGACAAGATGATCATCAAAAATTACGCTAACACAGGAGTTAGCGTATTTCGATGAGACAATTTGCCATAGCATATTCTTTTAAGATAGCGTATTTTGATATCTCTATCAAAAATATGCGTATCTTACAGATATACGCTCCAAACATATTTTTCGTAAAAAAACGAAAAACATGGAATACGGCTAAACCCTAAAGAGGGAAGCGTATTTGCTGACGTATTGACCCTAAAGAGGGATACGTTTTCTGAGTTTTGTTCTAACCAGAGCCCTAAAAAGGGAATAGTTATTTGTTCATCGTCTTCGTCCTTACCATAAAGAGGTTTTAATGGCCGTTAACTGCGTGAAATATGCTGACTGGCCATCTTCTTGGTGGTGGCAGTGTCGATGGCAGGATAAGACGACTCCTCAGGGGCTTTTCCCTTTCCTTTCGCAGAAGCATCAGCTTTAGGCACCATTAATGGAGGTTGAGTCGGAGACGAAGAAGGGGAAGAAGGGTTTTGAGTTTCTGAAAGCACTTTTCTCTCTCAAAAGCAAAAGCTGTGGTAAAGAAATAAAATAGGTTTTGAAAGACCTATTTATAGAAGAAAGGAAGAAGTTCAAATGGCGGATATTCTTTAAACAAAATCCCTAAAGATTTGCACTGATATTGAGGAAGATAACAAACTCATGCCAGCGTGTCAGGACTTATTCTCACTTTAAAGTTCAAAGTAATTTCGAACTTTTGAAATTCATAAAGTTCGAAAACTTTGAAGGGGGTCTTGTAGGGTGTGAAAATTATGACACGCTGACATAAGACTCAGTCCAAGTCATACGCTCAAAGCCATACGCTCAGTCCAAGCCATACGCTCAAGGCCATACGCTCAGTCAAGGCCATACGCTCATCTAAAGGCCGTACGCTCAGTGAATATTTTATTATTTTCTGAGATGACAGCACAGCATGTATTTAATAAAGGATGAATCTGACACTTCGTCTTTCGTGCAAAGACAGCTGTCCAATGAAGACTAGCCGTCGTATAGGTTTTCGAAGAGTCGGTTTTATCTTTTACGAGGACAGTTCAGCATCTCTCATAAATGTAAAAGCCATCATTACTGTCAGTTTTGACAGTCTGTCAGCCATCATATCCGCAGTCATGACGCTCGAGAAGATTTTGTCAGTTATTGGAAGATATGGCGTATCAAAGAAGATTGGTGATGGCCACGTGTCTACTTATTCAAACATACGACTCCTTCCAAATTAAGTGAGCGTATGGATCTCATACGACTCCTTTCCAACTAAGTGAGCGTATGGATCTCATACGACTCCTTTCAACTAAGTGAGCGTATGGATCTCATACGACTCCTTCCAACTAAGTGAGCGTATGGATCTCATACGACTCCTTCCAACTAAGTGAGCTTATGGATCTCATACGACTCCTGCCAACTAAGTGAGCGTATGGACCCCATACGACTCCTTCCCAACCAAGTGAGCGTATGGATTCCATATGACTCCTTGTCAAGTGAGCGTATAGTTTCCATACGACTCCCTGTCAATAATGTGAGCGTATCAGCTTTATATGGTTCTACGCTGTCCAAGTCAGCGTATGCAAGACATGTGCCTTCAAAAGCTAGCGTATGACTCTTCTTCTAAGGCAGCGTATCACAGCAGTTGTGTCCAGAATGATTTTCAACGAGCAGTTAACACACGTTCTCACGTGTCCTGCACTCAGTTATCCACTTCTTCAGAAGTTATGCAACGTGGCATTCATGCCATCAATCTCTCCTGAATATGCTCTACTACTTTCAACCGCACGCTAATGTGTCTCCATCAGACTTTGCCACGCGTCCCTGCAGTTATGCACACGTCAAGTAACTACCTGAGCGTATGCTTAAGGACAGTTATCCTGAACTCTATAAAAGAGAGTTTCTTCATTTTATCAGACTACAGTCAATTTCAGAGAGAACAGAGAGATTGCCCAGTTGCTGTCCAAATTCTTCGAAGTTCGAGTTTTCTTCATCGCATCGTCCAAGGGATAAAGTAATCGTCTTCTAGATTAGATTCCTACAGTTGTAATTTTCTCAGATACAAAATAAATAAAGTGAATTTATTTATGGAAAATATGTTGCCCCCTCTGGCTGGGAAATTCATGCAGGTGATTAGCTCTTGGGCCAGCATAATATTGTCCTGGATGTTTCTCCCTTGCACAAAGCCGCTTTGCTCCTCTGAAATAATCTTGGATAAAATCTCCGCCATCCTGGAAGCTATGATTTTGGAGATAATTTTGTTGATAAAAGTGCAAAGACTGATAGGGCAATAGTCCCGAAAGGACTCCGGGTTGTCTTTCTTCGGGATGAGGATGAGGTTGGCGCTAGAGATAGCTTTGGGGTATGTGGCACCCTCGAAGAAAGCGATTTCCGCGTTGTCTCTCTCTTTCTCTCTCTCTCCCTCTATATATATATATATATATATATATATATATATATATATATATATATATATATATATGAGTACTGTTACGTTGTCCTGCGGGCCAGCTCGTCCTCCATGTGTTGCCATCCCATTGACAGGTCAACCGGCATGGGACTCGTGAATTCATGAGGGGGGGGGGGAGGGAGGGCAATAAGGTGCGGCTACGCAACCGGCAGGGCAGCCCGTCGGCAGGCAAATTAGCTTTTCTGTGTGTGTATATATATACTACCCTGTAGCCTAGTGGTAGTGGTGAGGCATGCGGCCCGAGTAGTTAGGAGATCGATTCCCGGTGAAAGCGTTTATATATATATATATATATATATATATATATATATATATATATATATATATATATATATATGAAAACTAATACTACTGGTAATCGAAAGTGCGACCACACAAACAATTAACAATCCCATGCATGTTACACCGGGCCAGCCCTGGCCCAGGACGACCGGGCGACCACTCAGGGCCCACGAACTAGGAGGACATCACAAATATTTTTTTTTTGTACATTTATAACCTTTGTAATATGTTAAATATTATTGTTCATACAAAATAACATAGTAATTTACTTAGTGTATTTGGATTTCACTTATACCTAATTTGTAAAAGGTCATGGGTATTTCTGTCCTAGTTGATCCTGATTCGACATTAGAAGTATATTGACTAATTGTTTCCCAATTACTGAATACTTTTCTGTAAATATTGCATATTTGATTTCATCTATAAATATATTTTCTTCCCTATGAGTTCCAGTATCGATAATAATTCTAGTTCTTACTGTCTATATGTTATGGTATGAATATAACATACCAATTCATTATGTATGGATGAAAAGATTCCGTAGACTTATTGAACCATGTTGGCGTGCATCCAACATGAATTGAACCTACGAATTTGCCAATTATGAGTTGGACGCTTTAACCAAGGCCTAGCGGAGGCTAATTTGGTTTCTTTAAATGGTTTCAGTTTTTCTTTTTTTAAAGGGGCACCATTTTAAATTTTGTCTTGGGTCTCTAAAACTTCTGGA
This sequence comes from Iris pallida, assembly GCA_029216955.1. Lineage (NCBI taxonomy): Eukaryota > Viridiplantae > Streptophyta > Magnoliopsida > Asparagales > Iridaceae > Iris > Iris pallida. Next base: position 3,115,600 of record JANAVB010017196.1, on the reverse strand, counting down.
CTAGCCCTGATATTACATATCTATAATATAAAGTACAGTGGGTTTTTGGTCCGACCCATGTACTTTGGTTCAAAGATGATGAAAGGACTAAATTGTCCCTCTCTAAAACTCATTTTTGCTTTTAGATTATAGACAACCCACTGTTTTTGTTTCTACCACATAAATAAAAGGACAAGTTGTTCCCACTTCTCCCTTACGTTCATTCCAGCATCCCAACTTCTCCCTCACGTCCCTCCGAACGGCGGCGGAGGCGGCAGAGCCTCCCCTCCGTCGCGGAGAACCGAAACTCCAGCTTCGCCGTGAGCCTCGAGCCGCCGTACGAACCGGAGCAGCCGGCGACAGTGAGGTTACTACGGAGGATCTCCGGGAGGCATTCTTCGGCAGGAGAGAAGTCACTCGACCCTTCTCCAGGTGGTGGTCCAGTCAGATCAGCCTCCGGGAAGAAGAAGCAGCACAGGTGAAGCGACCTTCGGCCGTCGGATCTGTTGTTCGTATCCGTGCCATAATGACACGGGTTATCCACTAGTAAGACTATAAGAGAGAAAGGTTAACTGTACTTAAATTAAAAGGACCAAACTACATACATTAATTATAATTATGTTAATAAAAGAGCATGCAATTAGGGCTGCATCCAGTAGTGGTTGGATGGATCCAAGTTACGTTGTGCAATATCTGAAGACGCAGCTAGGTATGAACTTGATGCAAGCCAGGCCACCAACACCAGCAGATTAATTCAACGAACCAACCTCCAAAGAGTACGTCGATCGTGTGCGTGTATATATATGATATATCTCAACCAGACATATGTATTACTTAATTAATTAATTGATTGATTGATTAATTAATTAATTAATACACAAAAGGCTCAGTATATGGCTTGGGATCGACCAGAGAAGCAATAACATTGTATGTTGATTGATATAAAACTGCATGCATGGTCCCAATCCCAAATAAATAGATAGATAGATCAGATAGGGCTGCTTAGCTAGCTAGCTAATGAAGAATTAAATCAACCAAGATAAGGCTGATGGATCGATGGAGTAGAAATTAGGAAACAATCTCCTGTCAGCCATAAATTAGATTCGCAGGGAGCCGGATTGATATCAAGTTTGATATGTATATAAGGCTATCTCCAATGGTGATTTCTAAAATTGAGTTTCTATTCTACCTGGCATTGTACTTTAAGAAGATTTCTATCCTAGTTGGAAGAGTTTTTACATAGAAATTGCACACACACAAAAATTACTCTTCAATTGTTCTCCATTTACCTATGATAGAAATAGTGATAGAAACTATCATTGGAAGAAGTTTTTTCCAAAATAGATTTCTTCTATAGAAATAGAAAGATAGAAACCCCCATTGGAGATGGCCTAAGGAAATGAAGAAGAGGCAAGGAGGACCTCCACGACAGCTAGCTAGCTTCTTAATGTCACTCAAACAAAGCTAATAAAGATTTTTCCACTAGAAAATAAATTAAAACAAAACAATAGGATTGGAGAATTTATGAAGATAAAAGAATTGAACCTTCACAACTCAAGTATGCAAGGAAAAGGAAATGTTAACGTTGGTAGTAGTCATTAATGTCCGAGCTCTTTATCCGAAGGGGCCGGCAAGGTTCGAACTCACCAATCGTGTGTGTGCGTGGGATTTCGAAAAAAAAAAAAGGAGAGTCATTAATGGATGCCCAAACCTGTTGCTACAACTGCTAGCTACGCCTCTCCAATAACGTGAATTAATAGTAAATTGTTGGTGATATAGGCCCAGCTAACTAGTCCAGCCCAGTCCCTGATTAATTAAAGGGATTCAATTTCACTATGTTATGGCGTATTTCAGTTATGAATGGGCTAGATATCCAGCCACCCAGCCCAGCCCATCAGCCTCAAAGTACAGCTTCCCCACGCCCGCCCTCGTCGCATACTGATGTGAAAGACAGGCACGGGTAGCAACGCTGGCTGGCTAGAGTATTGACCAAAGATTGATTCCTAATTAATAATGAGCGAAGCCTAGTATCAGTGCATATGGATAGGGTTGCGCGTTGGCTTTATTCGATTTCAACTTAATTGAATTAACCAAAATCAAATTTAAACCAAATTCTAAAAATTGACAAATTATAAGGGCATTTGGTTCTTTACTCAAGGCTAGCCCATGATTGGGACTAGTCCAGTTTAGAGATAAACGTATTCAGAACAGTCCATTTTTTACTAAGGGTTGCTTACCCCACCACAATCTCCTCCAAACCCACTCAAACTCAATCATTTCTAATTCTCACTCTCTCTTTTCAAACTCTAGATTTTGAAGCTCATTTGCATCTCCATTGCCCCCATCTTGAAGCTCTTCTGCCGGAGGCCCTGTAGTTTCTCCAGGGCCCCAAGACGAAATTTTGCTGCTTCTCCATGCTCTAAAAATTCCACCTTTCTATCAACTAAGAGCATCCACAGTGGGAGTCCTTTCAAGTGCTATATTTTGGCTTTAGCCAAATTCTGTAGCACTTGAAGGATGCAGTGGACACTTGGTCCCACTTGAAAAATGGTAGCAAGCCAAGAGACACTCCAAATTTGGAGAGTCTTCTGGCTCCGCTATAGTACTTCCTGGGCCCACAAAAAACAACTGCGCTCCTCTTTTTCCTCTTCCTCTCCGATTTTTTTTTTCGGGAACAGACTTCTCCCCTTCCTTTTTCCCCTTCTCTCTTTCCTTTTTCCATTAAGATCCAAACGGACCAAACCCTCTCCATCTTTCTTTTTTCCTTTTCCCCTTCTTTCTTCAATCCAATTTTTTTTCTTCATATTCTACACGCTGAAGATCGGATCTCGCTGAAGACCGGCCGGATCTCGCTGAAGGCCGCCTCCTCTCCAAGGTTTGTGCTACATCTTTTGCTTCTTCTTTCTCTTCTCTTCATGTATTTATCTCCTTCTCTTGCTGAAGATATCGACATCGAATCGATCTCGAGCCGCTCGAATTTCTCCAACCCGAAAGATTTTTTCGGTTGGCCGATCATGGATTCGAGCGGACGGAGAGCTTGCTAAATTAGGGTTTGCTCAGTATTATAGAAATGTTTATATCATAAATTATATTATATTATAATTAGGGCTCGTTGGCCATTCATCGACACCTTTTGCTTAGAATTATATATAGAAATTCTACTCTTCTACTGATGGTGGTCCTTTGTTTATGTTGGTAAAGACCAACAAATGGAGTTGGTAAAGTAGATTTTATTCTTCTACTGATGGTGGTCCTTTGTTTATGTTGGAAATGAGGAGTTGTGCTCCATTTTTTTTAATAAACATCCTTCAGCCTTATTCACATGACGCATACATATGAACAATGATTTTTTCTACTTTGCAATATAAATAAAAATCAATATATTTTAACAGCCATCAACCAAAATGTTTCTCAATTTCAGTTCGAGGATGTTTGATTGTCTGGATCAATGTGGCATAGTGAGGGTAGATGCAATCAGTGAGATAGTACGGCACGTTGTACGTACTACCATTTACTTCATACGGGGTGTGTGGGGTTTGACATTGAATGAACATGTCAAAGAGGTGTGAGTGATCCAACACAGATATATCATTGTATGTCCCTGGTGTGCCAAAGAAAGCATGCCAAATCCAAAGGTCCTGAGATGTGACAGCTTCAAGAATCAAGGTTGGTCTACCAGTGTGTCCAACAAATTGACCATGCCAAGCAGTGGGACAATTACGCCATTCCCAATGCATACAATCTAAAGAACCGATCATTCCAGGAAAACCACGAACCTTATTTTCCTCTAATAGCCGAGTGAGGTCCCTTTCGTTGGGAGCTCGTAAGTATTGTTCGGAGTAGATATCAACAATAGCTTTGCAAAATAAACGAATAGTTTCTGTGGCAGTCGTCTCCGCAATCATAAGAGCATCATCCTCACGATCTATTGGGCTACCGTAAGCAAGAATTCGCAAGGCAGCTGTCATCTTTTGGATGGATGAGAATCCTGGTTTGCCAACACAATCATATTTTAACTTAAAATATGGTTGAGTTTCTTCTAAGTCGACACGAATTCGGTGGAACAACTCCCTTCGCATTCTAAACCGACGCCGAAACATGCGTGGTGTAAAAATAGCATCCACCGCAAAATACTTTTTAATAAGGTCGTCGTGTGCTTTTGCACGATCACGATTTATGAACGTACGCCTATTGACTCTGGGTTGCTCGGCCTCTTCTAATTCTTCCAAGACATGTTCTAGCAGAAAAATATCTTCCATTTCCTTTTGTTGAAGGGCAGCATATTTTTCCATGTATCGCATTTCAAAAGGCCAAACCGAAATATCTGTTAAGTGTAAAAATTATGCATCAAAAACAAATTTAACTATAATATGAAGTATAAAAATTAGGCAATGGAAAAGTAGAAAAAAAATGAACAAAAAGAGCTGTGAGGATTTTTTTTATGTACATTCATATTCATCTTAATTACCAAGCTCTGTTCGTGGCTGTTGGGTATTGTAAATAACCAATATTATGAACATAATGAACTTCAGTATTAATAGGTCCGGACACATGCAAGGCAGCAAGTGGGTCGTTCATCAGGAAATGCAAATGCTTAATATAAGGTGTTGAGAATAAGAAAATACTTTATACTACAAGCTATATAAGAATTAATTTTTTAATTACCTGTTTGGAGTGAAACACTTCTCAAGTTCATTCTTTTGCCGATCAGGCTTCCTGGAAGAGAATTAATTTTAGGAACTCTTTCTTCTTTCCTGTTAAGTTTGTTGTTTATTTGCTTCCTGGAAGGGAATTAATTCTTTCCTGTAAGGGGAAAAAAAGGGAACAAAAATAAGGAGGGAAAATAGGGAGGGAAAAACTAACCAGGAAAGAAAAAGGAGGGAAAATAGGGAGGAAAAACTTACCAGGAAACAAAAAGGAGGGAAAAGAGGAAGAGAAAAATAAGTTAATTTGGAGTTTTTATTTGAAGTGTACCATTGTGTGTCAATATCAAATGGACACTCCAAAAGTAGTTTGAAGTATGGTTTAGAGTATGGTTTGGAGTAGGATTTGGAGTGTTCCCACTGTGGATGCTCTAAGCCATCCAAATTTTTAAAAAAAACACTTATTGGTATATGTGCATTAATTGATCCCACCTTGGCAATCTGGGACTTCCTAATAACTGTCACCAACCATTAAAGAACCAAACTTTTCTCTTCAATATACATATTCCAAGAATTTATGCAATCAAACATATGGCGGAACAAATAGCACCCAAAAAAATGCCAAAAATAACCAAGAAAATATATGTTTTGCTTAATCGGAAAAAAAATATCCAGTTCCACAGATGGAAAAAGATCAGATTTTGATACAAATTTTAGTACTATGACAGCAAGTTCCTTTCAGGACTGTCACAATTTTTGACAGTCCTGAAAATGGTTAGGTTTATGAAATTTTTTGACAGTCCTGAAAATGGTTAGGACTATCAAATTATCTGACAGTCCTAAATAAAATATGATGTTCATTAACACGGTTCAACTGTTTTTGTTCGAATGTTTATTTTTACAATAGTAAATATTTATAGATTTAAAATTTAGAGACTTATCTCTAAAATGATTTAAAATTTAGAGACTTATCTCTAAAATAGATTTGTAGACTATATATATGAGGGTTTATTGAAATGAACAAAATTGAGAGACTTATCTCTAAAATAGATTTATATACCGTATATAGATGAAGGTTTATTTTGAAATGAACATTGGGAGACTTATCTCTAAAATAGATTTAAAATTTAAAATTTTTCTAAAACCGAGTAGATAATTTATTTATTTTTAAACCAATCAGATAATTTATTTATCTCTAAAATAGATTTAAAAATATTTATTAAATAGACTAAACATTATTATAAATTATTTATAAATATTTTTTAAAAATAAAATTATATTTTTATGATATAAAAATATTACTTTATTGGGTAGATTTAAAGCTATATATGTTAGATTGAGTCGGGTAGTTAATGTGACTAGTTTAGTATATAAATATTATTGGTCTATATATGGTAAGTCCATATATGGTATGTCATAGATGTGTCATTGATTGGTGGATGTTTATTCTAAGAGAACGTGACAGTGTGACGGAGGATATCGGAGTTGGATTGCAGTATGCACAGTTGTAGGAGATAGACAAGTATACCTTGCCAAGTTTTCAGTACATGTTCTTTTCTTTGCTTTGTTCTCTTGTTTCTATCTTCGTATATATCATGACAAATGATTAGTTGATACTTAGCGTCCGATTAGTATTCGGGTACCGATGTCGATTTATAGATATCGAGTATCGACACTGGGCATGACGCTATATTAAATTCGTGTCCATTGACACAATGAACCACAGGACACATACATGATGAATGAGGATGAAATGATACGGAGTCGAACATGAGATATTCGTGGCTTGGAATCTGTGATAGCATATAGTACTAGCTCGCGTGACTTGTTACTAGTACATGATCAATACTTGACTGGATATTCTAGAACATTGGGTGGGGAGGACACTACCAAAATATCCGGCCGTCTAAACTCGTAATCATTCTTCAATATTTGAACTTAGATATTTTTGTGTGCCTTGGTCTCCGCAGCAAAGCCTTGGAGTTGTTTACTCGTTCGCCCATTGGTCACAATACGGTGCCATGAATGATTGCCTGTACGGCTGGGCCTGGCAACCATAATCATCTAAGTACAAAATACAGTTAAGGACAATCCTATTACCAGGCCCAGCTAAGCAGACAATCACTCATGGCACGGTGTCGTGATACCAATGAGTTAACATGAACAACTCCAAGGCTCCGCTACAGAGACTAAAGCATACAAAAATAACCAAACCCCAATTAAGGAGATATGTTTACGAGTCACGACGACCGGGTACTTCCGTAGAGTCCTCCCCATCCCATGCTCTAGAACTATCCAGTCAAGTCAAGTATGAATCATGTACCGGTAACAAGTCATCGAGCTAGTATTACATGCTATCACAGAGTCCATAGCCACGAATATCTTATGTTAGACTTCGTATCATATCATTATCATCCATCGTATCCGTGTCCTGTGGTCCACCGTGTCAATGGACACGAATTTGATATACCGTATTGCCTAGTGTCAATACTCGATATCTATAAATAGACATGGGCACCCGAATAACAATCGCATGCTAAGTATTCTAATAAAAAATATATGAAATATTATTAATAGTAATAAATATTTTTTTAACACAATATTGCGCATATATGAAAATATATTCTAATAAAAAAAATTCTAATACATACATTTATTTTTTTAAAAAAACTTTATTAATAAACTCTTAATATTAAACCTAATATATATATATATATATATATATATATATATATATATATATATATATATATATATATTTATATATATATTTATATATAAAATATTATATTATATTATATTATAGTATATTATATATATATATATATATATATATATATATATATAAAATATATATATATATATATATATATATATATATATATATATATATATATATATATATATATATATATATATATATATCTTTACAGGAAAAAAAATATATCTTTACAGGAAAATAAGAGGATAATGAGATGGTTCCATGTGCTCTAATTCATTATTTGTATTTTGATACAGGAACAATACCAAAGTGTTTCAAAGAAGGGTTACCTTGACTTAGGTCTGCCTCCGGCCTAGATCAACCTAAGTGAAATGGAATTTCTATCGCTCCGCTGCAAGAGTCAAATATGAAACTTCATATCGAAATAATAATGATTTTTATCTTGTTCATCAAAGATTACTATTTCTTCTTTTTCGGGTCTATAGAAATTCTTTTGTTTAGATTCATAAGAATATATATATATATATATATATATTTTTTTTTGAGGGTGTCCACTTCTTACTGGTGCTTGGAGGCATGACTCCAAGGGGGCTCGAACCAGCGCAACTGCGCTGAGGTGCTCCACCGTTCCCAATATATATATATATATATATATATATATATATATATATATATATTTTTTAATATATATATATATATATATATATATATATATATATATATATATATATATATATATATATATATATATATATAAGTATATGAATCTCTATAGTTAAAACTATATCATAAAACACGAGTAAATTTCTATAGGTGTATATTAATATAGATTTAAACCTTATGTAAATTCGTATGTAACATACAAACGTATATATATATATATATATATATATATATATATATATATATATATATATATATATATATATATATATATATATATATATATATATATATATATATATATATATATAACCCCTTAATAAATTATATAAAATAATTCACCAACATATATATATATATATATATATATATATATATATATATATATATATATATATATATATATATATATATATATATATATATATATATATATATATTTTATATATATATATATATATATATATATATATATATATATATATATATATATATATATATATATATATATATAGAATTAAAAATATTTTTATGACCCTTTTATGGATCAAGCCGCAACTTGACTTGTTTCAATATAAGGGACACGACTATGGCTATGCCATGCCTACCATGCCAAATAGGCTAGTAATGGTACACGACTATACTAGCCATGCCATGCTTCCTAGTCAGTACGCATAACAAAACTTAACCATGACTATGGCTATTCGTATAATAAAATAATATTAAAAAAATCCTTTAAAATATTATTTAATCCAAAATATTAAATTAAAAATCTGGGGGTTTACAATGGTGGCATCGCAAGCGCCGTGCCAATCCATTCCTAGAATGATATCGCAGTCCTTAAGACCAAGAACTATCGCATCTAGAGACAATTTTCTACCTCCGATACAAATGATTATGTCTCTACAGCCGAAGTGTGCATGTAGTTGCGTGCCCGATGGGGTGCTAACACTAAGGTTAAGGCCTAGCGGTGTCTTAGGAACTTTGTGTTCTGCGGTAAAGTCCGTCGATATGAAACTATGTGTGGCATTAGAATCAAACAGTATACGAGCATGCTTGTCATTGAAAAGTAATATACCTATCACAACTGTATTTGAGACGAATGTCTGTCACGACCCACATCCGGTATAGCGGTACAAGTGCGCAACAGCGTCCAGCCTACATCGCAGAATCGGCAATAGAACGCTGTTCTAGGTTGCTATCTAACAACTCACGCAAATATATAATATACATGTCATATATCTCAACTCCGAATGGAGGACAAGTATAAAGATAATAACACTCAATCAGAGTCTAAAGCACGATAAATCACAGAAGTCCAAATAACTATAAGACTGAATAAACGACAACTAAATAATAATATTTAAAAAAAACTCAATACAAAGTCAAAATCTCTACTTATTACAATTATAAGTTTAAAACAGAATTCTAGAACAAGTCCGCTAAACTAGTCTCCTGGTCACTCCTAAAAGTCTGGACTCGGGGTGGCTATTCCCTCCTCAGATCCATAGCAGGTAGGACACATATCCTCAGGGCAAATATCTGAAAAATATATCCAGTCAGGATGGAACGAGCACACCTCATCTAGCAATCTCAAGTAAGTGACAAAGACTATAAATCAGTTATAGACAGTTATATTGATGAACATGGAAAGTTTGAGACATGTAATAAAATAGGACAACAGTCAAATAAGGAATGTAAATACAGAGAAATATGAGAGCATGGCAACGAGAACTATAAAAAGAGACAATTAACTAGAACAATGTGATACGAGTCCAATCTGTAAAACATGAACAATGTGATTCTAGTATAAGTCACTAATCCAGTGTGTTTTTGAGATTCTGTTCTTGTCATGAAAACGAGTAGCGAGTAAATACGGCACACCGTACACTTGGCAAGCCTACGATGGCTATCTTTCTTGTTTAGACGAGTAAATACGGCACACCGCACGCTCGGCCAAGAGACGATGACTATCTTTCTTGTAATCCGGCACATCGCACGCTCGGCCAAGCGGCGATGGCTATTTTTCTTGTAAGGTGGTTCTTGTTGAGTACAGCACGTCGCATACCGGGCCCAGCAGTGATGGCCATGTTGCTTGTAGTGATGGTTCTTGCATAATTTGAACGTTTAGTACTTGTAGGTGTTTCGAGTAGATGGTTCTTGTGAGTGGTTCGAGAAATAGAGGCTTAGACGAGTCAAATACATGTATTTCGAGTGAATGAATCTAGAATACCAATACGTGTTGTGACAGAAAATCAAATAGAACTATACTAGAACTGAATCACAGAAATCATCAAATAAATGAAAAAACTATCAGAGAATATACTCGTCTGTCGTCCAGAGCGGTAAGTGAGGATCGATGCCCAAAGTGGTGCCACACAAACCTATATATGAGGTATACATGGTTACTTGTTCTAGAGTAAACAGTGTATGTAAAATGCATTACTACATGCTGCTAGGCTATCTCTAGGTCAAAAGTCCACTATTAGTCAACTTAGTCAAATTAAGTCAACTATAGCTAAATAGTCAACATGGTCAATTGGCCTAATCTAGGGTTTGGTCAACTGTCTAGTCAAACAAGGTCAATAAGTCAACATTGGTCAATTTGATCCTAACTAGTCTAGTCTAGGTTTGGACACCAAATCCTATATTTAGTAATCCCAAACTCAAACTATACCATAACTATATACCATTCTCTAAGATACCATACCTAACTTATATCATGTATATATAAGACATAACACAAATACTAAGGTATCTCACATCTAGGTACTACCTATAGGCTTATTAGGCAATACCCTAACATTCAACCCATTACCTATGCTTTCCTTATACCTATCATAAGGGTAAAAACCAATTATCTACTCCCACTATCCTATACCTTAACACAAGACAAAACTCAAACTAATATCCCATATCACTCTAATACTGCTACTGCCAGTTCTATCCTAATTGATGTTCCACATTACTGTGGTTAACTAAATCTCCTATATAACCTAAGGTTCGTGGCTTCACTCATGGACTGCTGTCACCAAGGTAACTGCCTTGCCTCTCCCAGGCTAAGAAAGGCTCCAAGGCGGCTAACACTCTTGTACAGGCCAGGGCTATTTGTTCCTGCCCAGATCTACTGTGGCTGAATAGGGAATGAATATAGGTGCTACTTCTATGTTGCTTCTCTTCACCATTTCCTACACTGCCTGCTACAAGCAAAACATATGACTAAAACAATTGGCCAATCCAAGCTTCAAATAGTGTTTCAAGGCAGGGCAGACACCCAACAACTGAACAATGAATGATGGACAATACCTAGTCTAATATGGACTGAACACTACTAATATACATTACCTTAACCTTGCCCTGCCTATTGCAGTTCATGCATAGCAATAACCTTGCCTACATGGACTGGACTCATGCATTAGAGCTTAGAACTGATATCCTAAGTTCATACAAGCTAATTCATGGGGGTTAACTGGTACCTCATAGCACAAATGCATCATGACTGAACATCAAGACAAGAATGATACTGTACAAATTTACTGATACACTTCAAACCCGAGCCATACTTTTGGCTGAACTTAGGATAACATGGGGACATATCAAATTGAAGAGGGGTCTGCTATATTGGTAGGTAATGAACAAATAAAGAGAAGAGACAAATACTCAAAGGAGTATCTGTGGACTGAGCAAATGGGGAAAAATTGTACTAAACCATGAGGTAAAATAGGCATGGACTGAACATAATATGAGAAGGAATGATACTCGACTGCAGGGCAACATTAGTTTGGGACTAATATGATATGAGTAATGAGAACTGAACAACAAATCCTCTTGCATCTTGGACTGTATCAAAGTAAGGCAGAGGACAGACAATAGAGGGATAGCAGGACATCAAGACTGGGCAAATCAATGATGAATGTAGGATATTATGAATGGCCAAGCATGTGCAGTGAATTGGATGCATTGCCATTGACTGTATGAGGAATGCAAGTGAACTAATGGGGCTGGACAGGTGTTAACATGCAGGTCAGTCAGGTAATGTCTGAACCAAACAAGTGGTGGACTGAACATTCAGGTATTAGTCATGGTCTGAACTCAGAGATGTATGTCCAGGTGAGGGAAATGGATACCACAAGTCTGTTGGACAGAGTAAACTTGGACTGAACCTAAAACTAAGACTGCTCAATGAGTCTAAGTGTGCAAAAATCAAATAGTACAGTGGATATACTGTGAATGTAGTATCAATTTGCAGTAATTAATTTGCAAGGGATATGCAGGACATGTTCAGGAGTAATAGGCAATGCAATTGGTACTGGACTTAATAAGACTGAACAAAGGTTATGCAAATGGCTATGAATACAAGGATTTATAGGAAAGGATTTAAGATGTACAGGGAAGAATAGAGTGTAGGGATATGCAAAACAAAGTGTGAGAGTCATTTCTGAACTCAAGGTTCATTATTTGAACTCAACCTCAGACCTGGGCAGTGTATGTAAGTGAAAATAGCTAATATGCAGGCATGATATGTAATTCGAGATGCAGTAGACATCTAAGAGTGCAGAACAAGGCACAGGACAGGGGACAAATGTTGTCAATCACTGCATGCAGTTAAGTATTGACTGTACAAGAGGATGCAATGGGTTTATCATCTAAGGACTGATCTTATAGTCTAGGAGGATGATTGTACAAAACATGTGAACATTCATCTTACTGTACAGAGCTAAACTGAAATATACATTATATATAGGACATCCTATCCAACTGAGCATCAAACAAGTTAATACAAATGTAGGAAGAACCATCTAATGCACATGAAAGAACAGAACAATACAATGCAGGGCACATATACTATGAAACCAAGTCCCCAACCTCCATTTGGGCTACCAAATCAAAACAAAACCACAAGTTACCTCCCTACCTCACTAACACAGTGTATAACCAATATAAAAACTAAAACAACACTGAAATTTAAGTAATATAAGTCCTAAGAGTCATTTCGTCGAACACTTGGTGTGCGTATCCGATACTCTCGTGATAAGCACATCAAATCAATCCAAAATTGACCCCAATTTTTCCTAATGCAAGTGGGAATCCTAATGAATGCATCTATATCAAAGGAATGGAAATTTGAAGCATTTAGAGGCTCTTACCAATTGAGAGTTGGAATCTCAATTAAACAAACTCAAGATGAGATCCCCTTCAACTTTTAATGGCTAAATTGCTCCAAGTACTCCCAAGCTAGGCAATAGAGGCTTCCTCTCTTCAAGGAGAAGAGTTTGCAATTGGTTTGGATGAATTTGGAATTGATTTGAGGAATGGAGGCAAATTTGGGGAAGAACACAAACTAGGGTTAGGTTTTCAATGAAAGAGGGGAAGAAGAAGGCTATGTAGGTGTTAAATAGGAAGAGGAAGGGTGTCTTGGCCTGCCATGGGCTGCCCCTAGGTTTTCGTTTGGGTGAAAATGCCTAATGGGCTTCCTATTTGTCAATTTAAGGCCCCTTAAGGGAAAGGCCCAAAGTGGCTAATATTTTAAATTACTAAATGGATTCTAAGCGTTAATCTAGCTAGATTAGAGCCTCACTTAAGTTATATAATATCTCTATTGTCATGGCTATCGTCTAATCAATGTAGTTCTAAGGTTTCATTTAACAAGACACTAATATAATTCATCAATTTAAATAATAATAAAAAAATTAAAAAAATTTATCAATTACCAAAATACCATTGCTCTAGAATGTGGTGGTGACAATGTCTCATCTCAAGTCATGCCGTAGACATGTCCTTGGGCATTGGGGCGATAGTCTTGGCAATTTGTGGTGCGCGCTGAAGAGCTCGAGGTACTTGACCTCGATTCTCTGGACGGTTCTGTTGTCGAGGCACATTTGGGTTCGGTCTTCTAGTCGGGCAATCATCACGTATGTGTCCCTTTTTGCCACAATTCCAACATCCACCTTCAGGTAACTGACAGTCGTTGATGAGGTGACCAAGCCGGTGACAACAGGTGCAACGAAGCCATAGGTTCCGCCTTTGATATCTGTCCTGGTGACCGTTGTTTGGACGCTTAATTATGTTGTTACCTCTCGCTTGGATAGGGCTTTTATGATTGTAGGTATGCACAGTACCGGCAGCAGCTGAAGGTTATTGGCGCTCAAGGCGGAGAGCGTAATTCAGAGACTCGCCCATGGTCTTGTATTCTGGCACCGATGCGTGGGCAGAGATAGAGGGTCGCAGACCCACTTCGAACTGTCAAGCGCGACTCTCTATAGTAGACACGATTGTCCCAGCAAATTTGGCTAGCTTATTGAATTATGCTGCATACTGCTGTAACATCATGTTACCTTGCCTCTGCTGCATAAATTTATTTTTCTTTTCTTGTCGAACGACTGCTGGAAGGTACTCGATTTTGAACGCTTTTCGAAAGGTAGCCTAAGTGATTTCCGTCGTCTCGTCGCCACGTCAGATTGCATGCTTTTGCACGGTCCACCATTTGTGCGCGTTCACTCAGAGTTGAAGTTGAGCGCAAGGGACTTTCTTGGACTCTTTGATGCCTAGAAGTTTAAAATGATCTTCCAACTCCTCCAACCATTCGATCGCCAAAGCAGGATATACGGTACCACTGAAGGAAGTATGGTAATTTTTCTTAAATTTTGATACCTCAAAGTTGTAACTTCTTGGTGCTACAGGTTAACGCTTAGGCTCCTCCGGTTCAACGTCAATAAGTTCGACCGCAGGCTCGGTTGTGGCGCTTGTCGTCGCAGAGTTGCGATTAACAACTACGGTTTGGACAATATGCTGAAGAGTATAAACTACTTCTCGTGCAACTTGAATTGTACCTCGAACCAGGTCTGGAACTGAGTCTGTCGTGTCTCAATCTGTCTCTGCTGATTGACTTGCTGTTGATGATGCTTGTTTTGGTGTTGATTTCCTTTGCTTGTTGTTGCGCCTCCAACATGTGCAACATCCATTCCATGGGGGTGTTCGAGGGTTCAGCCCTTGAGCTACTTGAGCTGCTCGAAGCACTCTCTTCGTTCACGGCCGCAACTTCTCTAACTTCTAAAATTAGAAGGCAACTCACTTTAGTGTTATAAAATATTACAAACTCAATGTATGCAACAACTCATCTGATCGATACGAGGTCAAGGTTTCGAAACTCAAGATGGAAAACCAAAGGACGTAAAGCCATGCTCTGATACCATTATGTCACGTCCCGATTTTGTAGAATCGATAATCTTCCCCGGATGTGATGCCGTATGAGACTAGGTTGCACTCATACAAGACACATTTATAAGGTTATTCGAAATACAACAACAAAAAGAGTATGCAAAAATTTAACACCACGTTTGCAATAGATGGAAACTTGTCTTTCAATGATAATAAACTTGTTTACAAGATTCGATTACAAAAAGTGTTGTGCGGGCTTATAAACTGACTCAGATGAGATAGTCGTTCCATACATTTATATCGCTTTATACATAAACAAAAAAAACTCTCTTGGACCTGGGATCATAGAGAGTTGATGAGACATGGCACGATCTTGATCATAGTCTTCAAAATGTTAGAAATTGTCTTGCACGCTAGTAAGGCTTCGAAAGGTTCCAAGTGTCTCTTTCATTTGTTCGGCACGTCTTCTTGGTTTACAACACCTGTGGAGAGCGAGGATCAGTACATCACCGTGTACTGGCGCTCTCATTTGATTTAAGAAATTATGTGAAACATGCAGTATATTTAGTAATCTTTCTAACATCCTAGTCAATTTCATATAAGCAGTTGATTAAGCATAAACAAGGCAAATTATGCTAGAACTTACCCATGATAGAGCGTGCCATTGCAATATAAAGCTTACCATAGTCGTCCCTTTTAGTTTGTTATAAATAGCTAAAATAGTATGTATTGTGGAGGTCACTGGCGTTGACTAGCCATCCTGGACATAGCCTGGTTAGATGGGATCCTTTCTACGCAAGTAGCGAGCTCTGCTGAAAGTTTTCGAATTACTCGTTGCTTAAACATAGCTCAGCTATATCATATTTTTCCTAGGCCGAATCAGGTTTGTGGCCCCGAGATACCGTTCGAAGAAACATCGCCCTTGCGCATAAGTTGTTTATGACCGTGCTAGACTAAAATTAGTTATTCAAGCATGGTTTAGAATTTCACAGAAAACTTAACCAAGTTCAACGTGTCCCGCCTTATCATTTTGTAAAGTTCATTCGTTGATTCATTTCCTTTATTTAACACAGTTCTATCGAAGGCATGACATAAGTAAGCATGTGGACAGTTTTAAGGTATAACAGTTCTACATAAGTAAACATGTATAGTTCTATGAAAATAAATATGTAACATTGAGTCCACGTCTCTATATCTAGCATTCGGGTTATTGACATTATCGATTGATTTGAGAACAGGAGGATTAAGAAAATAAGATCGAGCCACTCACCTAAATTTACTTGAGGCGAGAAAAAAGATCCGGTAGTGCTAGACGGTGCCTACACGATCACCTGAAATCGAATAAGCCACAAATCAACACTTTTGTCCTTCTATTTCGAGTTTGATAGGAAATGCAAAATTCGAAGAACGCAAGCAATAAAATCCATCGAAAATATTCACGAAAACAGATTCATAAAACCAAACCCAAAGAAGCAAATACAACCTGAAAAACTAGGCAGCGGAGTGGTCCTTCGATCCTCAACCACAGAGACTTTCGTAGGGACGCAACCCGCTGATATGGAACTTGATTCCGAAGTTCTATAATGAGGAATGGATCTTAGTTCAATTGGTCTCGATCAATCGATAGCGATAATGTTTCTTAATCGCACTCCCCACGAATAAGGAATGTAGCACGGTGTTAGGACGAGACACTACAGATGTCGTATTGTAGTACATGTATGCTAGGTATGATTCCACATTGGTTCTCGAGGGTTCCAATATAGATTCTTCTTGAACGTATTGCAATAATCAATCATACAATCTAACTATGCTACTATCACTGATCAACTACATGGATATCCGTACATGAATAATCGATATACTAGAATATAAATCAGGAACATGATATATTAGGAACATGTTATCACTGCAGTACGGAGGATAGCACCTCGATACAATAACAATAAGGACAATCATTCAATAAATTAATCGGATCAATCAATCCATCAGATCAGTTTATCAATCATGTCAATCTATCATTAATTCCTCCACCCACGATGGACATGCTAAATGGGTCAGGAATACTTGACACTAGACACCATGCTAGTTAATAATGACAATATTAGGGCATACAAGTTCACATGAAATCCATCGAACAATGATCACAATCTTAGTAATTAAGAAGGCTTCTAGTCATCAAGGTACAATATAAGTATAACCTATACAAGGCTAACAACCAACTATCACTAGAGTTCACTAGAAGTCAATAAACAACCGGCGGTATACTGTTGGCACTGAATCATCGCAATAAAGGATGGGAAATAAGTTTTTCAAAAACCAAATGTTGGTTCGATATCACACAAAGCTATTCAAACAAGTTCTAACACTAGGGATGAGTCCCCTATAGCATTATAGACTAGGTTTGCAAAAGAAAACCTAAGTATCACAAGAAATCCACCATGAAAACCAAACTATCCCAATGTTAATCGGCCTAGAATCATTCTAGGTCAAATTTCCACCAAATTCAATTGTAATAGCAAGGAAGTACTAGATCACTATCAACAAGCATAAATAAAAGAGATCTAAACATATAAATATTCATAGAAAAGGAAATGCAAGAAAAACAAAGTTTTACCACTCATTGCAAGATGTACTTGCCTAGGGTTTAGCTTTTCAAGCCTAGCTTCTACTCCACCACCAAGGAGGATTCAAAAATCATCTAAGATCTCATGATCTAGCTCCTAGGATTAGAGTTCAACTTTAGGGTAGAAGAGAAATAGAGAGGAGTGTGTGTGTGAGAGAGAGAGAGAGAAGAAGAAATGGAAAAAAGAGGAAGCGATAGAGAGAGAAAGATGGGTTTTTAGAGGGAGATCCATCAGATGGCCTCCACCTCATCAATCCATGGCCCATGGATTGATCACAACCATTCAATGAAAGGACAAGAATCCAACAGATAATCGAATGGGTTCAAGTCAATAGGCTGACTGGGCAAGTCATGCTCAGACGGTATATTAACGATATAGTACGATATACTAATATGATATTAGAATATCAGTTTTTTAGAATTTTGGGTATTCTGATCTGCGAACAGATCCTAATACGGATCTATGGCAATGCTATTGTATACTTTACAGGTCTAGGGTAATCTAATGCATAATTATCTTGTTGTAAAATCAGTAAACCAAATACAGTTGCATAAGTTGATTAATCAATTATCCTGTTGGTCTCTATATGAATATAATACATACATAGTAACCTATACCATAATATTGACTAGTATTCTATCATCAAAGCAGTGAGCCACAACTATACCAAACAATGAGAAGGGTGTCACACTACTCAGAGATGAAGTACTACTCCATGCTACAGTCAAGTGCGAGAATACCCACAAAAAATCCAATAACAAGATACTCATCAAGAGACACAATACAACCAATGGATACGGGTACGAACAACTCGTGCATGATATCGTACCAATACATGATACGAGAACATAAAATACATGATATAGGAAATATATGATACAACATACATATTTGAGAACGGAGAGTGACAAATCAAGTGTTAATGAGTCAAAAGTCCATTAAAATATACTAAATTCAAATCTAATAAACCACAAGGAATCCTGTATCGAAACTTAGAAATTGGGATACTAGGCGGTCTCTAAGTCTAATGGGGCTAAAACTTGGGATAAACTTAAGGAACAAGGTTAGAATACAGGGGGTCAAGCATATGGGAAGTCTCGGAAGAATTAGGGGACAAATGTCGCAAATCAGAACTGAAACCATAATCAAAATCTCGACAACATCAATGCATACATGCAATATACTTCAGTGTACTATCGGTATACCGTCGTATAATGTTAATATACTGTCGTTAAACCATTAGTATACTGTCAGTATACTATTCTCACTGTAAAATTCCAGACTAGTTCTGGACTCAGGGTCTCAGCTCAATTCCTCCACAAATCTCAACACCAATCCAAATCCAAGGTAGGAGGAGTCTCCAAGGAGTCTATGAGAGTTAAGGGAAATGGTTTGATCCTCAACAAGTCCACATACATCACAAAACAAGGTTTTTACCCTTAAATCATAGTTTTGATACCCAATCACAAGAACACTACGAGTCCGCTAGAGGTCATGCTCTAGACTGAAAATGAATATATAATAATGAAAGAAAATGATAGCAATACAAAAGTTAAGTAAAAATTAATAACACGACATAATCCTTCAAGTGTAAGATGTACTTGTCTTGCGTAGGAAGAGAGTGTAAAACCCAAAATTCAGTTTTAATTCATTTAGGGTAAATTCCTATTAGTATAATTTTTTTTAGAATTTTAGATTATTATTAGTTAGTATTATTATTATTATTATTAATATTATTATTTTTAGTCGATTAGTCGCATTTTAGTTAAATTGGAATTATTGTTTGTTAGGTTGTATTTTGGTTTGGACCCAAACCCAACCTATTCTTTTTCTTCCTAACCCTAACTCTTTTCTTAAAAGAAAAAAAAAACAAGACTCAACCCATGTTCTCACATCCCACCATCACTCCCACTAACCTTAACTACCAGCATCATCCCCATCAATTCACTTCAATACCACAACACCATTTCCTCTCTCCCTCCAAATTTCCTTCCAACACAAAAACCCCACACCACCATCACTCCAAACCATCACCCCCTGCATGAAGGCCCCGACTCGCGTCAACCCTCGGTCAACGCGCCCCCGCGGTGACCCCTTGACACGCGCCCGACCCCCTAGCCTTCCCGGCCGACCACTAACCCACGACTCCGCGCCAACCCCGTGGCTAACCACCCTCCGCGGTCGATCTCTGTCTTACGCACCCTTGACCAGCGCCTCCGTGGCCAGCCCGTGACTGATCCACGGCCAGCCCAGTGCCGGAGCCCCTTCGCGACCGACCCCCGCCCGCGGTGCCCTTTCGGCCAGCCCGAGCGCCCTCGTCACGACCACACCCCTTCCCGCGGCCCCTTGTGCCGCTGTCCAGACACGTTCTCAAGGCTTCCGAGCCGGTGATGACGCATCACAATCCAAGTCCGATGTCAAGCCCTAATTTTGAAGAATCGATAATCGTCCCCCGGACGTGATGCCGTACAAACCTAAGTTGCGATCACACAAGATATAGTCATAAGGTTATCCGAAACACAACATCAAGAAGAGTACGCAGAGAAATTGAACAAACACATTTGAAAACGAAAGAAACTTTTCTTTCATTGATAATAAAACATCATTTACATGATTCCATTACAAACATTGCCGTACGGGCTACAATATGACTCGAGTATAAAATAAACGATGATAAGATAGTCGTTCCATACATTATATCCCTATTTATGAGCAAAACATTCCATTCCACTAGGTATCGTCTCGAGTCGAGACATCTTTTCTTCTGGACTAATGTGGAGTCTTCAAAAGGATTCAAAACAAGCCTTTAATACACGGACGAGGCTTCAGATGTACTTGCGTCACCTTGAGCTTAAGTGGCACGCCCTTCTTGGTTCGGAATAACTGTGGAGAGCGAGGATCAGTACATTATACTTTGTACTGGTGCGTAGCAAATTAAGTTCCATGCTCTCATTTGGTTGAAGAGTTTATATGACTTAGTTTGTGATCTTTCTAACCATCCTAATGAATTTTAGACAAACATATGACAGGCATAATGTAAATTACACTAGAACTTACCCACGACAGAGTGTATCGTGCAATGTGAGACTTATCGTGTTCTTTCCTATTAATTGTTATCGCTAGCATAGCGTGTGCAAATTTATGTGTGATTGGTCACTGACACCACAAGCCATCATGGACTTATAGCCTTGTTAGTCGGGGCCCTTTCAACGCAAGTAGCGAGCTCCATAGAAAGTCTCTGTCTAACCCGTGCTATTATCCAGCACAACTATACCGTATTTCCTCTTAGGCCGAAGTGGTCTCGTCGCCCCGCGGTGTCATTCAAGGAAACTTTTACCATGTCGATAAGTTGTCCATGACTGTGCTAGACTAATTTAGTTTACACAAGTAGGGTTACATTTTGATACTTAACAATTTTCATCGTGTCCCGCCTTATCGTGGCATCATTAATCAATGAGTCTATCTTTTGTTTAACACAGTTCTATATCATGAATCGCATAGCAAGCTTATAGCAGTTTTATAGAACAAGCAGATGTGTTCGTACTTTTGCATCTAACATTTTATCCGTAACGACACTATTGATGGATTTAAGAAGGAGTCAAGTGGGAGAAGGGTCAGCCACTCACCTTGATTTTGCTTGAGGTGAGAGACTGGTTGGCTGTGCTAGATGGCGCCTATACGATCACCTGAAATTATATAAACAACTGATTAGAACACTGTGCCATTCAAGAAGTTCGATATGAATGTGAAGTTTGAAAATGCAAGCCATAAAAACCATCGAAAACATTCACGAAAATGTATTCATGAAAACCAAAGCCAAAGAGTAAGTACGACATGGAAACCTGAGCAACGAGAGGTCTGTCCCGACTCAGCCGCAGAGTCTAGGCGCAACCCGCTGAATATAGAACTTGATTTTGAAGAAGCCTTTCAATAACGAGAAAAGGATCTTAATTCAATCGTTTTCGTTCGACCAATTCAATCGATCCCGATCTATCGGTTCCATCTGAATCGGTAGCGACAGTATTCCTTTCTTGCGCACCCATAGACAAAAATGGGACACGATGTAGGGACGGGGCACTACACCACAATCAACTAAGAAAAAGTTTCGTCCTCGAAACTTAAGAAGAGAACCTACCGCTAGAAAAATTGAGAAGAAAACTTTTTCCTCATCTCAGACTCAAGCTCCCAGGTCGACTCCTCGACCGCATGGTTCTTCCAGAGCATGCGAACGAGTGGGATAATACGATTTTGAAGCAATTTATCCTTGCACTCCATGATTTGCACAGGCTCTTCAACGTACGATAAGTCTGTCTGCAGATTCAGTTGACCAAAATCTACTACATGGCTCGGATCATGTATGTACTTCTGCAACTGAGAGACATAGAAGAAATCGTGCACATTCGACAGTGCTAACGGCAATGCAATCTGGTAAGCTACTGGGGAAACTCGTTTTAATATTTCGAAACGACCAAAAAATCTTGGACTCAACTTTCCTTTAGCTTTATATGTAACGCCCCAGTCCCAAAATACGTAGGACCAAGTACGTGAACATGCCAGCTGCACATATACGAAGAACACTCCAATATATGGAATCCTCATATATGCACATAAGCTGTAAATAAAATAATTACAGGACAGAATAACATATCTAATCTCATCACAGCTCAACACAGAAGATAATAAAGTCCAAATGAATAATACAGAGTATCAAAAGATAGCCGGGTGAACATACTCAATCCAAACAGCTATGAAAAATAGTCTCACAAGATCGAAGTCTAACCTCCGCAAATAGAAAGAAAAGAGATATAAAATAATGTCTACAACTGTCTCAGATAAGAAATAGACTAGAAGTCATAAGGCACTGCCTCGTCATCAATGTAAGATAGCTCCAATGCCGCTCCGTACTCCTGTAGAAAATCATCTAAACCTGGAGAGATAACCAGGTACTCAGGGGACATAGCAAGATACAAGAAAAACCATGCCATATAAACTGTGATAATATAATAAGAGAGAAAGGTATGCATGCTATCGGGTTCCTGACCATTCTACTGTGATTATGCAGTTGAGATACATTCCTTCGACGCATGAGCCCTGGCTGAATATAGGATCCGGTATAGTCCCCTCTTGGGCACCAGTGACCAAGAGCATGACGTTCAAAAACGACAGTGGCCAACTTGAGAGGCTCATACCCGTATCTCCAGCGGAGCTTCCGGGTTACAAGGAAAGTGCAATCGAAGCCCATACGTCAGGTAATGTTCTCCCCACCCAATGTCTAGTATCATCATCTCCATGACTGACATGTACCTCTAATAACCGCCAAATCTTCTAGCATGCAATTCTATTGGCAGTTACCCCTATCCGTCGCACGCTCCATACGTATCGGTGGCCAGCCGACTACGCGAATACGTATCCTATATGTGACTCACATCACGTGATATAATAAGTGTCAAGGCCGTATGAGATATACCAATACCTCAACATCAATGGGTGGTCAATAAACTAAGTCAATGCAAGAGAATAAATAAAGCAAAAAAAACGACCGATAGAGTCGCTTGCACCCAAGTGTGACTTGGACGCACAGTTTAAATATCACAAAATAAAATGCTGAAAATAATAACTAAAAATAAGAATATAATAATCACAGAGTAAGGTGGCAAGGTATCTTGCCTGCGGTGCGAGAAGGGCAATCCAAGAGTAGCAAGTGTCAGTACCAAAACTCACAAATCACAGATGACTCCAAACGCTGAAACAAACATCAAAAATGATCTCGGTGAAGAAGATATACCTAGGAAACGTCTATCCAAAAGTTAAATTCTGGAACAGGGGCAAAATCATAATTTCGGGTCAAAACGATGTCCGTCGTTGGACCCATTTTGCACCGAAACACGTGCCAAAGTCTATGGTCTCTAAAGTCGTCAAACTATATGTCTACAAATTCAATTTGAGGAGGGGAACTCAACGGTATGTCCAGTTTTGGATTCCGAGGAGCCGTGTACAAAATCGTCCGTTTGAGTGGGTCGCAGGCCCGCCAAAAATGGGTTCCGATTCGACCTTCTCAGAATCGAACCAAACTTGGCATGCAGGACCAAAATTTTGATCCGGACCTGTTGGCGCAAGTTTCGTCTCTATCCGACGACTGTACACGAAGTTATGGACAAGTTTGCAAAACGACGATACGGGGATATCTCGACAGATACGCGTTGGTTTCGTCACGCACGCACGACGAAACTGAGTTCCGTCAGTTCCCACACGTCCGCAACGTCCATACGTGCCTTTCGATGCATATAGCGCACGACCACGTTGCCCGGTTTGTCGGGACGTACGTCGTATCGGACAAAATTCTAGAATTTTTGTGATTTAGAAACCAGTTTTTCCGACAACTTCACATACAGATTTCTTCCTACATATTAACCGAAACTTTGATCCACAAGTTGCGTTCTTCTCTTGGTTATATTGTTAACGACTGTTTTCAATTGGTTGGTTGAAATCCTCAGTATTTGATTCAAAAATCGGCTTCCAAGTCGGGGGTTTGGACTGCCCTAAAACTATTCTGTTCCGACAGTTTTTCGGGAATTTGGGTTCGAAATACCGAGCGATATATGGGGTTTCGCTCGATTCTACCAGAAAGGGTTTAGAGAGGGTCATGTCTAATACGCACATCATTCGATAGATCGAATTTTCGTTGAACGGATGCAAAGAAATTGGAATCGAAAGATGGGTACCTGGTTCTGGAATAAACAGAGTGTTTCCCCTGTTTTCCGGTCGGCTCCGCGGTTGTCCGGCGATCCAGTCGTCGGCGACGACGAGCAGGTGGTCGACGTCGAGCGCGGGGGTGTGGGGAAGGTCCAGGAGTCGAAGCTTGGGCTGGGGTAGAGGTTCGACAGATGATTTTTTGCCAAGAACTAAATTCGCAAAACCTATATAGTAGGTTTAAATTCCTATTTAAATTCGAATTTTTAATTTGGATGGGGTTTGAATCTGAGTACATCTAGAAGAGAATCTCGTGGGGGATTATCTAGGGATTTATTTGAAATTTATTGGGTGAGATTTGATGTAGATCAAATCTTTTTTTTTTGAACTAAGCAGCAGCTTGCTGCTACGGGAAGAAGGGGGTGTCTCCGCGAGGTTGGGATGGTTATTGTAGCCCACAGCTACAGTGGCCAAGTAATAAGTTAATACATATCTATTGTTACTTTACTACTTAACATATTCACCACTTTGTTTTCAGCTCAGCCTGGCCGCCCCTTTGGGTGTTGGCCGGGCCCATTTGTTTTTTTAACTAATAAACTATTATATATATATATATATATATATATATATATATATATATATATATATATATATATATATATATATATGAATAAAATTATAAAAAAAATCCTATAAATTTTTAATACGTAACAAAATACTTTTAATAATTGAGGACTATATTTATTAACAATTTAAAATATATCAAGCACAATTATACATATAATATATATCTATAATTACGAATATACCAATTACCACATTAATTCCAAATAATATCGAAAAAAATTATTTTTAAAACACTAAAATAATTAGAAAATATTGGGGGTTTACATTATATCTTATGACTCCTCACATAGGCTTTACTTTCAGAAACAAGTAATCGCCTTCCATGAATTCAAGCGATCGTCGGTGACTGTCGGCGTAGCTTTTCTGCCGACTTTGGGCTATCTTTAATCTCTTCCGTATCAACTTAACTTCTTGTACAGTCTGCTCCCCCAATTCTGGGTCGAGTATTTATCGTTCTTCGACTTCATCCCAACAAATTGGCGATCTGCACTTTCGACCGTACAAAGCTTCATACGACGCCATTTGGATGTTGGACTGATAGTTATTATTATATACAAATTCAGCCAAAGGTGGATGAACGAACCAGCTTGACTTCAAGTCAATTGCACATAGGCATAACATATCTTCGAGAATCTGATTCACCTGCTCTGTTTGGCCATCGGTCTAAGGATGATATGTTGAGCTAAACTTCAACTTGGTTCCTATTGCTGATTGAAGACTATACGAGAAGCGTGATATAAACTGGCCATCCCGATCTGAGACGATAGATACTGGTATCCTGTACAGCCGCACTATTTTATCAAGGTAGATTGAGCAAGGCGATCGACGCTTCAAGTGACTTTAATGGCAACAAAGTGCACTGACTTGGTTAATTGATCGATGATGACCAAGATGGCATCGTTTCCTGCGGCATCTTCGGCAGACCAATAATAAAGTCCATAGTGACATGATCCTATTTTTATTCTAGAATGACGAGGTTCTGCATCTCCCCGTCCGTCTCTGGTGCTCAGCTTTAACCTGCTGACATGCCATACATTTCGACACGAAGAGTGCCATATCTCTCTTCATGTCGTACCACCAAAAGATAACGTGGAGGTCCTTATACATCTTAGTGCTACCAGGATACAAGGAATATTTTACATAATGCGCTTCTGATATTATCTCCTTTTTAAGTTCAGGATTATCCGGAACACATAGCCTGCCCTTCACTCACAACGTTCTCGACTCGTCCTTTGTAAAGTCAGTCGCCTTACCTGTTGATATCAGCTTTCGCATCTTCTCCAAGTATGGGTCATCTTTCTGAGCAGATTTGATCTTTTCCAATAGACTCGATTTTTAGTCGCAGTTGCGCCAGCTGTGTGCCCACAAATCGAACTCGGAGTTCTATGCCCATACTTTCTAAGTCGCATAGCAGTCGACTGTTGATGGATGGTGAAGCTATGTACTTCCGACTCAGTACATCCGCCACAATATTTTCCTTGCCTGACGTATAGTCGATCGACAAGTCGTAGTCATTAATCACTTCCAGCCATCGCCTCTACCGCAAATTCAGTTCTTTCTGGGTGAAGAGATACTTGAGTGGGATAGTTCTTCTCATGCAGCCTTAGCTATCTGGAAGCAAAAGATATTACCTTATCCGATTGCATGAGCACACACCCTTTGGTGGCCCATGCAGGTCAGAGCATATCGTACCGGTTACGTAACTGTACTGGTACGAGCCTGCGACTTGACTAAACCCTTAGAAATCTCAATCCACTCTGCCTTGAAAATTCTCCTAAAAATTCTCTGTGTCCTTGAAAACTCCATATTTGCTCTCGACTATACT
This sequence comes from Iris pallida, assembly GCA_029216955.1. Classification (NCBI taxonomy): domain Eukaryota; kingdom Viridiplantae; phylum Streptophyta; class Magnoliopsida; order Asparagales; family Iridaceae; genus Iris; species Iris pallida. The sequence continues at coordinate 3,088,669 of JANAVB010017196.1, read as the reverse complement.
TCTTTGCTTTCCCGTACCATTGATTCTCGTTCCTTTTTATTTCAAAGGGACGAACGATCGTGCTGTCTAGGATTGATTAGAAGTTCTTAAGTTATAGAATAATATTATTTGATTATTTAAATTTTGGTTGCTTGATAGCTAAGGGGGATTATAGATACTATATGCCCTAGATATCGGTTGGTAGACCTGTTAGCAACTAGCTAGAAGATAATAAAGTTTTTAGTGACCTGCGTTTCGAGGGAGTAGTGTGACCAAAGGTGGGTAGAAGTCCTCAAGTATTCGGAGTTATAAAACTACTAGAGAAGGTCGTAAAATATTTTTGGAGAAATTAAATTTGAGGAGACTACGGTAATAGGAGACTTTGATTTTTAAGGAATAGTTATGAATTAAAATTTCGAGGACGAAATTATTTTAAGGTGGGTAGATTTATAGCTCCCCTTCCCGAAAATCTTGAATTTTTTTTTTTATTTTTCATTTGATTTAAAGTGTGATTTTTAGAATTTTAGAATTAATCATTTAGTTATTATTACGGTAGATGCCTTTTAGCCATAGTGGAGTTTTGGAATACAAGACGACTAGGAATCATGGCACGGGTAGTGCAGTAGCGTATTTTGACTAGTGTTTAGCCATAGTAGGGGAGTGCCAAGCCATCGGTGTGTCCTAACTAGGAAAACCAGGCCAAGCTATAGCATGACCATTATAAATAGTTTAATTTATTTATTATTGATATTATGTGACGTTGAGTGACCTGGTCGTACCGAACTAGTCAAGCCGGACCCGAACTGAGCCCAAGCCCATGTAGTCATACAGTACATCCAAAGACATTCGTGTTGATGTATTTCGGTATGATCATGTCGTATTCCATTTTAGTGATATATTGAATATTTCTAATTTTTCTTATTTAAATATTATAAATATCATTATTAGTTTATATTCGATGATATTTGCCCTTATACATTTTGGAACTAGTAGACTGTACAAAATGGTATATCCACTATTATTGGTTGTTGAATTTTTCTATTATTATTATCATTATTATCATTATTATATTATTGGGGTTATTAGTAAATAATACTATTTTATTATTATTTTGTTATATGTGTGTGGATATATATATGTAAAATGTATTTGTGTGTATATATATTTAAGTATATGTATATACATAGACACTGTATACGTGTAGGTATATATAAATATATATAATATGAAAATGTGTGTTTATATATACATATTATATAAGTGTATATATATATATATAAGTATTTATGTGTATTCATGTATTTATATATATAAATATATATTATGTATTTATGTATATATATATATATATATATATATATATATATATATATATATATATATATATAAATATATATATATATATAAGAGTTAGAGAATAGGTAATAGCAGTAGCAACCAGCCCATCCATGATATCCCGGCCCACAGCGGCCCACCAAAGCAACAGGGCCCAGCCCATAGGCTGAGCCCGACCCCCACCTAAGTTACTAGCAAATTGCTAGTAACAGCAAACCAAAACCATTCCCACCCCCGCTCGGAAATAACCAGAGCCCGATTCTAAATAATATATACAGTATATATATATCGGGATATAGAGGGAGAGATCGAGAGGAATTTTATAGAAAACCCTAACGCCGACCCCAGCGCAGCCCTCGCCAGTACATGGGCGGCCACCCGCGACCGCCGTGCGGCGCTTCAGGCCATCGCCGGCCAGCACACGCGCGCGCACGCGCGGGTGACGACAGCAGCAGTTGTGCATGGAACGCGCGACTTCGCGAACCATTTTCTCTGCGCGTAGTTGATCGATATCCGATTCGTCTTCGCAGGTATGAACACAACCTATACGTCTACCAATCCCTTCAACTAGTTTGATTTATTTTGTTTCGGGTACGATGAAAACCGAGTTCCAAAACCGAGAAAAATCTCAAATTCTGGATTATAGAAACCGTCCCGACCACCCATGTTTACGGTCCGATTGCGAACAGGATATTGTAGATTTCAGGAATCTACCTGAATAGGCTTTTAGACAACCTGAACAGGATCAAAACCCTATTTTTAGTTTAATTTCTAGAGGTTTATTTTTTGGTTAAAATTTAATTCAAAAGAGAGAAAAACCTGTTTTAAAAACTAGAAAATTGTTCCACACAACGTGCGTCCCGCCAATTCGGGCGACGTGGTCGCACACCGAATGTACCGAAAGCTGCGTAACGGCTTCGTGGTCGTGTGGGCTTTGACGGAATTCGAATTGGTCGCGTGTGCGCGACGAATTTGATACGTATCCGTCGAAATTCACCGTATTGTGCACGTTGCAAATTCTTCAATTACTTTGTGCACGCTCGTCAGATCGAAACGAAACTTGCGCCAACAGGACCGTATCATTTTTCTGGTCCTGCATGCCAAGTTTGGTCTAATTCTGAGACAGTTGAATTCGACGTCGTTTTGCGGGCCCCACGGTTCCACTCAACGGGCGACTTTGTGCACGGTTCGCCGGAATCCAACTCTGGACATACAGTTGGGTCATATCGAAAAACCGGATCCGTAGACATGTAGTTTGACGACTTTAGAGACCATTGATTCTGGCACGCTTTTCGGTGCAAAACTGGTCCAACGGCGGACATCGTTTTGCCCGAAATTACCGTTTTATCCCTGTGTCCAGAATCGGACTTAAGGACAGGCAATCCTAGCTAATTTGACCATTCTGAGACTGTTGGCATTGTCTGTTTCAGCTTTCGGAGACAGTTTTGATGATTTGGGCTTTATGACTTAGCAGTGGACTAGATTGTTATTGGATCTGCGTACAATCTCCATGCAAGTATACCTTGCCTCCCTCTACAATTTTATTTACAAGCATTTTATTTCAGTTTCCAGCTTTTGGATTATTTATGGACATGTGCTTTTTCGTGTTATTTTCTGTGGAGTTATTTTTATTGTTTATAGCCATGTTCATGTTTTGGTCTTGTGTTTCGCATTTGGAGTTTCTCGTCAGTACCTTGCTTGAGTCGTGTCATAAAACGAGTACGTGTAAGTGAACTGCTAAATCCTTGACATTGTTTCCTTGGCACCAGAGAGTCCATACTCGGGACGAGGGTGTTTTTCTTGATCTGTTTACATCCGTGAGTCCACGCTCGGGACTAGGATGTCGATTATTTACACCAGAGAGTCCACACACGGGACGAGGGTGTAGACTTGACTTGACTTGCACCAGAGAGTCCACGCTCGGGACGAGGGTGTTTACATCAGAGAGTCCACACACGGGACGAGGATGTAGTATTTGCACCAGAGAGTCCACACTCGGGATGAGGGTGCCTTGCCGTGAACTAACCAGAGAGTCCACACTCGGGACGAGGGTTAGTACTAACCAGAGAGTCCACACTCGGGACGAGGGTTAGTGTTAGTTCAAACCAGAGAGTCCACACTCGGGACGAGGGTTTGGTTCTTCCATTATACAGTATAATTTATATGCATGTTCACCATCTCGCTGCTATTTTTTTCTTACATTCGTGATTGCTTTATTTCATGTCTAGTACACTTTTCCTATTATAGTTTCACTTTACATGTTTCTAGTTGCATGTACATTCTTGTTCTCTCTGTCATGATATTTCTATCTGTTACACTGTGTTAGCCTCATATGTATTCCTTGCTAGAGTCGTCTAGTCCTACACCACGACTTTCTTGACTTGATTATAACTTGACTTGCACCAGAGAGTCCACGCTCGGGACGAGGGTGTTTACATCAGAGAGTCCACACACGGGACAAGGATGTAGTATTTGCACCAGAGAGTCCACACTCGGGACGAGGGTGCCTTGCCGTGAACTAACCAGAGAGTCCACACTCGGGACGAGGGTTAGTACTAACCAGAGAGTCCACACTCGGGACGAGGGTTAGTGTTTAGTTCAAACCAGTGAGTCCACACTCGGGACGAGGGTTTGGTTTCTTCCATTGATCATCATGTTTCGTTCATCCGGCAGTTTAATTATACGTAGTTGTTCTAGTGTTCGTGTTCGTGTTTGTGTTCGTAGTCATTTGTCTTGTCCTTGTTCTTTCTTGTTGATTTCCTTGTGCATGATAAAACTGTTAGATAGGCATGTATATTATGTATCTTGCTAGTCCTCTGAGGACCTGATGACCTCCTCAGGTTTAGCGATCGCACGGAGTTAGCTAGTAGTTCTGGATGGCAGACGTGATGATACATTGCGGGATTCAGGTATTGTTATTATGTTTATTATCCGCTCGTGCTTTTTATTCCTTATCATGAGATATCCTGTTTCTCGTTTCAGTTGTAGACTCTTGTTATTTTCCTTAGAGTCTTATCGGACATTTATGCTAGTGGGCTGTAGACCACGACCCATAGTGTTCATTCTTGTTTATTATCTTATTGTTGATTGAGATATAGATTTGTTTGCCATGATTTGGTAGTTTACCATGACCTTGACAGCTTATACGTATTCGAGTCGGGCTGGAGTCCGCTCGATGCGTAGCTGGGCTTGGACACGTGCTCGTGTCCGAAAAGCGGGTGCGGGTCGTGACACACCCCAAGCCCTGGCCAGATGCATTGTTGAAGATTTAGAATCCCTTAGTCCCTTCAGGAAGAACGAGTATCGGAGACGAAATGAGCCGCTATTTTAGCTCATAAAAAGAAGTTTCACAGTCGTCTGACCACTCGAACACGACTCCTTTTTAGATGAGACGAGTCAACGGTAATTAAATTTTTGCGAAGTCTTTCATGAAGCGTCTATAGTATCCCGCCAAGCCGAGGAAGCTTCGAATTTTGCTGACTGATGCATGTCGCTTCCAATCAACAACTGCTTCAACTTTCTTCGGATCAACTGAAATACCTCCAACGGAGATGATGTGCCCAATGAAGGATACGCTGTTTAGCCAGAACTCGTATTTGCTTCTCTTCACAAATAACTGATTATCTCGGAGGGTCTAGAGTACGGTTCGCAGATGTTTTGTGTGTTGCGCTCGATCCTTCGAGTAGACGAGGATGTCGTCTATGAAGACTACTACAAATTTATCAAGGAATGGATGGAACACCCGATTCATTAGATCCATGAAGGCGGCAGGAGCATTTGTCAGGCCGAATGGCATTATCAAGAACTCGTAGTGGCCGTAACGAGTACGAAAGGTAGACTTTGAAATGTCCTTTGGCTTGACCTTGAGCTGGTGATAACCCGATCGAAGATCAATCTTCGAAAACACCGTGGCACCTTGGAGCTGATCGAAAAAATCGTCGATACGGGGCAGGGGTATTTGTTCCAGACGGTGGCTTTATTCAATTCTCGGTAGTCAATGCAGAGCCGCATCGACCCATCTTTCTACTTGACGAACAGCACATGCGCACCCTATAGAGAGAAGCTAGGACGAATAAACCCCTTGTCGAGCAATTCCTGTAGTTGTACCTTGAGTTCTTTTAATTCTGCACGGACCATTCTGTACAGGGCCTTGGAAATTGGTCGAGTGTTGGGGAAGGTATCGATGGTGAACTCGATTTCTCGATCGAGTGGCATGCCGGGTAGCTCGTCTGGAACACTTCTGGAAATTTTGCCACAACGTCGGTTTGATCTGCATTTGCACCATCCTGTCGCGTGTCTCGAACAGACGCCAAGTGTGACCCCACTTTCTCGAATTTTGTTTTTTAAAAAATAAATTCTTGAAGTATGATTTTTTGAGTAAATTTTATAAAGGCCACTTTATTCTAACTTTTGCTTTGGTTGGGCTGTTGGGCTAAACTTGGGCCCAAAAGCTTCGTTTCAGTTCCACATGGGAGTTGAACCTTCTTTTTGCTTCCAAACCTTCTTCCCAACATCATAGTAGTGGAGAATCAATTTTAGAAAGTAAGGTTGTAACCGTTTGCTTGGAGAACAAACTCCAAATTCTCCCGCCCTTTTTCCTTCCTTCTCTCCAAGCCACCACCTCTTCCCGACTCTATATAACCCAAGGTTTTCCTTGATCGATCAATCCTTGGCCATTGTGAGGAGGTGTTGGAAGGTTTCTCATTCAACCTTCTTCCTCGACGAGTTGGAGGCGCTCGAAGAATTTCTCTACAGATTCTTCCAGGAAGATTCTTTCCTGATCCATGGGTTCGTTGTTCTTCCTGATCCATTAGATTTTGGTAAGGATTATTCAAATTTTTGATTTATTCTAGATTCATTTGTGGATCGAAATTGTTTTGATCTGTTCATCTTTTTCTTGTATTAGATCAAGGAGGAGTTAGAGCAGTGATCAATTCGATCAGATCACCTTCATCGAACGTTATGGTTAGGGTGAGTTAACTGTTGACTTTGATGCAATCGATTCATTTTTGATCTTTCGTTCAATTTTAGTTTGATCGTCAGTAAATTCTGAGATCTTCATCTTCGTATCAACTCTTCAGGATTTCTGGATCTGTTGCGTGGACACAATGAACCAATTGAAATCCTTGAGTCGAATACCAGGGTGAGTGTCAGTCTTTTGTTCGATTCGAACCTATTATTTAGTGATTTCTTAAGAACAGATTTTGAACACTCTGTAAATTGCATTTTCTCTGTTTTATATGATTTTCTAGTTGTTCGATCTAGTGTCGAGGGGGAATCTGGATCAAGATTGAGGGGGGTGACTTGTGTCCAGTATCAAGAGCAACTTAGGTCTAATTTTTTAGCAGGTAAATCTTTCGATCTGTCGAATGATGAAATCATGTGGTAGATCTGAATATAATTATAGTGTGATGTCATTTTTGATAGAAATTAAGGTTGTGACCAATTCTCAGACGAATGGGATCGATAAGTATAGTATCAGTGTCTAGTTGCATAACTTGAACTTGTGTAGCAATACTTTTAGCTTTTGACTCGTTAATTGTGAGTATTAGTATTATAGTGGTTTAGCTCGGGGAGGTCCTACACTAACCAATTCTTGTTAATTATTTTAAGGTAAGAGAGGTTTGTCTAGTAGTAGCTTAATAGTTATCAGATGATGGGAATCCTTGATTGGTTTATATGTCAGCTAGTCAAGGGAATGGTGTTGAGTTTCAATTTCAGTTTGTAATGTGGTATGATGAGAACAAGGGTGTTTACAGGTTTGGGCAAATGAACCCCTTTGCAATCAGAACCCTGATACTGAGGTTGTGTATCCTCACTGAATCTTTATTCCATGAAGAATTTATGATGTTGGCTATATGATTACAGAGTAAGCTTCGAATGATCTGACTGAACATTAAACAGGTATAGGTTCCAGCTTGGGTTAGGGCTTTTTAAGCTAAATCAAGTTTTGGGGTACGTTTGGGTAGTTCACTTGGTAACAACCATTTCATCTTCTAAATCATTTTAGGTATACCCTGTTGAACAGTGGATGGATTACGAAGGTGAACAAGGTATCCATTGTAGTAGAGTTATGTAGATAATGGAATTTAATACCAGATTGTTCGGGTGAATCATTTCTTCATATATCAGCTTTTACCGTCTGTTTGACCCTCTGTGATGTACGTATACGAATGGTATAATTCAGTTATTCTTGATTTGAACATGTAATTAGAACTTGAGTGTCAAGAGGTGAGACACTTCAAATTAAAGCTTAACTTAGCCCGGCCTGGTAACTAGGAGAGTACAGGCTAAGTCCAGTTTAAGATAGTGTTATTATCTTCTAAGTGCACCCTTGTGGCCTTGATATAACACTCATATGTCAAATTGTAAATAGGTTGGTTAAGTTCAGTGCAGTGTGTTGGAACTGTCATGTTCAGGACTGATTTGTATCAGTGCCTTAGCTGGGACTGATTTGTATCAGTGCCTTAGCTGGGACTGATTTGTATCAGTGCTTTAGTTAGGACTGATTTGTATCAGTCATGTTTAGGGACTGAACTGTATCAGCCCTGTTTAAGGACTAATTTGTATCAGTCCTAGTTGGGACTGAACCTTAAGAACTCCCAGTTTTCTTGATTCTTTTAAGCTAATATTTATAGTAACTATGCATGTATATGTACATATCAGGACTAGAACACTTGCTAGATTAGACTATAGAAATTATAGAAATATTTCTATTGGTAATTATTAATATTCAGTAGGTTAGTTTAGTTCTCATTTCTGAAGTTGTTTACCTGGCTTTCATAAACCTTCACTATTTCTCTAGTGCCATTTTCCTTCTAGGTAAAGTATGTTCTAGGAGTTTAAGCCTTGGCATGTTAAGTTATAGTTAGTAAATAATTCAACTATAGAATTTGACTTTAATTGGAACTTGTTTAGTTTTTAAATCAACTTGTACTTAAATTCTAAAACGGGTGGACATCCAGTTTTACATTCCACACTTGATCACCCGGAGCAAGGCAAGTATACTCCTCGGATTTGTCCATTACTTCATGTCTTGTATTCATGCTTGTACCTTCTTGTTGACACGATATTTCACGAGATTGTCTTGTATCTTGTTTTCCTTAGTTTATTTGTTTCTGGGAGGGAAAATACTACAGATGTGTGATCAAACTCGAGTTACAATTAATGTGAATAGCTTAGGCCTCGCATCGTACACGCGAGACTGAAGCCGTACCATTTCATGTTCCATGTTCTACCCAAGCTGATCACACACTCTGAATGTATTTTGATATATTGCACACGTCAGGTTCATTGTATATTTCATGTTCAGGCTTCATTTCATGTTTCCTGTATTTCCTGTATTTACTTGTCAGTATTCATGTTCAGATTTTATTTCATGTTCTTATTTCTTGTACTTTATATTTTTCCTGTATTTATTTCCATATCATGATGTTCTTGTTCATTTCCTTGGATATACTTAGCTCTGCTCCTGACTAGGATATGTTGCAGGTGAGATGGAGGCTATATGTGACACTTATTACGGGCAGGAGCCTGGAGGCACCTATGAGATAACCGATGTTGCTCTGGACTTAGAGGCTGAGGAGGCCTAGTACCTACCCTTTTAGTTTCATTTGGATTTTGTATTAGAGACATCAGTTTACATTTCATTTGCTGGAAAATGTAATAACTCTTAGACATGTACTTTGATTCTGGGATTCGATATTATAGATGATGTGGTTTATATTCATTCTTATCTAGACTTGTAGTTTTCCTAGAGTTTGGTACAGATTACTTCATCGTGTCTAACGACGAAGGCTGGGCGTGTCAGACTCGTGTCCGATTATTCGGGAGCGGGTCGTGACATGTTTTTAGTGGTAGCCCATGCAGGTCTATCCTAATAGTACCTAGGTATTAGAGTACTATTGGGGGACTTGATTTAAACTAGGAAAACTTGATCACAGCATAGAAAAATCAAGAAATAAGGGGATATCAGGTACATTGACATATAAAAACATTGTTTATTTTTAGGTTTTAGGGTTTGTCAATCAGCGAAGTTTTCTTTCTATTACATGATGGTCAATACGAGGAAGACCGCGGATCAGCTCGGAGTTGCAGGCAGTACGGGACTGTAGAAGCATAGAATTTCAAGGCGCATCTATGTGCCAGAATTTCTATGCGCTCAGAACATTCGCTAGGGAGCTTAGATGAAGTACTTGGCACAGCAAACAACAAAAGCATAAACATTAAAAGAAGATTTTTATTTCATATAAAAGTCTATTACATGTCTAAAAAAGGCTTTACAAAGATGAAATTCTACAAAGAAAGACCCTAAGTCTACAGCTAGGCGCAGCAACCGCCATGCGCTCTCAGTCAGGAGCAGAAACTGCCATGCGCTCTCAGTCATGCGCATCTCTTCAGCGTCTCAGTTTGGCGCATCAATTCAGCGTCTCAGTCAGGCGCATCTCTTCAGAGTCTCAGTTATACGCATCATGAAGTCTCAGCATATGTGCTCCGCTGCGACCCGATCAAGTGCTTCGACTAATAAAGCATTTATTGAGCAGAACGAGGGCGGGCGATCAACCCTACCCTAGCGGGAGGAAGAGCTCTCCAAAGCCCAAGGAAGAGGAGAGCACTGCAATCGATCCGCGATAAAATGAGGCTTTCAACACAACCAGAATGGGCAATACCCACTCTGACAAAAGAAAGAGCCTCCAAAGTCGGGAGCACCGTAATTTTGATCTGCGGCACTTCAGCATAACGGGGACAGGGCTCGAGCATCCCGATCTTTGGATGCAATGGGCACCTTCCGCCTGCCTTAGAAGCCCTCGACCCCACAAGTCATCGCATCTTCACCATCGGGAGCATCTCGTCATCAGAATGTGCTCGAGCAAACAAGTTTATTTTGGGAGAGGACGTGAGAGAACGAGAAGCAAACTCTCACCTTTCCACTATTTATAGGCCGGGCAAATCAAACCCATGCGCCAAGTGACTGGCTCTCCGAATCCCGTGCAATGAATTTGCATTTATGGTGATGAAACTGACGCTTCGAATTCAGCCAAGTCAAAAATGGCTATTTAAAGCACTCCAAGAACATAACAGTCAGACCAATAAAGATGTGTCATGCAAACGGATGCGCCAGTCAGACCGTGCATCATACAGACGCGCCCATCAGCACCAAGTGCCTCATAAGGATGCGCCCTACGTGCCCCCATGCGCCTAGTGGAACGCAGATCGACGTGCCCACTCAACAACCCATCACTCGTCAAAAAAACATTAAATACTGAAGTCTGACACGACAGCAGCCAGTCCCCGAGGACTGAACAGTTGACAGCTTTTTCAGAAAATGAAGCGTCGCTGACGTCAACATCATCATTACTTTCCTCCGGCGGTTACAAGCCACGTGGCCGCCCAACCATTTTGCATGCGCTCTGCAGCCATGCGCCCAAATCTCTGCATGCGCCTCAAAAGCCATGCGCCACAGACTTTTTTCTGATCCCTAAAGACAGAGGTCAAGTCACTACTGAAGCCCCGTATGCGCCTCAAAAGCCATACGCCCAGACTGGTTCGTGACTCCTAAAGGTTACAAGCCAAAGTCTACTCATGCGCCCAGTCCTAGGCGCATCCTGTCAGATTACTCTCTACCAAATATGAGATCTGTGAGCTACGAATACGCGCCACGTGTCTTTTGACTCAGTTCAGCCGATAAATGGGTGCTAATCACCCAAGATCTTAGCAACCGAAAGATCTTCTCCATTGCTACGTGTTAGCTCGATCGCAGCCCACAAATGCAACAAGAATAGTTCAACTCCGAGCGCGCCGCCCATGCGCCTCCATCAGCTATCACCACGTGGCATCCCCACAAACAGACGCATCCTACATATGCGCGTATGAGCAGCTAGCCTGCAAAGCTATAAATAGAGGGATCATTTCCTTCTTCTACACACACACACAGAGATACACACCTACAGACAGAGATTTGCATACACCATGAGAGAGGCAGATACAGACACTCAACTTCTTCTTCCTCTCCGCAAGCTCCAGCACCCAGAGCAACTCAGACCTTCAGAGAACCGATAACCGTCGTCAGATCGTTAACGGAGTCAACGCATTACCACTCGCTCCATCGACACAGGGACCCAAATAAACAAAAGTGTTCTCCTAGGACTACATCAAAGTCCTATATTGTAACACTGTTCTGTTTGTAATTGAAATTGCAATCAAAAGATTTTAATGGCAAATAAGCTGGCGACTCTGCCGGGGACCTCTTTCTCCTCCACCGAGAAAGCTATGTCGCAATCTGACAACGTGAAGGTGGGCTCCTCCCACAAGACGCTGGTCGTATGCCTCAATCAACAGGCGTATGAGGAGTTCATCTCTGAAGGCAGCGCAAGTCCTTCGAAGCGGCTGCCAAAGCCGAAGAAGACTCGCCAAATCTGGGTGCGCAAGGTCGAGGCCCTTGGCACCACCACTGAAGGAGATGCGTCGATGCAGTCCACCCTTCTCGCTGACGTCCTCAGCAGCCAGGATGCGCCCAACGGTGCAGCGCATCTCTCGGGAAAGTGTGGTGCTGACCACATTCCCCAGCCATCTCCTTCTCAGACAAGAAAGATATGCCGACGGAGCAAGGGCGCATCTAACGCCCTGCGCAGTAACTCTGATGTGCCACAGAAGGTCTCTGTCTTTGACAGACTCACTTGTTGTCGTGGCAAGAAAAATTTAGACTCTGAGTACTATGCACCCCAGCGGGCTGGTACGAAGAAGTCCAAGGCGGCACGGGCCATGCACTTCGAATGTGCTATGCCAGTGGCAAATGCGCTCACGATCATGCGCGCTGCTGATGGTAAGCTGTATAAGGTCGACTTAGGTGCTTCTGTGCCAGAAACGAGCCGACCTTCAAAGTTCTTGTCTCACTTGAGCGCATCTGCTGCGTTCGCAACCAAGTCGAGCAAGGCAAACCCTGTGGTCTTGAACTCCCGCGCCTCCATTGGTTGTGCGTCTGAGGCTCGTTCAAGTCACTTTAAATGTTGTACCCCCACTACTGATCTGAGCACATATTTTGGGTTGGATCAGGGGGCGCAGCATTTACTTGACCACCCCGGCGCTTGGCCTTGCCATGCGCCTGATGGGGGTACGAAAGTGGCACTCTCCTCCAACAATCTGCGTAATGTGATCACTCACAAACGCCGATCAGGAGAGTCAACTGACAAGCACAATGCGCCCCTCACAGAGCACACCTGTGCTGTAGTCACCATCAACTGCTGTTGCAAGACAACGGTCCCACCAAGGCAGTCGATGTTCCAGTGGCTGCAATCATCAACACCTCTCCAACGTCGCCTCGGGCAGAAGGTGTCAACTGAAGTGGAGCCAGAATTACAAGTTGCTTCTTGCAACGTAGTCTCCAACTCCCCGTCAATTCGGAAGGCGACTGTCAGCTCCTCGACTTTGTCCTCATCCAAGAGCCAGCCGAGGAAGACCAAGACGATTGTCCCGTCCTCAGGAGTGTTTGAGGGCACTCGGGGGAGAAAGAAGATCTCAGAGGAAGCTGGGGGTAGCCAAGCCCCTGTGGATCTTCATACTGGAGACGAAGTCAGCCTCCCGGACGTAGCTGGGGGTAGTCAAGCCCCTGTGGATCTGCGTCTCGAAGACGAAGAAGTCCTCCAAGACAGAACTGGAGGTAGTCAGGCCCTTGTTGATACTTCTCCCGAAGACGAAGGTGTCCTCCAGAACATAGCTGGGGGTAGCCAAGATGAAGCTCCGGAGGAAGTTCCACTTCTACAAGAAAGTGAGGCCGAAAGCGAAGCCTCAACTGATCCATCTACTTCCAATCGCGTCATGACGGTGTACATGACGGGAGCTGGTGATGCAGAGTCAGATGCGTCGCCAGCAGATCTCGTCCAGCGCATGGATACCTTGGAGGGAGGACTCAAAGCCCTCTTTATCTCCATGTCAACACTGACTCAAGCAGTATTTGAGACACGGTCAGCATTGGCCAGGGCACCGTCTACTAGTCCTGACCCAGGAGCCAATGGAGAATCAAGTGTACCCCTTCAACGGGTATCTTTGGACACAGATCACCGTGAAGCACCTCGGACGTCGGAGCCATCAAATGTTCAACTCCAGGCTGTACCACCTTTCCCGACTCCCAGCTCTACGGAAGACGTGGTGGAGATGATCAGGGACTTGTGCGAGCGCTTTGAGTCTAAGAACAGACAAGAGGAGCGCCAGAAAATGGGGATCCCACAACCATACCCCCTCGAATGGAACAAAGTGGTTTATCCTTCCAAATATAAACCACAAACATTGACGCCATACGACGGAAAGGACTCTCCATGCCGCTATCTAACGTACTTCCAGTCTCAAACGGGACATCTCCCGAAGGAAGATGCGCTACTCACCAGCATATTTGTTGGGGCACTGAAAGGAGTGGCTTACGACTGGTACTGGAGTCTCTCCGATAACTCCATATCTTCCTTCGACGACTTGACACGTCTCTTCCTCGATCGTTTCTATGATGGAGGAAAGGACATGACAATGGCGTCCCTCATAGAGATACGTCAGAAGGAGAAAGAAACAGTTTGAGTATTCATCGAACGGTTCCGACAAGCCTGTTTTAGACTGCCCCCGGGCATGCCAAAACATGTACTCCTCTCCTCCTGCAGTATAAACATGCTGCCTACAATCAAACTCTGGCTCAACTCCACTCCTTCTCCTGACTGGAGTTCATTGATCATCGAGGCTGAAGCAGCTGAAAAGAAGGCGTCCAATGCTCGTCTTTTGGGAGTCAGTTTCCCTGCCTTTGACGACAAGGAAAAATGGCCTGTAGCTAATAAACTTGGACGAGAGACGAAGGGGAAGCAGGCGTTGACTGTCAATGCCTCCAAAGGTGCATCAGCACCTACTCAGAAGCCTCAACTTGCACCAAGGCCAAAGGAGGTTTATTCTTTCAACGATGAAGACACCCTGCAACTCTTCGAGATATTGAAGCAGGGTGACAAGATCAAGTTGCCGGATCTGAAGCGTCCCGACGAGGTCGGAAGAGTGGACAATCCAGGGTACTGTCACTACCATCAGTTTGTCGGACATCCAACTAAGGACTGCTACGTCCTCAAAAACTATATCCAGCGCATGATCGATACGGATGTCATCTCCGTCGACTACGAAGAGAAAACGGTCTCGGCCAACCTGGTGTCACTCCAATTTGGTACCTTGCCGCCAACTACAACACAAGATGGCGTCGTCTCCATCCCAAAGGCGACAATGGAGGTGGTCAATCTACCACCTACTCGTGACAACGTGAGTGGACTCATCCCACTCACCACATCTCGGGAAGAGATCTTATGGGTTCACCCCGATCTCGTCTCCAAGGTTACTCAACCGGAGGTACGCTCTGCCTCCAAAACCAAGGGCAGGAAGATCAAGTCTTGCCGTATGGTCTCTTCCTCTGCGGAAGAGGCACTTCCTGTATAGACGCGTTCACATCAGAACGTCTAACCTGACGAAGCTGCCGTCGAGGTGGTGCCTCCTTGCACTGTCCCTGCTGCCCAGGAAGAGGGCCCATCCAGGCCTCTAGCATCCAATAAACAGAAGCATGTAGAGGCCCGTTTTGACAAGCCTTTACGAAAGGAGAATGCTTCGGGGCTAGCCAAGCCCCACAACTTCGATATACTGGCACAACTGGCTAGTACTCCTGCCCGCCTATCTCTGTTTGAGCTTCTTCGTCTTTCTAAGGACACTCGTAAAGCTCTCTGTGAAGCCTTGAAGGATGCTGAATCCTTCATCAGTCAGGTCAAGCAACCTGAGGATACCCCGACCACATGTGTGCACTGCCATTGTGCGGATGAAGTTATCCCCAACATAATCTTCACCCAGTAAGACATGCTGCTCAAGCACAACCGACACAACAGGCCACTGTATTATACAGGGTATGTCGGTTCCGTCAAGGTGGAGCGGATTCAGATAGATCCAGGGTCTTCCCTCAGCATCATCCCGAAGACGCTGCTCTCAACACTGGGGAGCCCAATGTACCGTCTGGCGCCTTCCAACACTACAATCAGCGGCTTCAATGCTAGCAAAAGCGAGCCGCTGGGCAAAATACGGCTGAAGTGTCATATCGGTAACCTTCGAACCGAGGTGACTTGCTATGTCGTGGACGCTGACGTCAACTACAACCTCCTACTGGGTCGTCCGTGGCTTCATGAGTATATGGTGGTGCCATCTACACTCCACCAATGTATGAAGTACGTGTCCACCAACGACATCATCCGGACAGAGTTCGCGGACATTGACCCTTTCAAGGGGGTCGAAGCCTACTTCACTGATTCTACCCTGTATAAGTCGCCCGACGAAGGGGAAGCCAATGATGCTGACGATGAAGCAGAAATGGCAGCGGAGCCGGACATGGAGCCATAGATGATTTCCGACGCTCCTTTGAAAATTCGATTCAAAGGGAAACCGCCTCAGATGCTGCCTCCCACGACCATCAAGCTACCTGGAAAAGCACCAACTGCTCTAGGTAGAACACCTACTGAAGCTCCCTTGAAGATACAGCTCAAGGGAAAGCCGCCTCAAACATCGGCTCCCCTTGTGGCAAAACTACAGAGGAAGGCACCAATCACTGAAGGCGCAGTTGAGGCACCTCTGAAGGTGCGTCTTAAAGGCAGGCCTCCGCAATCATCCGTCTCATCCAAGCTGCCGGAGAAGGCCCACATAGCCCTCTCAGACCCCAAGGTCAAAGCTGCAGTAGACTCTCCCGAACCAACCCCAGTACTCATAGATAAAGAGCTAGGGGAGTACATATCTGCTGATGTAGATGCACCCTCTCTGGACAATGTAATCCCGCAGGTCAAAACCTCGTGTTTCACCAATAATAGAGTGTCTTTTAATTATTCTAGTCTTCCACATTGGAATGCCATGTATACATTAGATAACGCTCTACGGTCGTTGCAAACACAAATAACGATCGTCAATCATGTAAATCGAGTAGTCCCGTCCCAAGGGGTCTGTTTCGTAGTCCCACCGCGGAATCGAGACGAATAATCCATCATCTTCGGTAAAGTCGAGCGTCATCAAGACCTCCCGTCACTCGAGCAAGAACCCGATACCGGCAGAATACAAGTCTATCGGTACACGGACAAGGCAAAGTACCTCATCCAAAAGATGGGTTACGATCTAAAAAGCAACAAAGGCCTGAACTACGGCAAGGGTCGACGTCTTCTTCTCCGGCTCCCAACACCTAAAGGAAAGACGCCGGACTATTATCATCGAACTCGACGGGGGGTGGGTATGTCACGCCACCGGCAACTCCAGAGAGTTCGGAGGCGGAAGAAGTAGAACATTCTCATTTCTCCGAAACATCAACCTGGGATTCCGATACCAGTATCGGCTCAGTCTTCAAGAAGGTGCTATCAGTCAACATGGCATCGGCACAATCTCAAGAAGATGAAGGTGAAGACCAAATGTCACGCCCCAGAACCAGAATACTGGAGAGCGGGGACAGACATAGCCAGCTACGTATATGAAATAGAATCCATCTCGCTATACGGTCACGGCTGTCTAGATACATGAGGGTTTATCTACAAGCCAGCAGTCTCTTAAGGTCATGAACAAGCCTATTGTCTCAATCACAAGCAAGTAAATAAAAGTCACAAGATGTATGATCATTAAATATACAATAGTAAGGCGTCCCAAACATTACATATTCAGTTGATCATGAAGCTAGTCGTTACAAAATGTCAGGACTAGCAAGAGTTTAGTCATACATGATCAACCCTAGGATCTGTTAATCATGTTACAGCCCATAGGCAGACAGTAAGTAAGTGCAATCGAGCTAAATAGGTGCTCGTCGGCTAAACGTCTCAAAAGAATAGTTTTACAATAGAGTGGGAGAGCCAAAAATAACCCACTCGTTGCCAGGGTTCCGTCTAGTGGCCACCATCTGGCTGGAAGGTCGGTAGATCCTCTGGAGCTGCTCTGAAATCTGGCCACACAAAACCAGCTGGGTCAGACCCCAGAAAAAGCAAGTGCCACAAAGGAGGCTTCACTTAAGAACCAAAACCAGCAATCAGCACAAGATATAAATAAAAGTAAGAACTGGAAATAAAGAAAATACACCAGGATGATATACGACGAGATAACCATGGAACTATTCAGATAACCAGGTTACAACCCGTAAACCAAACAAGAACCGGGATTGTAACACTTCGTCTGAACAGAACTTGGAATTCTTACCATTTATCGGTAAAATAAATACAAGCATTCTGGTCATTCAATAATCTGGAACAGGATCAGGGCACGACTAGACTGGTTAGACTCCGTCCAATCACTTCACGGCCAAGCAAGAATTACGGCTTGATACTTTAACTAACTAGGGTTGTCACAAGCCTAATTACTAACAAAATGCAGTGAGATTATTCCACAGCCACAAGCCCTGCAGACCATCCAGGTTACCCGGGTTAAAAGATTAGAGTTGAATTCAGGTGGGTACATCGTCCAGGAAACGAATGTACCCTTAGGTAGCTTGAAGGGTGTAACACATGACAGTGTGCTGGAAATGTGCCCTACTCGACGGCAGGCTACAGATCCCAAGGCGTGCCCAGGTAACGGGATTGCCTGTAGCTGGGAAATCTCGTCATGACTAATGTATTAATCTAGTTATTAGCCTTAGTCCATTTTAGTAGGTACTTCTGACCGTGGTACTCAGGAGCCCCTGTCCTAGACATGATGCAAGACAGGACTGGTTTATTTATACAAACACAATCGCCCACGGTGTCCAGATTAATTATACAGGTCATGTTATGTCAGGTAGCCGTCGCAACAGCTATTCGAGATATTCATGTCAGGTTATCAGGTCAAGTGTACTAGTCGGAAGTGCGCCACGATGGCCACTATCAGGTCATGTCAGGTTACTCATGTCAGGAGTGCACCACTACGGGTCACTATCGTGTCAGGCTCAGTTATCCTTTCCAAATATACTACATAAATTCGTGATTATCAAGTTCATGACAAAAGGCGTAAGGATATAAAATGGGCGTAAAATATCTAATAAAATATCAATATACAGGGCTATAGAAGAGCCAAGCTTAAGAAAAATAAAACCAGATCTGACACGCTGACATAAGACCAAGTCAGCCAAAGGCCATACGCTCAGTGCAAGTCATACGCTCAGTGCAAGTACTCCATACGCCTCCAAAAGACAGCGTATGAGGTCCATACGACTCCTTGTCACCCAAGTGAGCATATGCAAGACATACGCTCCCAAAAGACAGCGTATGGACTCCATACGACTCCTTGTCACCCAAGTGAGCGTATGCAAGACATACGCTCCCAAAAGACAGCGTATGGACTCCATACGACTCCTTGTCACCCAAGTGAGCGTATGCAAGACATACGCTCCCAAAAGGCAGCGTATGGACTCCATACGACTCCTTGTCACCCAAGTGAGCGTATGCAAGACATACGCTCCCAAAAGGCAGCGTATGGACTCCATACGACTCCTTGTCACCCAAGTGAGCGTATGCAAGACATACGCTCCCAAAAGGTAGCGTATGGACTCCATACGACTCCTCATCAAGGCAGCGTATGAACTCCATACGACTCCTTATCAAGGCAGCGTATGAACTCCATACGACTCCTTGTCAGGGCAGCGTATGGATCGGATTGCGCTGTGCTAAAGAGCGCACGCAGCTCAGTGGCGCAAGCTAAAAAGCTCACGCACTGCTCACTGTCTTCTCCAAATCAGCAAGAACTCCATGGTTGAACCCAAAGCTTCAAAAGTCCATAACTTGGTCCAAATAAGTCCAAATCCGACTTTACAAAGTTCTAACTTGGGTGAAATTCAATTTTCTCCAACATAAGAACATCAAAACCCATAAAAATATAACTTAAATAGATCAAAACCATGCAAAACCGAAAATAGAAGAAACTTAGATCTAGAACAATGGAGATTTCAAATCATAAAATATCAAGTTCTAATATTGATCACCATGGCCTATTCTAGCTAATGGACAAATAAAAAGTGGTTCTCAAGTGGTGGCAAGGTGCACTTGCCTAAGGGGTGTTGGTGTTGTGTGGAGGAAGGAAGAAGAAGATGAAGAAATAAATGAGAGAATTATGAGGAGAGAGAAAGGTAGGTGGAGATAATAAAGAGGGTAGTTGTGGTGGAAATGAGGGAGGAGCATAGGCTAAGGTGTTCCAATGTAAAATAAACCAAACCAAACCAATCCTTCTCCATAAAATAAACCAAGCCGGGTCGAGAACCAATGTACGAGAAATCCAAAATCCGCTAGTCAAGAAAATAAGATACATACCAAAATCCAACTTCGAGTATAATTACGAAATACGGGAAACGGGGGTGACAACTCTACCCACCTTAAAAGAATTTCGTCCTCGGAATTAAATCAAGAGGCTAGAGGAGCAAGGACAAGCTACATTAATCACAGGCAAGCTATACTAGACAATCAATCAAGCAATCAATCATGCAAGCAAGGAATCGAAGGCATGAGGCATAAGAAAGATATTATACCTCACGAGTCAAACAAGTCGGGATATCGCGATCGGATATCATCCTCACGCTCCCACGTTGACTCCCTTAAAGAGTGATGACCCAAGCAACTCGGACTAACTTGATAGTCTTGTCCTTGAGGATCTTCTCTCTCCGGTCCAATATAGACACGGGCCTCTCCTCATACGAAAGGTTGGTACCAACAACCAATTCTGAATGATCCAGGATGTGGCTCGGGTCCGGGATATACCGTCGTAATTGGGATACATGGAACACGTCATGCACCTCGCTTAGCGATGGTGGAAGAGCGAGACGATAGGATACATCTCCTACTCGCTCCAGAATGTCAAACGGTCCTATATACTTAGGACTAAGCTTGCCCCGTATGCCGAAACGAATGACGCCACGGTTAGATAAAATCCTCAGGAATACATGATCGCCGACCGAAAACTCGAGAGGGCGCCGATGAGAATCGGTCCAATGGCGCTGGCGATCTTGGGCAACTCGAAGATGATCTCTGACTCGCCTGACCACTTCAACTATCTGGGCGATCATTTCTGGACCGAGCATCTGTCTCTCTCCAACATCATCCCAGGCTAGCGAGGATCTGTACTTCCTACCATACAGTGCCTCGAACGGTGCCATCTGGATATTGGCCTGGAAACTGTTGTTGTGCGAGAATTCCACCAGGTGTAAGTGATCTTCCCATGAACCACCGAAGTCAAGTGTGCAAGACCGCAACATGTATTCAAGAGTCTGGATCGTACGCTCCGACTGGCCATCTGTCTGCGGGTGATATGCCAAACTGAACTGGAGATGAGTTCCCAAACTCTCTTGCAAGCTACGCCAAAAGTGCGACGTAAATCTTGAATCTTGGTCCGAGGTGATACTGACTGGCACACCGTACAATCTGACAATCTGCCTGAGGTACATCTCTGCTAACTGAGCCGTCGACTGACCAACTCTGAATGGAAGAAAGTGAGCCACTTTCGTGAGCCTGTCAACTATAACCCAGATAGCATCTCTACCAGCTGGGGATCTAGGTAGTCCAGTCACAAAATCCATGGTCACATGCTTCCACTTCCATTCTGGAATCGGTAAGGGCTGAAGAAGTCCAGGCGGTCTCTGATGTTCGGCTTTAACTTGTTGGCAAACCAAACACCGAGAGACAAACCGAGCTATCTCCCGCTTCATGCCATTCCACCAGAAGTGCTGACGGATATCACGGTACATCTTCGTACTTCCAGGATGGATGGAATACTGAGAACTGTGCGCTTCTGACATGATTTCCTGCCGGATATCTCCGTTGGGTACACAAAGACGCTTACCATGTCAAAGTGTACCATCCTCATGATTACATAACTCTGGTCTTCGCCCTGCCTCGCACTCTGCTCTGAGTCGCTGAAGCTTGGAGTCTGTCGACTGCGCCATCCGGATCCTCTCAACTATAGTGGACTGAACTTGCATACTGGCCATCAAGGCCACACTGGAAGGGAGAACAACTTCAATACCCATCTTCTGAAGATCTGCTAACAGCTCTGGTTGTGTTGTTAGAACATAAACTCCCGCTCTCCTGCTCAATGCATCTGCAATGACGTTGGCCTTCCCAGGATGATACTGCAGGTTGACATCATAATCCACAAGAAGCTCCAGCCACCTTCTCTGACGCATGTTAAGATCCTTCTGGGTGAAAACATACTTCAAGCTCTTGTGGTCGGTGAAAATCTCCACCCAGTCTCCATACAAGTAGTACCTCCACAACTTAAGTGCAAACACCACTGCTGCCAACTCTAAGTCATGGGTTGGGTAATTTCTCTCATGATCACGAAGTTGTCATGACTCATAAGCTATTACCTTCCCATGCTGCATCAGAACACATCCTAAACCTCTGCCTGAAGCATCACAATACACTGAGAATCCTCCGGTTCCATCTGGAAGCGTGAGAATAGGAGCTGTTATCAGGCCTCGCTTCAACTGCTCAAAAGAACTCTGACACTCTGTTGTCCAAGAAAACTGCGCATCCTTGTGGGTCAACTGCGTTAATGGCGCTGAGATTCGAGCAAAATCCGAAACAAACCGCCGATAGTAGCTGGCCAATCCAAGAAAACTACGAACCTCTGCAACTGTGCTGGGCACTGGCCATGACTCAATAGCCACAATCTTTTGGGGATCCACTTCTACTCCTCCTCGAGTGATGATATGACCCAAGTACGAAATACAATCGAGCCAGAACTCGCATTTACTGAACTTGGCATATAACTGGTGCTCTTTGAGGATCTGAAGAACTATACGGAGATGCTGCTCATGCTTCGTCTCACTCTTGCTGTAGACCAGAATGTCATCCAAGAACACAATCACAAACTGATCCAAGTAAGGCATGAAGATACGATTCATGAGGTCCATGAATACTGCCGGTGCATTGGTTGCTCCAAAAGGCATAACAAGGAATTTCCAATGCCCATATCTCGATCTAAAAGCTGTCTTCGGGATGTCCTGCTCTCTGACTCTGATCTGATGATAACCTGAGCGTAAATCAATCTTCGAGAGTACTGAATACCCTTGAGTTGATCAAACAAGTCATCTATCCTCGGAAGAGGGTATCTGTTCTTGATTGTCACTGAGTTCAAGGTACGATAATCAACACATAACCTGGACGTACCATCCTTCTTTTTTACAAGAAGCATCGGGGCTCCCCAAGGCGATCCACTAGCACGAATGAATCCCTTGGTTCTGAGTTCTTTAATCATCTTATACAATATCTCCAACTCTGATGGCGCCATCCTGTAGACTCTCTCTGACACTGGGGCTGTCCCGGGAATCAAGTCTATAGTGAACTCGATCTCCCGCTCCGGAGGCATACCTGGAAGTTCTTCTGGGAAAACATCTGGAAACTCATCCACTATCCTGGGCAACTGAACTGCTGCTACTGCCATCCGTAATACTGGAGGAGATGACTCAACTTCGCCTCGGGAGAAAGAAAACTCCGGTTCGCCTGGAATGCTAAAAATAACCCTGCCAATGTGGCAGTCTATCCTAGCATACTGGTTCCTCAACCAATCCATCCCTAGGACCACATCATAATCGGCCATCGGGAACTCTATCAATCTAGCGGGGAATTCTCTACCTTTAACTACGATCCGACACGAGAAAAACACTCTATCTACTCCCACAAGTCCGTTACCAGTAAGTATATTAAGCCTTACTGATAATGACTCGGGCTCCAATCCTATCCGTGTCGCGAATCGTACAGACATAAATGAATGCGATGCACCAGAATCAAATAAAGTTGAAGCTGGAAAGGAGTTGACGAGAATAGTACCTGCCACTACCTTCCCTGGTGCCAATCCTTCCTCCACGGTCACCACCATAGCCTGACCGTGCCCTCGGGGTGCTGGTCCCCTCTGGTGAAATCCTCGCTGCCTGCTCTGACTCTGGGCTTGGACTTGTGCATACTGCTAGGGATTCTGCTGCTGGAACACTTGGGTCTGAGGCGGCAAGGGCCTCGGCAATGGATACTGCTGCTGCTGGACCGGAGCTGGTCCTTTCACCGAAGAGCTAGAAAGGTTGGACGATGATGAACCACCCCTATTCGGGCAGGATCCAACCCTATGGTCTGGTGCTCCACAAGCCAGACACAATCCCTGTACCCTGCGACATTCTGCCACCACATGGCCTGGCTTCCCACAATGAGAACAACCCACTGCGGAAGATTGCTTCTGCTTCTGCTGCTGAGGGTACGTCGGAGTGGAATGCTGAACCGACGTCACTGAGGCTGCTCGCCTCGGAGCTCCAATAGTCAAGGCCCTGGCTGCCGGGGCTGGTGCTGAAGACTGATTCATCTGGCCGTGAGATCTCTTCCGACCTCCGGCCCTATCCACAACCCTCTGGGAGGTATACTCATGCCTCCGGGCTGCTCTCAAGGCTGCATCAAAAGTCTGATGCTCAAATTGCTCTACTGCCAACAAGATCTCCAGATGAAGTCCCTGCTGGAACCGCTGGGCTCTATCATACTCGATTGCCACCAAGGTGGGAGCAAACCGACTGAGTCTGGAAAACTCGGCCGTATATCCGTCGACCGTCCTGTCTCCATGCTTCAGATTGGTAAACCTCGTCTACAGATCATACCGAGCCATGGCATCGAAATACTTGGTCTGGAATCTCTCTCTGAATACTGCCCAAGCAATGGGTGCTGCTAATCCAACGGCCTGTGCTGCCCACCAGCTACGGGCAAGATCTAACAACTGCAGGCGCACAACGGCCACCTTCTCGTTCTCTGGGGTCCTGGCTGCTTCTAGAATCACCTCTGTGTCCTGAAGCCATGCATCTGCTGCGATAGCATCTTCACTACCGTCGAAGAATGGAGGGTTCAAGCGCTTGAAGCTGTTGGTCACGCTGTTACCCTGATGACCACCCCGGGTCAAAGCATCCGTCACTGCCTGGTGCAAGGCATCTCCACGCCGGTCTTGGGAAGCTATCAAGGTCCTGACGAGTCCTACCAAAGTGCCGTCATCATGTTCTACAGGTTGAACTGGCTGGACTGGTGGCTCTCCGCCAGAAGGCACAACTCTGGAGGCTACTCCGGAATGCTGGGCTTGATCTCCAGGTTGCTGCTGGTCCGCGGGAGGTGCTCCGCCTTGCTGGTCGGTAGGATCACGAACAATGCCGCTGAAGAAGACGACATAGGGAACAATAAGGAAGGACCAGGACAGATCAACGATACAAGCATATGATCAGGACAAGAATCCAGGGATTCAGA
This sequence comes from Iris pallida, assembly GCA_029216955.1. Classification (NCBI taxonomy): domain Eukaryota; kingdom Viridiplantae; phylum Streptophyta; class Magnoliopsida; order Asparagales; family Iridaceae; genus Iris; species Iris pallida. The sequence continues at coordinate 3,064,118 of JANAVB010017196.1, read as the reverse complement.
AGATACGAGCAGAGATCAAGGACGAATACTGATTGAGACATCTATTCGGTAAACCCTCACATATCTTGATTTACAAGACCTGCATGGGCCACCACTTAAACCATGTCACGCCCCAGAACCAGAATACTGGAGAGCGGGGGCAGACATAGCCAGCTACGTATATGAAATGGAATCCATCTCGCTATACGGTCACGGCTGTCTAGATACATGAGGGTTTATCTACAAGCCAGCAGTCTCTTAAGGTCATGAACAAGCCTATTGTCTTAATCACAAGCAAGTAAATAAAAGTCACAAGATGTATGATCATTAAATATACAATAGTAAGGCATCCCAAATATTACATATTCAGTTGATCATGAAGCTAGTCGTTACAAAATGTCAGGACTAGCAAGAGTTTAGTCATACATGATCAACACTAGGATCTGTTAATCATGTTACAGCCCGTAGGCAGACAGTAAGTAAGTGCAATCGAGCTAAACAGGTGCTCGTCGGCTAAACGCCTCAAAAGAATAGTTTTACAATAGAGTGGGAGAGCCAAAAATAACCCACTCGTTGCCAGGGTTCCGTCTAGTGGCCACCATCTGGTTGGAAGGTCGGTAGATCCTCTGGAGCTGCTCCGAAATCTGGCCACACAAAACCAGCTGGGTCAGACCCCAGAAAGAGCAAGTGCCACAAAGGAGGCTTCACTTAAGAACTAAAACCAGCAATCAGCACAAGATATAAATAAAAGTAAGAACTGGAAATAAAGAAAATACACCAAGATGATATACGACGAGATAACCATGGAACTATTCAGATAACCAGGTTACAACCCGTAAACCAAACAAGGACCGGGGTTGTAACCCTTCGTCTGAACAGAACTTGGAATTCTCACCATTTATCAGTAAAATAAATACAAGCATTCTGGTCATTCAATAATCTGGAACAGGATCAGGGCACGACTAGACTGGTTAGACTCCGTCCAATCACTTCACGGCCAAGCAAGAATTACGGCTTGATACTTTAACTAACTAGGGTTGTCACAAGCCTAATTACTAACAAGATGCAGTAAGATTATTCCACAGCCACAAGCCCTGCAGACCATCCAGGTTACCCGGGTTAAAAGATTAGAGTTGAATTCAGGTGGGTACATCGTCCAGGAAACGAATGTACCCTTAGGTAGCTTGAAGGGTGCAACACATGACAGTGTGCTGGAAATGTGCCCTACTCGACGGCAGGCTACAGATCCCAAGGCGTGCCCAGGTAACGGGATTGCCTGTAGCTAGAAAATCTCGTCATGACTAATGTATTAATCTAGTTATTAGCCTTAGTCCATTTTAGTAGGTACTCCTGACCGTGGTACTCAGGAGCCCCTGTCCTAGACATGATGCAAGACAAGACTGGTTTATTTATACAAACAAAATCGCCCACGGTGTCCAGATTAATTATACAGATCATATCATGTCAGGTAGCCGTCGCAACAGCTATTCGAGATATTTATGTCAGGTTATCAGGTCAAGTGTACTAGTCAGGAGTGCGCCACGACGGCCACTATCAGGTCATGTCAGGTTACTCATGTCAGGAGTGCACCACTACGGGTCACTATCGTGTCAGGCTCAGTTATCCTTTCCAAACATACTACATAAATTCGTGATTATCAAGTTCATGACAAAAGGCGTAAGGATATAAAATGGGCGTAAAATATCTAATAAAATATCAATATACAGGACTATAGAAGAGCCAAGCTTAAGGAAAATAAAACCAGATCTTACACGCTGACATAAGACCAAGTCAGCCAAAGGCCATACGCTCAGTGCAAGTCATACGCTCAGTGCAAGTATTCCATACGCCTCCAAAAGACAGCGTTTGAGGTCCATACGACTCCTTGTCACCCAAGTGAGCGTATGCAAGACATACGCTCCCAAAAGATAGCGTATAGACTTCATACGACTCCTTGTCACCCAAGTGAGCATATACAAGACATACGCTCCCAAAAGACAGCGTATGGACTCCATACGACTCCTTGTCACCCAAGTGAGCGTATGCAAGACATACGCTCCCAAAAGACAGCGTATGGACTCCATACGACTCCTTGTCACCCAAGTGAGCGTATACAAGACATACGCTCCCAAAAGGCAGCGTATGGACTCCATACGACTCCTTGTCACCCAAGTAAGCGTATGTAAGACATACGCTCCCAAAAGGCAGCGTATGGACTCCATACGACTCCTTGTCACCCAAGTGAGCGTATGCAAGACATACGCTCCCAAAAGGCAGCGTATGGACTCCATACGACTCTTCATCAAGGCAGCGTATGAACTCCATACGACTCCTCATCAAGGCAGCATATGAACTCCATACGACTCCTTGTCAAGGCAGCATATGGATCGGACTGTGCTGCGCTAAAGAGCGTGCGCAGCTCAGTGGCACAAGCTAAAAAGCTCACGCACTGCTCACTGTCTTCTCCAAATCATCAAGAACTCCATGGTTGAACCCAAAGCTTCAAAAGTCCATAACTTGGTCAAAATAAGTCCAAATCCGACTTTGCAAAGTTCTAACTTGGGTGAAATTCAATTCTCTCAAACATAAGAACATTAAAACCCATAAAAATACAACTTAAATAGATCAAAACTATGCAAAACCAAAAATCGAAAAAACTTAGATCTAGAACAATGGAGACTCCAAATCATAAAATGTCAAGTTCTAATATTGATCACCATGGCCTATTCTAGCTAATAGACAAATAAAAAGTGGTCCTCAAGTGGTGGCAAGGTGCACTTGCCTAAGGGGTGTTGGTGTTGTGTGGAGGAAGGAAGAAAAAGATGAAAAAATAAATGAGAGAATTATGAGGAGAGAGAAAGGTAGGTGGAGATAATAAAGAGGGTGGTTGTGGTAGAAATGAGGGAGGAGCATAGGCTAAGGTGTTCCAATGTAAAATAAACCAAACCAAACCAATCCTTCTCCATAAAATAAACCAAGCCGGGTCGAGAACCAATGTACGAGAAATCTAAAATTCGCTAGTCAAGAAAATAAGATACATGCCAAAATCCAACTTCGAGTATAATTACGAAATACGAGAAACGGGGGTGACACCAAACACCGGAATTCTTCAAGGAAGAACCTTGGGCTCAACGCCTAGGAGCGCAGTGGGAGTCTCGTTTTGAATTACGCGAACCCCCTACCGAAGACAAAGTCGAGCAGATCGACCTTGGGGATGGATCTTCTTCCAAACCTATCTTCGTTAGCAAAAGTCTAAAGAGACCAGACCAAGAATCTTTAATCCAACTGGCTAAAGATTATATCGACGTCTTCGCCTGGAGCTACGAAGATATGCCGGGACTTAATCCTCAGATCGCGATGCATAGGCTTAACATCTTACCTGATGCCAAGCCTATAAAGCAATAACAGCGACGTTTTCGTCCTGACATCATGAACACTATCGATCAAGAAGTGGACAAACTCCTGACCAACGGGTTTATCCGTGAAGAACAACACCCGGATTAGGTTGCCAACGTCGTCTCCGTCACCAAAAAGAATGGAAAGATACGGGTCTGCATCGACTTCAGAGATCTCAATGCTGCTTGCCCGAAAGACGAATTCCCGCTTCCGATCACCGATGTAATGATCGACAATACATGTGGCTTCGAACGCATGTCTTTCATGGACGGGTATTCGGGCTACAACCAGATCAAGATATTCTCCAATGATGCAAAACACACGTCATTCAGGACACCGAAAGGGGTTTTCTGCTACACGGTGATGCCCTTTGGCTTGACGAACGCTGGTGCTACATACCAACGAGCTATGAGTACCATCTTCCGTCAGCATCTTCGCAAAATAGTCGAATGCTATATTGATGACATTGCAGTCAAGAGCTGTCTCAAAGGGGATCACCTACAAGACCTAAAGACAGTCTTCGATCTCATACGAGCGCATCAACTCAAGATGAACCCCGCTAAATCCTTCCTTGGGGTTTCTAGCGAAAAGTTCCTGGGCTTCATTTTCATGGCGAAAGGCATTCATATCGATCCCGAGAAGACCAAGGCCATCCTTGACGTGGACCATCCGAAGAATCTTCGAGAACTTCGAGACCTGCAAGGACGTCTCCCATATATCCGAAGGTTTATAGCAAACCTTTCCGAAAAATGTTAACCCTTCACCTAGCTCATGAAGAAGGGAGTCTCTTACGTCTGGACAGAGGAATGCCAGAAAGCTTTTGATGATATCAACGCTTACTTGACGAGCCCGCCAGTCCTGGTGGCACCCGTCGCAAGCAAACCATTTCTCCTCTACGTCCGTGCCATGGATCATTCCCTCGGTGCTCTGCTGGCTCAGAACAGCGACACAGGCTACGGGCAAGCTATCTACTAACTCAGTAGGACACTGATCGGGGCCGAATATCGGTACAACCCCGTTGAAAAGGAGTATCTGGCTTCGGTGTTCGCCATCCAGAAGACTCGCCATTATGTTTTGGGCCAGACAATTCATGTCATCTCCCGAGTTAATCCGCTCAGGGTTCTTATGACGAAGCCAGGATCATTGAACTCCCGGCTAGCAACATGGGCGATCCTGTTGACGCCGTACAACATGGTGTTCGTCCCACAAAAAGCCATCAAGGGTCAAGCTCTGGCCGACTTTTTAGCTGCACACCCCATCCCAGAGTCCTCTAGACTCTATGAAGACATCTCGGATGAGGTCCAAGAATCAAACGTTACCGAAAAAAGCTCCGTCTGGCGGATGTTTTCGATGGTTCAGTCATCCAGCGTGCTTACTCCCTTTCGAAGCAGTGCTCCAACAATGTTGCCGAGTACAACGCTCTCATCATGGGACTCCAGCTGGCGCAACAGCTGGGGGCGGATCATCTGGAAGCCTACGGCGACTCAAAACTCGTCGTTAACCAGATCAGAGGGTAATACGAAGTTTGCCATGAAGATCTAGTTCCTTACCATGAAGTTGTATTGAACATTATTTCAACCTTCACCAAGTTCTTCATAGAACACGTACCTCGAATACAAAACCTGGAGGCTGACGCTCTGGCTGGCCTCGCAGCCTCGTTGGCAGCACCCCTTGGGACTCAACACAACGTCACGGTAGTTGGTCGAGACTTGGTCTATCCTAAAAAGAACCTATGCTCACAAATGGCCCATGCCATATCAACAAGTGCTGGTGTTAATGTCCGAGACTGGAGGTTTCCGTTCATCGACTTTGCTGTCTACGGAATTCTCCCAGAAGACCCAAAGGAAGCCGTCTCAGTCAAGAGGCGTTCCCTTCGATTCTATTACGATACAGCTACTAAAATGCTGTACCGACGCTCCTACGATGGACTTCTCCTTCGATGCCTGTCCAACGAAGAAGCAGCCGAAGCCCTTCGAGAAGCTCATGATGGAACTTGCAGGGCTCATCAACCTGTGCCTAAGTTGCAGGATCGACTGCGACGCATGGGTTACTACTGGCCAACCATGGCAGCCGACGCTGTCGACTATGCTAAGAAGTGCCATGCTTGTCAGCTTCATGCTGACTTCATCCATACACCGTTGGAACCACTATATCATACGGTCGCCTCTTGGCCCTTCGAAGCTTGGGGTATGGACATTGTAGGACCGATCACCCCTCCTTCATCGAGGGGACACCGCTTCATCCTAGCTATCACTGACTACTTCTCTAAATGGGCAGAAGCAGTTCCAGTGGCGGAAGTGAAAAGCTCTAGGGTGATCAGCTTCATCAAGCATCATGTTATCTACCGTATCGGGGCACCCCATAGGATTATCCATGACAACGGTCCACAGTTTATCAGCTATGTTTTCAGCAGATTCTGTGACAAGAATCGCATTCAGAACGTGGCATCAACCGCCTACAATCCGGCAGCAAACGGATTGGCCGAGGCGTTTAACAAGACTATCGTCATGCTACTCAAAAAGGTCGTATCATCCAACAAATGCGACTGGGACGAAAAGCTCGGCGAATGCCTTTGGGCCTACCGCACAACGGTATGGACCCCGACGGGCAACACACCATTCTCCTTGGTCTATGGGAGCAAAGTGGTACTACCTCTCGAGATCCAGATACCCTCACTCCGTGTAGTGATCACAAATCAACTCACAGAAGAAGGCAATCAACGTCGCCATCTGCAAAAATTGGAGGCACTTGACGAAAAACGTCTCCTAGATTAACAGCGCATCGAACTCTATCAAGCCCGTATATCACAGGCTTTCAACAAGAAGGTCAAACAGAGGACTTTCCAAGTGGACGACCTAGTGCTGGCAGTCAGGAGGCCGATGGTGTTGACTCACAAAACACCAGGAAAGTTTGACCCCAAATGGGAGGGACCTTTCATCATAGAGATGGTATACTCAAACGGTACTTACCGCATCGCCCGATCAAACAGGGACTTGTTCATGATGCCCATCAACGGCAAGTTCCTAAGGAAGTAAAACTCTTGACATCTTTCAGATATGTACTTCCACCTCTACCTAGCAAGGGAGTCAGTCGACCTGATCATCAGAGCTCACATATACCTCCCTTTCACAAAAATTCTATGCCTTTGGAACCCAGTTGTTCCATTGCATTCTATCTCCAGTAGAAGGACAACTACGTCCACATTACCTCTGAGTTGCTCCTCTACGTCCTACAAAGTAGAATCTTACGCTCCGTAAGACTATGCTACCCATCATGTTTACCACGTCCACATTACCTCTGAGTAAACATCCCGTACAGACAACCCCTGCGTTGCCGTACATTGATTGCAGAACTTCCATGTCCACATTACCTCTGAGTAGTTTCGCGTATCCCTCCAGAGTCATTCCTACCACGTCCATAACACCTCTGAGTAGGAAGATTCTGACATTTGAACCCCATATTTACCACGTCCATATTACCTCTCAACAAATATGTTGGTTCTCTCAAACTTATTATCTGTACCTAAAAACCAAGGTGCACAAAAGATAATAGGTCCACATAAATCATCAAGTTCATGACAGCAAGCATGAACACGCCACAAAACTCTTTATTCTTTATTTAAAAATAAAGGATTACATCCCCAGCAGGAGTTGCAAATTACATAAAATAACAAAAAAAAGGAGAGGCTACAATCCCTAAGCATCACCGGGATTGGCTGAAAGCTCTTCGATCCGACGCTTCAAGTCTTCCGCCCGAATCTCTGCGGTCGCCAGGACTCGGCGTTCGGCTTCTTGACGCATCATTTTTATGGCCTCAGGGGAAGTGTTATCCTCATACTTCTCGTCCAACTGTTGCCGCTGCTGGGCCAGGAAAAGATCCTGGCGGGTGAAAGATGCTTCCTCTTTCTTAGATGCTACATGCTCAGCCTGGACTCGCTCAGCATCTAACAAGAGTTGGGCCCGCTGGTCTTCAAGGAGGCGAATCTTGGCATTAACCTCCACTATACTAGCATCCAATGCAGCTTGCAACTCCACCTTCTCTTGCGTGGACCGAGATAACCTCTCCACCGCAGCCTCAGCTTTGGCCACCTCGTGTTCCTAGACAGCCACGGTGGCCTGATAAAATGACTCAGTTTCAGCGATCAACTTCTCCTTTTCTGCTTCTATCAGAGCGGAGAGATCATTTTGATGGATACTCTGAAACTCGGAAAGCAGCAGGTCGAACTCGGCCACCGATGCCTCTAGAATCTCGGCCATATGGTCATGGTCCTGGTGGAACGTATCAGACCAATGTGAGGGAGCGCCATGGTTTTTGCCATCGCGAAACTCCCGTTGGCATTCATCACTGACGATACGCCCCTATGCAGCATCTTATACACCGCCTCAATGATAAACTTCACGTACTCATCCGTATCCGCCAGCACTTGCGGTGTCATAGCAGGAGTTGGAGGAGCTGCTCTAGATGGCGGACCGGAAGAAGACCTGCCGACTTCAATCTGCGAGGTTGGAACCTCGGCATCAATGGACTCTACCTTAACAGGGGCTTGAACTTCGCCACTGGCCTGAGGAGCCAAAAGAACGGAAGGAGCCGAGAGAGGCGTCGATATCGTACCCCAAGTAGAAGGAGCAACAGAGGGTTCCAGCAAACCCTTACCCTTCTCAAGCTCGGAGGGACCACCGACGTCAGGGGTTACCTCCTCCATCTCCAACACACTATCAGCATGCCGTGCGGGATCCTTCCCCTCTGGCAAAGCAGCGAGATCATCACTTGTTTCCTGACTCGGCTCCCCTGGAGTCAGGCTCGGTGGACGAGTCTCATTTTCATCATCGAACCCCTCCGCGGGGATAAAATCTGTCGCTACCTCCCGGTCGACAACCACCTCAGCCTCCGCTGCTGATTCTGGGGTAGGGTTCGTCAACGCTGCAGCCGATCTCCCCTCATCATGATAAGGAGGGGAATCAGCCCTCTCCTCTGTTCCAATCATGTCTATTGCTCCCGCAACAGGCTCACTCATCTCTGGAGGAACATCATCCGAAGAGGACAAACTCCACTCCACTTCCTCATCTGGAAGCCCCGTATCTGCTGGGTCCTCAATGCCAAAGGCCCCCACGGCGGCTTGAACCCTCCCGAGAACTGCTGCATCCTCAGCTTCCCTTCCAACATAATCTGGAGATACTACGCAGGAATGACATTCTCAGGATTCTCCTCCACGGAAGACATTACAATCGGAGGAATACGCTCATCAGAAGAGCTCGCCATCTCCTTCGGTTTACTGACGCCCGGTTTTGAAACCCGGGTTTTCTTCTTCAACGGTTCCTACAAAAGGAAAGCATATGTCACAAAAATGACAGAAGGAACTAGACTATGTGGGACATCCTTACCTCCACAGGAGCTGAGTCTGTTGGCACTGCCGGTGACAATGCCTTTTTCTTTTTCTTCAGCGCAGAAGAGCCAGCCTCTGTATCAGTACGTCTTTTCGACTGATCGGCCGAAGGCTCTGCCTGACCCCCCGTAGATACGGTAGGGGTACCTCGATAACCCGCCTCTGGCGGGCGGTACGACCGAGCCTTCGCCAACAGGTTCCCGGTCGCCTCTAACTGGGTGCCGGCAATGAAACTGGTCTCTCTATCATATCCAGGGGGAACGGCGTTCATGGCACAGTAAAATTTGGCGACCGAGAAAAGAATCGGCGACCGCGGATTCTGAACGGGCAGCGTCAAGCGAGCTCTGGTGCATCCGGCATTGTAGTAATGCCAAGCTCGTGCACCGTCCAGTAAACTTCCAGTATACCCCAGGTTAATACTGGAGTTCTCCAACATCAACTGAGCACTGAGCATAGCCGAATTGTCGTACAAAATGGCTCGACAAATATGGTTCCAGATAATACTGGTTTCTATTCCGATACACCAGATGGGACGACCGGATGCTTTGTAACCAACAGAATCCCCATGGAGGCAGAGTTGTGGCATCTTCACCCGAATCTGTTAAGTCTTCGTTGGCCTCAAAACCCAAAAAGACGGGACCAACTTTGGTGATCTCCCACCCCTGAAGGTGGGATAAAACTTTCCTGCAAACAGGAACACCAGTATACAACCAGCACCTCTGGTGGAAATGGCGGAGGAATGCGTCTCCGGCCCTGTGGTCTTCTTCCGGGCCCGGGCTCATCACATTGGGATGGTGCAAAATTAACCACCCCATCAAATAATGAAACGACAGTTCGACACGGGAAAAGTTGTCATTCCTACCTCGTTCATGAACAAAATTTTCCGCAAATTCTCGTAAACCTCGCAGCAGGTTACACACCATTGCGGGGAGTAGAGCTAGGCGACAGCCAAAAACAAACTTCACAGCTGGCAGGATTAGGTTCCGGGTCACCCTCTCCACAGAGCCTGACCCGCCTGAAAAGACATAATCCCGGAGCCAAATCATCAGATAAGTAGCCAACACTGCTTTGGACGACATCCGATGAGTAAGGTGCCAGAAACAACTATAGAAGCGTTCGTCCGACTGCCGGTCCTCGTTTTCCCGGAGACTCTTCTCACTTAGCCTACTCATTTCAGAGAGCACCGCGGTACTGGAAAGCGCTGGCGGAGTTGTAAACTGAGAGGGATTCTCCTTGTCTTGCTCAAAGATATAATCTCTCCAAGCAGTCACATGAGGCTGTGACCCGCCCTTATCCCTCTTCTGTATATAATAATGATGACTCACCACTTCCTTGAAGACGACCATCATCTCCTCGGCTTTGTCCCCCAGGACTTGGAACTCCTCGTTGGTCGGGAAGTATTCCTCGTAAGGTTCTGATCCCCAAGGGAGCCTTGACACCTCGTACATTTCATGAAGTGCGAGTCCCAGCTCCCCTACCGGAGTGAAGAAAGTCCCGGTCTAGGTGTTAAAAATCTCTAGGAGTACGAGGAACATATGTCTGTTAATGTCGACGTCTGCCTGGGTAGCACGGATTGCGGCAGTCAACCCAATCTCTCGGAGTTCAGTTCGAAACTGCGTCAGAACCCAGAGTGTCAGCTTGTCCTACTTGGAAACATAGTGACACCAACCCTCTACCCGAAATTCACCTTTCGGGTATGACCGCTTCAACGACAGCATACGATTTACAAAAGTCGAAGTGCCAAAAGCAAATGTGTTGGTAGGGACGTCACTGTAAATGCTTCCAGGACGCAGAGTCCGCCAGGTGAAGGAAGGCCCCGCCCGTGTGGCGGCCAAAGTATCTCTCTGATTGGAGGAAGCATCGATCTTGATGGTGCCTGCCACCGCTCCCTCCTGAGACGGAGTTAGCTCCCAAGACATCCTCCTCTTGGAGACAAGGCGACAGAAAGCCGTCAAAGGCCATTGACGCTCAAGTTGTTTAACAATCATATACACCCGTTTTGCTGTAAAGAACCAATCTTCCTTGATCTTTAACACCTTTGCTTCAGTAGATGTAAGGCGATCCCCAAACAAGAACTCGGGCTTCAAGAAAGTCACATTATCAGAAATGGCAGATTTTAAAACACTACGCTCCATCATCCGTTGGAGGAACCCATGCTGTTGTTCCCGGATTTGGGTCATTCTCTCGGGAGGCTGACCCAGTATAATGGCAGCTTGGACAGGATTTATCACCTCCTCGTTATAATCTACTCCCATCTGACAGAGGACAGCGTCCAGAAGCACTTCATTCAAGAGCGGGATGGTCATCGACACTTGTGGTTAGTAAAAGAAGGCAAATATTCGGATATGTTAGAAACAACAAAAGAATCTGAGCCATATTCTCATCAGAAGCGCATACCCTGAACCAAGGCTCAGGTGCATCTGAAAAGAAGCTTCGGCACATCATCAGGGTCTAAACCCATGCGTGTCAGCAGTGAAGCTTCGACGCATCATCAGGGTCTAAACCCATGCGCGTCAGCAGTGAAGCTTCGACGCATCATCAGGTTCTAAACCATGCGCGTCAGCAGTGAAGCTTCGGCACATCATCAGGGTATAAACCCATGCGCGTCAGCAGAAAAGCTTCAGCACATCATTAGGACTCAAGGTCCATGTGCGTCGGCATATGTGAGTTCTAAAAAATGGCCTACTCGAGTACAGAAAGATATGGTAAAGAATGATAAAACCCACCAATCACAGTCGGTCGAATCTCGACGGACGTCCGGGGGACATCATCCGCAGCAGTCTCCACAAGCTCTTTCCCTTTGCCTCGTCCTCGGCCAGCACCACCGCAAGGAGTCTTGGGAGCCATCTCGTGAAAGAAGAAGTTAGAGTTTTTCGAAAGAAGAACTCTAGAGAAGAAGAAAGCAAAGCGGAGAAGAACCCTCTCTCTCCATCAGACGCCTATTTATAGGCTTAGGCATATGCGGAAACCGATGATGAGTGATGTCAGCCACCGCTTGGGGTTCTGCGAAAAGATAACCGCAAATAACTTCGAAGCGTAATCATTTACATTAACTGAGAGGAGCATGCGCCAGAGTAATCATGCGCCCGAACAGTCATACGTCCCGTTGAAGACACCACCATGCCTCTTATTCAAAGTATTCCAAAACTTGACAAAAGTTTTGAAAACTTTGAAGGGGGTCTTGTAGAAGCATGGAATTTCAGGACGCATCTATGTGCCAGAATTCCTATGCACTCAGAACACGTGCCAGGGAGCTTAGATGAAGTACTTGGCACAGCAAACAGCAAAAGCATAGACATTAAAAGAAGATTTTTATTTCATATAAAAGCCTATTACATGTCTAAAAAAGGCTTTACAAAGAAGAAATTCTACAAAGAAAGACCCTAAGTCTACAGCTAGGCGCAACAACCGCCATGCGCTCTCAGTCAGGAGCAGCAACCGCCATGCGCTCTCAGTCATACGCATCTCTTCAGCATCTCAGTTTGGCGCATTACTTCAGCGTCTCAGTCAGGCGCATCTCTTCAGAGTCTCAGTTATGTGCATCATGAAGTCTAAGCATATGCACTCCGCTGCGACCCGATCAAGTGCTTCGACTAATAAAGCATTTATTGAGCAGAATGAGGGCGGGCGATCAACCCTATCCTAGCGGGAGGAAGAGCTCTCCAAAGCCCAAGGAAAAGGAGAGCACCACAATCGATTCGCGACAAAATGAGGCTTTCAACACAACCAGAATGGGCAACACCCACTCTGACAAAAGAAAATGCCTCCAAAGCCGGGAGCACCGTAATTCTGATCTGCGGCTCTTCCAGCATAACGGGGACATGGCTCGAGCATCCCGATCTTTGGATGCAACAGGCACCTTCCGTCTTCCTCAGAAGCCCTCGACCCCGACTTTTGGATGTAACAGTTACCTTCAAGTGCATGAACGAAGACAAGTCATCACATATTCACCCTCGGGAGCATCTCGTCAGTAAATGTGCTCGAGCAAACAAGTTCATTTCAGGAGGACGTGAGAGAACGAGAAGCAAACTCTCTCCTTGCTACTATTTATAGGCCGGGCAAATCAAACCCATACGCCAAGTGGCTGGCTCTCCGAATCCCGTGCAATAAATTTGCATTTATGGTGATGAACCTGACGCTTCGAATTCAGCCAAGTCAAAAACGGCTATTTAAAGCACTCGAAGAACGTAACAGTCGGACCAATAAAGATGTGTCATATAAACGGATACGCCGGTCAGACCGCGCATCATACAGACGCGCCCATCAGCACCGAACGCCTCATAAGGATGTGCCCCATGCGCCCCCATGCGCCTAGTGGAACACAGATCGACGCGCCCACTCAATAGCCCATCACCCGTCAAAAAAACATTAAATGCTGAAGTCTGATACGACAGCAGCCAGTCCCCGAGGACTGAACAGTTGACAGCTTTTTCAGAAAATGAAGCGTCGCTGATGTGAACATCATCATTACTTTCCTCCGGGGGTTACAAGCCACGTGGCTGCTCAACCATTTCGTATGCGCTCCGCAGCCATGCGCCCAAATCTCTGTATGCGCCTCAAAAGCCATGCGCCTCAGACTTTTCTCTGATCCCTAAAGACAGAGGTCAAGTCACTACTGAAGCCCCGCATGCACCTCAAAAGCCATGTGTCCAGACTGGTTCGTGACTCCTAAAGGTTACAAGGCAAAGTCTACTCATGCGCCCAGTCCTAGGCGCATCCTGTCAGATTACTCTCCACCAAATCTGAGATCTGTGAGCTACGGATATACGCCACGTGTCTTTTGATTCAGTTCAGCCGATGAATGGGTGCTAATCACCCAAGATCTCAGCAACCGAAAGATATTCTCCATTGCTACGTGTTAGCTCTGTCGCAGCCCACAAATACAACAAGAAGAGTTCAACTCTGAGCACACCGCCCATGCGCCTCCATCAGCAGTCACCACGTGGCATCCCCACAAACAGGTGCATCCTATATATACGCGTATGAGCAGCCAGCCTGCAAATCTATAAATAGAGGGATCATTTCCTTCTCCTACACACACACAGAGATACACACCTACAGACAGAGACCTACATACACCATGAGAGAGGCAGATACAGACACTCAATGTCTTCTTCCTCTTCGCAAGCTCCAGCACCCAGAGCAACTCAGACCTTCAGAGAATCGATAACCGTCGTCAGATCGTCAACAGAGTCAACGCATTACCACTCGCTCCATCGACACAGGGACCCAGATAAACAAAAATGTTCTCCTAGGACTACATCTAAGTCCTACATTGTAATACTGTTCTGTTTGTAATTGAAATTGCAATCAAAAGATTTTAATGGCAAATAGGGACAGTCTGTACCAGATGTTCCGGTAGAGCAGCTTCCGCCACCGCCTCCTATCTTTCCTCCGTTGCCCCCGACGATGATGTTCGACGACGCCCAGGTGATAGCCATGTTCCAGCAGTTTATGGAGGCCCAGAACCACCAGGCTGCACAGTTCAGAGTGATAGTCGTTGATGCACTCAAGACTCGAAAGCCGACAGCACCAGCACCAGTAGCACCTCCAGCACTAGCAGCACCGAGACCTGGGACCGTAAGGGACTACTAGAACCTTTGTCCGATAGATTTCTGGGGCCATTAGGGGATCGTATATGCGGATGGGTGGCTAGAAAATGCGGAGCGGACGCTGAAGATGGCAAGGATCCCGGATGACCTGAAGGTGGAAGTTGCGGGAATGCGACTTTTTGACCTTGTCAGAGCCTGGTACCGAGAGGAGCCCCAGTTAGTTGTGTCCCAGGTCCTTTGGACAGACTTTAAAACTCTGTTCAAGAAGAAGTTGTTCCCCGACATTGAGCGAGACGAGCTTCAGATGCAGTTCGAGGCACTGCAGGGTATACGTCGGAGTTCACCTGACTCAGCAGGTTTGCAGAGAACCTAGTCGGCACACCAGAGGAGAGGGCTTGGAGGTTCAAGAAGGACCTCACTAGAGAGTTGTAACAAGCAGTGGCGATCAGTCAGGCGACGACTTATTCGAGCATCCTCAAGATTGCTCAGGCTGTGGAGAAGGAGATGGACCCGAAGCCCAAGAGGGATAGGGACATTGGCAGTAGCAGCTATCAGACACAGGCGAAGAGGATTCAGATTCAGACTCAGACGAGGCCACCACAGCCGACGGCAGTTCAGCATCGTCCTGCCAGAGCTCCAGTAGTTCAGCAGTATCAGAAGCAACATGGGATCACTTGCACATACTGTCATCGACCAGGACACCATGTTGAGGTCTGTCGCAAGAGGCTCGGACTTTGCTTATTCTGCGGGTCATACGCTCATCAGATGAGAGATTGCCAGCAGACTACAGATAAACTAACAGAAGGACCCCGAGGAGCTAGAGGACCACCACCTGTACCACCCAGAGCACTACCTGCTGTACCCCAGAGAGGACCAGCTCTACCACCTCAGCAGCATAGATTTGCACAGCACCAGCAGCAGCAAAGAGGAGGACCACAGCAGGGACGTGCTTACGTCATGGCCGCAGTTGAGGAGGAGGAGGCAGCTCAAGATGTTATTACAGGTTCTATCATCTTATATTCTTATCCCGCCATTGTATTATTTGATTCTGGAGCCATACATAGCTTTGTATCATATGAGTTTCTGTATAGGCACGGCTTCACACCTAAGCCCACTAGGAGGAACTGTCGGATTATGACAGGAGAAGGGGTAGTTCCAGTTAGTAAGATGGTAGATTGTCCTATCACTATAGCTGGAAGGGATCTTAGAGCTCGACTTCTAGTGATACCATTGCCCAAATTTGATATAGTCCTCGGCATCGACTGGATGAGTGAGCAGTTTGCTGTAATAGACTGCCATAAAGGGAAGGTTACTTTTCGCCCACCTGGAGTTCTACCGTTCGAGGTCAGAAGATGGATCGCAGAGAGGCCAGAGGGAGTCTACTTCGGAGCAGTTGCGAAAGACCAGGAGTTACCGTATCCGCTGATTGCAGAGTTTTTCGACGTCTTTCCCGAGGAGTTACCAGGATTACCGCCAGATCGAGATGTGGAGTTCAGCATCGACTTAGTGCTCGGATCAGCACCGATGTCCCAACATTGCTACAAGATCAACCCGAAGGAAGCTGCAGAGTTGAAGGCCCAGATTAATGAGTTGGAAGGCAAGGATTTTTTTTGGTCCAGTGCTTCACCCTGGGGAGCACCGGTACGCTTCGTGCCAAAGAAGGATGGGACTGTTAGGATGTGTATCGATTACCGTGCACTCAATAACATTACCATCAAGAATAAATATCCATTGCCGTGGATAGATGAGCTATTTGATCAGCTGAGTGGGGCGAAGGTCTTATCAAAGATTGACCTTTGGTCGGGATATCATCATGTCACGACCCGCACCCGCTTTTCGGATGCGAGACGTGTCCAAGCCAGCCTACACCAGTGTCGACGGTATAACACTGTATAGCCATAATGCTCAAAATCACAAATAATGCTCATTCACAATAACTAAGTTAAATTACAATTTCAAAGATTTACATTTGATACAAGGTACATGGTCTCACAATTTGTAAAGAACAACTGAATTAAATACTCAACCATCTAACTAGTCTCTAGGTTTGGCCGGCAAGTGCACCCGTCTCTCCCAATGCTAAGTGAAGCCATAGCTAACCTGAAAAATATTGGTTTCCAGTCAGGAATGGAACGAGTACAATTCACTGAATGCAGTTTTAATAAATGAAAATGACTATACAACAGAGATTAGCTATTAAATATATGATTTGAAAAATAAACACAGAAAGACAAGGTAAAACTAAACAAAGGAAAACAGTAAATAAATACAAAGATAATACTCAACGACTGACTGAAGTACCTTTGATATGTGATCGGTCTTGGGATAATTACATGACACGGTCTACGATATCTATACTGTATAATGTACACTGCCTACACTATATAAAGCAATAATAAAACACTGTCTATACTATATAAAGCAATAATGAAACACTGTCTACATGATATATTGCAATAAAAAAATCACGGTCTACACGGTATACACTATATAAGGTCAGATGACACATCCTTGGTACTTCACCTCCCCGACACGACAAAATATAACAAACATAAAAGACAAAAATCATATATCTATTGACTAACAATAAGGTATAGTAAAGCTCAATATCAAAAACAAATAATAAACTATACTCGCCTGTGGTCCTTTGCTGGAGAAACCGATAATCCAAACCACTCAGTGTGCCACAACTGTCAAACTCGTACAACAGTCTCGAGATGCTGAAATAGATATTACCAACTTTCTTAGAATAGTCAAATTAGCTAGAATTGTCTGTTCTTAAGTCCAATTCTGGATACATAAGCAAAACGGTAATTTCGGATCAAGACGGTGTCCGCCGTTGGACCCGCTTTGCACCGAAAAGCGTGCCAGAGCAATGGTCTCTAAAGTCATCAAACTATATGTCTAGGAATTTCTTTTGATGATACAAACCCAATGGTATGTCCAATTTTGAATTCCGGCAGGCCGTGCACAAAATCGTCCGTCGAGTCAGATCGTGGGGCCCGTAAAACAGCGATCCGATCAACTGTCTCCGAATCGGACCAAACTTGGCATACAGGACCAGAAAAATGATACGGTCCTGTTGGCATAAGTTTCATCTCGATCTCACGAACATGCACAAAGTAAATAGAAAATTTGCACAGAGGCCGATACGGTAAATTTTGACGGATACGCATCAAATTTGTCGCGCACACGCCACAAATTTGAATTCCGTCAAAGCCCACACGTCCACGAAGTCGATACAAATCTTTTGATGCTTTCGGATCGCGATCACGTCGTCCGGTTTAGCGGGATGCACGTCGTATCGGAGGAATTTTCTATATTTTAATATTTTAAAAATAGGTTTTTCGTCCAATTGGGAATCCGATTTCTCGACGTACAGTCGTTGAAATTGACTTTCGTAACTTGGGTTGCAGAGACCTATAGGTTGTCTAGGACTGCCTTCAAATAGATTTCTAAATATCGCTACGGCTTGGCAAAAATTTGCCTTCCAATATGGGGTTGGGACTGATTTATGTGTCCTATTTTTAATAGATTTTCGATGAACTTCAACTCGACTTCTCTCGAGATTTAGGTCACTAGAATTTAAACTAATTAATAGGGATTAAAGTGGGTTATATATTGATCTTACCAGAGTTTACGGGATGTAAAACGATCGAACGATCGTTGAGTGGTCGGCCTACTACTGCCGCTGATGCCGTCGACCTCGCGCGTGCGTGGTCGGCCTCTGGCCAACGACGGTTGCCCCCTGGCGGCGCGCAGGGTCAGGGTGGCCGCCCAAATAGCGGGGTGCATGGCGTGGGTGATGGATTAGGATTTTGAGTATCGACGAACACCTCCCTCTCTCTGTCTCGATCTCTATATATATATTGTACTCGGTTTCAATAAAAAAAGAAGTCTATTGCTCAGCTTAGAAAAAGCCCATGTGGCTGGGTTGCTTAGGTTTAGAGGCTCGGCTGGGCTGATTTTTCTTTTAGTTATTTTTTTATTGTTTTCTTTTTCTTTTTCTTTTTCTTTATATATATATATATTATATATATATATTATATATATATATTTATATATATATATATATATATATATATAATATTGACACAAAATCACAGTCAACCAAATATTGATAAAATTGACAATATAATACTTGTCATAATTCAATGTGACACATCAAGACTGAACTCAGTACAAGACGGACGATGGCTCGTACCTACAGCGTACTATATTTCGAGTCTGTATTTTTACTATTCTTGAGTCTAGAGAAATGTAAACTGAGTCACACTGAGTAGTTTGGGCCTGTACCTATATCCAAACCACAAACTAAAAGCTCCACCAAAACCAAACTAGCCCAATGAGCCCATTAGAACTATTCTGTCTTCTGGAGACAGAGTTCGGGCCGAACTCTGCCTCCACACAGAGTTCGGGCCGAACTCTGCCTCCACACAGAGTTTGGGGCAAATTCTGTCCCCTAAATTATATGACCCTAATTTTTAGGGTTTGCTGTATGCTAGTTGTCCAACGGCCAAAAATTTAAATTCTTGACAAAGAATTCTGGCCGAATTCTGCCAATCCAGAACACTATAATAGGCCTTGAATTCTCTCATTTTCAATCATCCAATCTTCTCTTCTCTTCTCTCTAAAGCCTTATACAAGCCTTACCCTTCTCATCTACTAGCCACAAGCTCCCTAAGCCTCAAAGTGCTCAGTGCTCTTCAGTTAGGAGTTTGTGCAAGAGTTCAAAAAAAGTCGCTTGGAAAATTCTAAGCATCGCCACTGCGATCTCTGTAAGAAGTTGACGTGCTCTTTTGAAGAAAAGGCACGGGGTGTAACTACTATTTCATAAATAGTGGATTTAATCCCGAGCTTGAGTTCTCAGGCCTGGACTAGTCCTCCACGAGGAAAACCTGGTTAAAATCGGCTGTGTTTGCGTATGCTTTCTCGATCTTTATAATTTTCGCATTTACTCTGATTATTTACTGTTGGTGAAAGAGTTTAATTTTTAATTGGCTATTATTATTTTAAAATCTATTCACCCCCCTCTAGAGTTGCCTACTTGTTCTTCAATTGGTATCAGAGCTCTGTTCTCTCAATAAGGACTAATATCTTAGAGCTGATCCATGGCAACCACACAACCCATGTTTTCCAATCATGGTGAAGGGCAGTCCACTCATAGGCCACCCCTATTTGATGGAACAAACTACACCTATTAGAAAATAAGGATGATTTTTTATCTCAAGTCTCTAGACTTCGACCTGTGGACCATTATTACCGATGGTTACAAAAAGCCCGCCAGGATAGTTGTCAATGGTGATCTCGTCGAAAAACCCAACGACAAATATTTTGACGAAAAAAAGAAATAGGCAAGTCTAGACGCTAGATCTATTAATGCTTTATTTTGTGCAATAGACAGGAATGAGTTTAACAGGGTTTCGACATGCACCACCTCGCACGAAGTATGGAGACTTCTAGAAGTGACGCATGAAGGAACCACCCAAGTCAAGGAGTCAAAAATTAGTCATCTCACTCAAGAATATGAGGTGTTCAAGATGAAGCCAAATGAGACGATCACACAAATGTTTGCAAGATTCCTCGACGTCATCAACCCCTTGTCATCTCTCGGCAAACAATATACAAAATTACGAGAAGATCCGCAAGTTACTTAGGGGGCTACCGAAGATTTGGAACCCTAAGGTAACAGCTATCATAGAAGGCAATGATCTCACCACAATGTCCATGGAGACCTTGATGAAAAAGCTGATGACTCACGAGCTTGACCTCAAAGACTTCGAAGAGCCTGCTCCAAAGGCAAAAAAGATTACCCTAAAAGCTCATCGTCAAAGGGCTGATCTTGAAGCGACCGATGACGATAATTCCGAAAGTGATGATCAAGCTCTCCTTGTCCGCAACTTCAAGAAGTTCCTTCGCTTCAATCGAAGAAAGAAGGAACAACAAAAAGATGACGAGGTAGAACCAATATGCTACGGCTGCAAGAAGACTGGACACGTCCGAAAAGACTGTCCATTCGTAAAGAAAAGCAACCGATATGAGAAGCCCTACAAGAAGTCTTCCTCAAGAAAATATGCCAATACTAGCATTTGGCATGAAAGTGAAGCAAGTGACTCCGAGAAAGAAAAGGACTCCCCTCAAGACACCGCCAATGTATGCCTAACGGCAACATCCGATAAGGTAACTAACGATACTCTCGATGATTTCACTTTTGATGAACTTGGCAATGCATTCAATGATTTACTAAATGACCACAAGAAAGTCATTAGTAAATATAAGCATGCCAAGGAGAAGATCAAAAACTATGAAGTCGAGATTCAAAAACTCTCTTCTTTGCTTGATAATGTTAGAGACACTCCACCCACGGAAGACACTAATGAGGTGTCTAAGCTTAAGTTAAGCCTACTTGATGCCGAAACACGTATTGATAAGCAAACACGTGAGATCACATCACTCAACACTGAGCTTGCTGAAGAAAAGAATAGACACAAGATCTCTATTGCTAAAATTGATGGTTTGAATATTAAGTGTAATGAACTACATGCTGCCTCAAAGAAATTAGAGATTAGATTGGGAAAACAGGTTGCTTAACCTCAAACCCAATCACATAAGACACACACAAAGCATAAGGCTACTCAAAATAGTCAAACACGTCATCCTCATGCAGCATGTAAACATTCTTACATGTACACGCACTTCTATACAGCACACAAACCACATGCACATAGAAATTATTCTCATAACTATCATTCTACTGCTACACACAATCACAATGCTGCACATAGACATAACCATCACCATGTAGCACATAGACATAACCATCACTATGCTAAATATAGACATAACTATCATCCTGCTACCATGTATAGTCATTATCCTGCTATTCCTTACAACTCTCACTATGCTACATCTAGACATCATCAACATGCTCCTAATACAAATAGGCATGCTACTTGCACCTACCGTGGATTACATGGATACATCTCACCACAATATAGAATTAGGAGATTAGTAGATATAAATCTATATGTATGGGTGCCAAAAACTAACATTTTATGACCCACAAGAACTTGGGTACCAAAGGTCACATCTACTCTTGATGTAGGTGGACCTTCCCTCTTCAACTAAAAGCAAGTAGATTCTCGATAGTAGATGCTCACGACATATGACAGAAAATGCAAATTTTTTGTATCACTATCGATGAAGAGGGAAGGGCATGTATCCTTCGACAACAACTTAAAAGGATACATCATAGGTAATGGTACTATTGGTCATCCTCCTTCTCCTATAATAAAGGATGTCTGTCTAGTGACCGAGTTAAAGCATAACCTGTTCAGCATAAGTCACCTTACTGATCATGGATATGATATTAACTTTGGACAAAATAAATGCTATATTTATGATAGGTCAACGGGATACATCGCTTTTGAAAGGATAAAAGAGGATAACATTTATATTTTCTATCTATCTAGAGATACTAACAGTGCAGGGAGATGCCTCTACGCCTACAAGGATGAGAGATTGTTGTGGCACCAGCGTCTTGGTCATGCCAATATGGATACTATATCCAGGCTATCGACAAAGAAGCTAGTAAGAGGCTTGCCCGACATCACATTCAAAAAGGGCACGATATGTGCCGAGTGTGAGTTGAATAAGACAACCAAGTCTTCGTTTCATTCAATAAACACTATAAGTACTACTAGACCCTTATAATTACTTCATATGGACTTATTTGGTCCTAATAGAGTAGCCAGTCTTGGTGGAAAACTCTACGCTTTTGTTATAGTAGATAATTTTTCTAGATTCACTTGGGTTTTCTTTCTTTCAAACAAAAGCGATGCGATTTCTGTTTTTAAATTTTTTGCTAAAAAAGGTTCAAAACGAAAAAGGCTACATGATCACTCGAATCCGAAGTGATCGTGGAGGCGAATTCGAAAAACTGATTTTGAAAAGTTTTGTGACTCAAATGGTTTTGATCATGAGTTTTCTTATCCTAGAACTCCTCAACAAAATGGTGTTATGGAGCGGAAGAATAGGGATCTTGGCGATATGGCTAGAGTCATATTGAATAAATTTTTACTTCCGAAATATTTTTGGGCTGAAGCTGTCAGTACAACGTGCCACATCTTAAGTAGGGTGCTTATTCGACCTATTATGAAGAAAATACCCTATGAGCTTTGGTTTGGTAGAACTCCAAACGTTTTATATTTTAGAGTGTTCGGTTGTCGCTGTTTTATTTTCAATACCAAAGACAACTTAGGCAAATTTGATGCCAAAGCTGACGATGGTATTTTTCTCGGCTATGCTGCCAAGAGCAAGGGATATAGAGTGTTCAACAAACGCTCATTGATTGTTGAAGAGTCTACTAATGTGACCTTTGATGAGGATAATAGGGCAGCAGCTACTCCTGATAATGAAGTTGAGCCATCAACTTCTACGTCGATGAATACCACCACTAAAACTAATTCTCTGGAGGGCTTGCCGAAGAAATTCGCATTTAAGCCGTTACATCCAGAAAATTTGGTAATAGGTGAGGTATCACACAGAGTAAGTACTCGATCATCGTTAAGAGACTCCATTGCTAGCACTGCCTTCATTTCACAAATTGAGCCTAAAACTATTTTAGAAGCTTTTAATGCTGAGTTTTGGATTTCTGCCATGCAAAAAGAACTCAACCAATTCGAAAGGAGCCAGGTCTGGGAACTTGTTCCTAGGCCAGCTAATCATTCAATTATTGATACGAAATGGGTCTTTCGTAACAAAGTAAAAGAAGATGGATCAGTCACACGCAACAAAGCTCGTCTAGTAGCTCAAGGATACAACCAAGAGGAAGGTATCGACTACGATGAGACATATGCTTCTGTTGCAAGACTGGAATCCATTCGGATGCTTTGTGCATTTGCCAACTTCCAAAATTTTAAATTATTTCAAATGGATGTTAAAAGTGCTTTTCTGAATAGATTTATTAAGGAGGAAGTTTTTGTAAAATAACCCCCTGATTTTGAAAATCACAAATTTTTCGACCATGTTTTCAAACTAAAAAAAGTGCTATATGGCCTCAAACAAGCCCCTAGAGCTTGGTATGAATGCCTAAGCAAATTCTTGCTAGATAAAGGCTTTTCAAAAGAAAAAATTGATACTACACTATTTATCAAAAGTTTTCAAAACACTATTTTTTTTAGTGCAAATTTATATCGATGATATCATATTTGGTTCTACTAATGAAAATCTTTGCCAAGATTTCGCTAAGTGTATGTAAAACAAATTTGAGATGAGCATGATGGGGGAGCTCACCTACTTTCTTGGATTGCAAGTCAAACAAACTTCGCAAGGAACTTTCATCAGCCAGTTAAAATATACTAAGGATATGCTGAAGATATTTGATCTTGACAACGTCAAACCAATCAGTACCCCTATGGCTATTTCGACCAAGCTGGAACCTGATAAAAGTGACAAACCTGTTGACCATCGTAAGTATCGAGGTATGATTGGTAGTTTATTTTATTTAACTGCTAGTCGTCCCGATATCATGTTTAGTGTTTATCTGTGTGGTCGCTATCAAGCTAGTCCTAAGGAATCACACATGTCCGCCATTAAGCATATCTTTCGATACCTTAAGGGTACTGTTACAGTGGGCTTATGGTATCCCAAATCCACATCCTTTGACCTCATCGGTTATTTGGATGCTGATTTCGTAGGATGCAAAGTTGACCGTAAAAGTACAAGCGACACGTGTCATTTATTAGGTAAGGCTCTAGTCTCTTGGTTTAGCAAGAAGCAGAATTCCGTCGCACTATCCACAACAGAAGCTGAATATATCGCAGCTAGTCGTTGTTGTGCACAAATTCTATGGATGAAGCAAACCCTTACAGACTACAACCTTTCTTTTATGCACATTCTTATATTCTGTGATAACACTAGTGCCATCAACCTTACTAAAAATCCTATATGTCACTCACGTAAGAAACACATTGAAATACGTCACCACTTTTGCGTGATGACCAACAGAATGGCACTATAAACTTAGAATTTATTGACACTGATCATCAGCTAGCAGATTTCTTTACAAAACTACTATCCGAAGAGCGTTTCAACTTTCTATGTCGTGAACTAGGAATTTTGGATGAAGCTATTATTCATTAAAGTAACCTACGTAAATATCGATTATGTCTTGATTCTTTATGCTGAATTTACTATGGATACAAGCCGAAAGGGTCCTGCTGACAACAAGGCATAAAAGCCTAAGCGACACGATGCACTAGTCCTCAGGACTACCGCTAGCTGGGATCCGGCCCCTGCAGCTACCCCTTGGCAGCTTCACCATACTGAATTGTGGCATAACTCCTTGTTTATTACATGCTATACTTTTATCTATAACTTGCTCAATTTAAATTTTCGAACTTCAGTTTTATTCTTTTGATTCAGCTTACACTTTTTGCAATTCTCTACTTGAATCTCTTACTTTTGCATATTCACATTTCCATTACTTCATGCCTCTTTATCTCATTAATCTTTTCAAACTTCTTTTCAGACTGATTACTATTCTGGCCCTAGAACCTAGAATTTGGGCCGAACTCTGCCTAACACAGAGTTCGGGCCGAATTCGGTCTGGTCATTCCAGAACCCCAAGCGGGCTCAGCAGCTGATCTGAAATTGATCCAATGGTCCAGATTACTTCCGACCATTCGAACCCCTAATAATATAATCGGGTTCTCCCTCTCTCTCTCTCCTCTATTGCCACCTTCAAAACTCCTCCAAACCCTTTCTTTTCAAACCCTAACCCTTGTTCACTCATTCTAGTACATATTTCTTCTCCAAATTCAAGGAGAGGGTTTCTTGCATCATTCTCTTCCATCCTTCATCATCCTTTTGAGGTATAATTTTACTCTTCTCTCCATCTAAATTTAATTATTTTCTTCATTACTCATGGCTCCTAAGTTGTTTAATAAAGGAAAGAGATTTTGAACCGAGGGTGCGTCCTTTTCGAATCCTCCTCTTCGTGTTGAACAACCTATTGAACAACCTATTCAACAACCCATTCACCCGTTGTTCAATCCACCTCGTCCCATTGACCCCAACACGTATGATGATAGCATATTTGTATCATTGGAAGCCTCAAATGAGTGGTTCAATGATTTTCGATCTCGTCCTGTGTGTGCGGGTCATCCTATTAACTTTACTATATTCTCTCGGTACGACTCCCTATTCCATGATTTGTGTCTTGATGAACTTGTTACTACAAATTCACTTATCTATTTAAATGCCATTCAAATGTTTTATTGCAATCTTACTCATGATGATACACGTTTATATTCACGTGCTGCTGGCATTGACATATCATTTGATGACTTTGATCTTGCGAAATATCTTGAAATTTCGGAGCCTAACTCATGGGAGAAACTTGTTGATGCTCGCAAGTTTCAATTCCCCGATGGGTCATCCCTAGAAAGCTTTAAGGACGATTTGTGTACCCCAAACATACGTCCACAAAAGCTTCTTGCCAAATTTCTAAACCCCTACTTCTATGAGCTTCATCGCATTGTCTTTTCCACGATTCTGCCCAAAGCGGGATCTACTGATGTGGTTTCATATTTTGAGATTTCTGCTATGTATCACCTACACTTCCATGTCCCTTTTAATCTTTCACGTACCATGATGGACTGGATGATCAATGCTAGAAAGAAGCCAAGGTCTTTGGTCTATGCTTTCTATCTTCCTATGATTTTTCGTGCTTTTTATGTCCCACTTGATGAGTGCCAATTCTTCCCTGCCCCTGCCTTCCTATCTAAGGCACGGCGGCTTCAAGCAGCTGTCGGTTCTCCTGCTGAGTCCGAGCACTCTGATGCTCAGGATGACGCACCTGCTCTTTGGCAGCCTGTGCCCCCTCCACCTGCTACTCTTGAGTTGATTCAGACTATGCTCCGCGATCGATTTATGTTAGAGGATGATCGCTGGACCCAGCTTGACTACCGTACCACCCTGCAGATGAGTTCCATCAGCAATTTACTGCATGACGTCCGGTACTCTATGTCTCGGCATCCTTCTATGCCTATTCCTATGGAGCGGGACCCTGCTCGCGACGGATATCGTATCGATGACCCTTGGATTATACGCTATCTGGATCCGGATGCTGCTTTCGTGGATCATCGTCGTTCATTCACTGATCCATCTGACGATGCTGGACCTTCATGAGTTCCGTGATGGATGTGGTTTCCTACTTGCTGCTGCTGCTGAGGATCTTATGTTTACTTTTTATGCACTATGGCTTTCTAGTTTATGTAGTTGTTTTTTATTGTATTAGACATCTCTTTTATCTGTGACTCTTGAGACACTTAATGCAGTTTATGATTACTTTGGTGTGCTTGCCAGTTATTTTCCTTTATAAATTCTCTGGTTGTTTGTGTTTGATAAATGACAAAAGGGGAAGAATTATTTGATATTCATATTATCATTATATTGTGTATCTGTGCTTTGGGAAAGATTGTATTTATCAAGACAAAAAGGAACGTTGGCTTACAACGACGCAATGTTTACAGGGGAGCTATTGCTAGCTCTGCACTGATTACAGAGGAGCTACTGCTTTTATAAATGTGTCCAGGTATGAACATTGAATATAAAAATATCATTTTGTCAATTATCAATATAGGAGAGATTGTTGACACAAAATTACAGTCAACCAAATATTGATAGAATTGACAATATGATACTTGTCATAATTCACACATCAAGACTGAACTCAGTACAAGACGGACGACAACTCGTACCCGCAGCGTACTATGTTTCGAGTCTGTATTTTTACTTTTCTTGAGTCTAGATAAATGTAAACTGAGTCGCACTTGTTTGCCATTGATTGTAAAAGTACAGAACAGTTTTATGGGATGACTGAACTTTAGACTCACAATACAAACTCGCTTGTACAAAGAAAGCCTAGGGACGAAAACCTAGGTACAGCAGTCTAGGTATAATTGTTTATTTTAGATTTTGGGGGGTGACGGTAGAGGCTCGGGAAGGCGACGACAGCCCTGCCTTACTCCTTGGACGATCGGTATGCAGCCTTGGCTCCTTGTGAAAAGATGGTTGGCGTTGGTGAAGAAATGCTCTTCTTGCTCTCCTCCTGTTGCTCTTCTGGCTTCTCTCTCTCTGTGTGTCTTCTTTTCGACTATTGGGGAGTCTCTCTGTATATGCGTGTTTCTCTCCGATCTTGTATATTTTTTTACAAGGGAATGGCACCTTGCTATTTATAATAGTGGGATGTGATCATTAGGGTTGCCAATGATTAACTCTTGGAGATGGCGGCAGCCTGGGGATTGGTCAATCCAGGCCGTTCGTTTCTGATTGTGACGAATCCGAGCCATTAGGTGTAGATTACACCAAATCCCATTAGCAATTAATGCTGATTGGAATAAATCTTCCTTATAATGGTCTTCTGATATCTGCGAATAAATTAGATCTATTCTTCTGCCACGTGTCCCAGATTATTGGGATTTGACCCAATCTTTAATGGCAGCAAATCTGAGGAATTAATCGGTTTAGGACACGTGTCCTAGGAGCTGCTGGGGGATCTGGACCGCATGATGAGTGAGCCGTATATGAATTTGAGCCGCATATGGTTAAGCCCACGTGTCAGGGCTGCCTGGGCAGTGGCCCTAACTTGAGCCCTCGAACCACAGGGGAGTAATCCTTGTGGGCCGCATAGGTATATATCTGCCTGAGCCGCATGGACATGATCCTCTTGAACCGCATGAGAAGTCCTCGCTCGAGCCGCATAAGGCTTTCTTGGCCTGAGCCACATAGGACAGATTCACTCTGAACCGCATGAGAAGTTCTTTGCTCGAGCCGCATGAGGCTTTCTTGGCCTGAGCCGTATAGGACAGATTCACTCTGAACCGTATGAGAAGTGAGCCGCATACGAACGCCCACGTGGCAAGGCCACGTGGCATTTTTATGGCTCTCAGGGAATTTGTGTCAGAGATCTCTTTTCTCTTCCCTAGAGATTCATCATTATGACAGAGTCATAATTACCTGCTTTTGTGTCAGGACTGTCAACTTTTCAGAGGGGTCAGCCGTCAAAGCAATTAATGCAGTATGGGTCGGGAGGGAGCACTGTCAGGCCACGTGTCTTCTGAGCCGCATGGAATGCCTCGGGCCGCATAACTCCTTATGCCGCATGACTCCCTGAGCCGCATGAGTTTTCTGAGCCGCATGGATCTTTCCTGGCTGCATGAGTCATTTTCTTTAGTATTTTCCATGCTTCTACAAGACCCCCTTCAAAGTTTTCAATTTGTAAAATTGAAATACTTTGAATAAGAAGCATGGCTGTGTTCTTCTAGCCGCATATGAAATCCTGACCGCATAGAAGTCCTGGCCGCATGGATTATTCAGCCGTATAGGTGACTCAGCCGCAGGAGACTGTTCAGCCGCATAGCTTCTTGCCACGTGTGTGGGTCTTTAATTGCCTCAAATTCGTTTCAGCGTCGTCTTTGTAGGAGGGAATCCCAAGGGTCAGCTTATTAAATCTTTCGGATTCGACGTCTTGGGTGAATCTTGGAGACGAAACCCAAGGAGTCGGTTTTGCTCTTCATGAGTCGGTCATTGGCCCACGTGTCCTCCTTCTCCCGTCTTCCTATAAATAAGAAGAGTTTGAAGAGAAAGAAGACTTCTTTATTTTCCTTCTTCTTCCTCAGACCTTCCCTATCTCGATTGCCCTTCTCCTCTTCGATAATTAATGGCTCCCAAGAAGACCGTGGCAGTGAAGGGCAAGAAGGCGGCCCCCACTTCCGCCTCGGCTGCGGCTGCTACTCCGCCAGTCGTCGTACCTGATGTTTATCCTGACGTTCACCCCCCCATTACTGGTAAGGACAATGCATGAGTTAAAGAACCCCAACCGCCATGGCTACGTTGCATACTTTATGCACGAGCCTTTGTAAATCGCATATTTGCCCTATGGCTGAGCTGCGAGCCGCATAAGAGAACTATCGCGTCGCGTCTGTATGTGTGACTTGTCGGCGAAGCCGCATAAGTGACGCTAAACCTCATAGACTTTTATTGTACAGAGCCGCATAAGCGTTCCTCTGGGCTTGAGCCGCATGAGGCTTTTTTGGAGCCGCATAAGACTTATGAGAGCTTATGAGAGCTTCATGGGGCCGCATGGATGTTTTTCTGAGCCGCCTGGGATTTGAAAGCACCCAATCAGCTCTTTTTTATCCCTCCGTTTAACTTACTTTTCTCTGTCTGTTCTTCAGTGAGTCTGCAGGTTAACGCTGCTGGAGAACTCTTGGTGGGCAGCGCACAAGCTGCTCTCGGCTATAGGTACGACCATATTGTTCAGCATATGACGGACCAGTTTTCGAGCGATGAGCCTATGGCTAGATTGAATGCCATCAAGAATCAGTCTTTCCATTTCCTTAATGCTATGATAAACTCCGGGAAATTTGAATGAGAGTATTTGAAGCCTGCATTCTTTTTTGGAGACGCCTTGGTTGTAGAGAACGATCATATTTTAGAGGTGTCGGAGGATTGGAGTTTTGTTTCTAACGGGATGGCGATCCGCATCCCCCAGATGGAGCGACACTTCCCATTATCTTGGTTCAATATGCTCCCATTGGACCGGAAGATGGGGGAGACTTTAACCCCTACCAGAAGTGGGATGTTTGTGGGGAACATCCATTATAATAACAATCTGAAGTCCGTGACTGCCGGCAAAGTGCATGCTAGTTGTTCTGTGACGGGGTTGGTCCCAGGTTCTTTCCTGAATGTGGCGGGCCCTAACTTCACATTCTCTACTGCCGATACTTTTATAAATCAGATTGCTCGGAAAGGCTCCTATCCCGTTGGTCGGTTGACGTTCCCTGGTTGGGTACACCCTATTCCCTCGTGCATCAATTTGTCTACTTGGATCTTGCAGAAGTATGAGGTTTTTTTGTGCGAGATTGGCCTTTACCACGCTATCCGAGGTACCAGTCATGGCTTGTCCATAAACAAGAAGCTGTTTATGTCTCTGCTGGAAATGTATAATTGCCGTACGGGAACCTTTTACACACCTGTAGGGGAGATGGGACTCGTGCTCCATGAGATACACGAGGTCTCCAAGCTTCCTTGGGGGGACGAAGCGTTTGAAGCGTATACTCCCACTAATGAGGAACTCGAGGATTTGGAACGACGGTATCCTGGCTTCGTGGCTCTTTACCAGGAGATATTGTGCCATTATAACACATGCCATCAAATAACCCGAAAGGCTGGTAACTCGAAAGGGAATGATCCCTATACCAAGGATTGGGTGCACTATCTCTTCCCGGCAGATGCCTCAGGTGGAGTCACCTCTCGTCGCCCTCGATCTCGGGAAGCGGTTAAGGACTTGGTGTCGTCGGCTAAGAGAGTGGCCACTACCAGTGACGGATTATGGAGCAAGACTGACACTTTTGGTTACTTTTACCAGGATACTCAAGAGCTATCCGAGAAAGCGCTTTTGGCGAGATTTTTGATGATCTGGCTACGAAATTGTGTAGTCTCGGGAGGAGTCGGTTCTATTGAGAGAATTAGTCGTAACTTCATCCTTCCGACTGTGAAGTTAGTTTTACGAATCAGGCTAGCTCTCCTCCCGGCCATGGTGTGCAGCATACACCGTGGCCTTCGTACCTTCACATCCAAAGTCATTGCTCGCGACGTGACCAAGGATTTTGAACGAACTGAGTTGCCCTATCATTATTTGATGGGGTGGCTGCTGATACATTACCCGTCTTTGATGAGGCCGGGCTCTGAAGACGGTGTGACTGATGATGACGCATTTATCTTTTGCTATCGTGACGAGCCTTGGGAATGCGAAACCATGCGGGTTTGCCGGATGGCATTGGCGAGGGCAGATAAGTATCATATTTTCGTATCCGTCCCTCGTTTTACTGCCAGGGACATAGAGGCTGTACATATTGACGGTATCGCGCCCCCTCAGCTTCTGGATGGCCAGATTCTCCTATGGCTGCGTAACATTTATCCCGCACATCTGGTGTATCGTAATCGCAATACTGACTTTCTGGAGCCTTATCTGCCTAGCAGGTTTGCCCGACAGTTTGGATACAGCCAACTTTGTCTGGACAGCCCCAGTTCTTGTCTGGGTTATGAAGGTAGCCTTCTTGATGGTATCAGAGCTTGGCAATATTATGATTCGTTCTATACTCGTACCATTTTCTCGGTCCCTGCTATTAAGGAGTCAGTGGAGATCTTGTATATGGCGGCTTTGTATCATGTCATGGCGAATAAACCCTCGGTCAGTTTTAACCCAGGTACCAGTTTTATTATTGGTACCGGTCTGGAGGAAGGCTCTCAAGGGGCCAAGAAAAGAAAGACTAGAGCCGAAGTACTAGATTTAGACTCCGCTGCTGAGGGTGACGAAGGCAACGAGCATGATAAAGATGACTCTATCCTTCCAGTGGCCGATACAGAGGTGGGTCAACCGCCTGTTTCGTCAGATGAGACGTTGGGGGATCAGTCCCTCGTTGCGCCTGGTCCTACTCCGAAGCGTAGCAGGTAAGTTTCTCCTGTTGGCGGTGTTTTTCGATCCCGGAAGCTGGTTGCAACTAGGCACCGCCTGCTAGCCATAAGAGAAAGTGGAGAAGAAGTTAACCCTGCGTCGGAGGTAACAAAGCTGCTCTTGATTTCTTCTTCCTTCTTCCTTTCGAGTTTCAATTCTAATCGTCTTCGTTCTCTCTTTTAGGTGTCAGGAGAAGAAGAAGAGCTTCAAGATGTTGAGGCGGTGACCCAGGATGATGGGGACTCCCGCGAGCCTGTTCCTTTTCAAGATGAGGCAGATCAATCTGTATTCCCCTTCAAGGTGACGGGGACAGAGGACGTGACTGGGCTTAACTTGGGGATCGCGGGTGAGGGGACCACGCCAGTTGTGGATGAGCTGCAGCTTTCATGCCCCTTCCCTGGTAAGATTAGCCGAATCTTGACCTGTGAGGAAGCCTATCTGCTCTATCATCACGTCCTTCGGGTTACGTCGATTGATTGTTATTCTGGACATACAGGTCCTACCCCTCCGGTGTCGAGGACGGACGTTGTTGGGACCACCCCAACCGAAGGGGCATTGGTGGAGAAGGGTGTACCTTCTTACCGTCCGACTTGTCTTGATGGGCCTTCTGGGGGCTCGAGTTTAGCGGGCCAGTCATCGGGGCAGTCGGGACAGGGAACGATGGTCCTTGCGTCATCCTCTGCTCCGGTGGCTCCGAGAATCGACCTTTCTGCCCTACCGAGTATCCGAGCTTTCCGGGCGGCGGAAGATGAGTTGGCCGCTATTCATGCATCGTTCTACTCGGACTCCGTTCCTCCGGTGGCGAGCTCTAGCATTACTTCTCCGACGTTGCTGTCCCTGCTTCCCTTGACGCTATCCTCTGCTGAAGTTCTGGACGACGCGTTACAGGACGTGGTTGCCAGTTTTCATCGTCATTTGAGTAGGGAAATCGAGGCTGCTGTGGAAAGGGGAACCTCCTTCACCTTGGCCCGACAATGCACCCAGGGTCAAGTAAATATCCTTAGGGATCTTCCTGGTGATGCAGGGGTGGCTTCGCTTCTGGAGGCAAAATTGTTGGAGGCTGATCGGCTGGTGGCCGAGCTTCGAGTATTGCGGCAGGCTGATCTATCTGCTGTTATAAACGAGGAGCGGGATTCTCTTATCGCTATTATAGAGAGGACTAGAGCTGCTCGGGATAGGACCAGACCGGCCATACTGAAGGATCTCAGCGACTTATCTGGCCGGTATGATCAATTGAGTTACGCGAATGAAAATGTCACGGCTCGGAAGGAATGGTGTTTCTCGTGAGATTACTGAGACGCGGGAGCAGATCCTTGCGCTTCAGAAGAAGTTGACTTTCTTAGAGTCTGAACTCGAGACTACCCGCAATGACAGGGGACTAATTGTTCAGAAGGCTGACAGGGTTACTCAAGCTTCGACTGACCTGGAGACTGCCTTGAAGAAATTGGAAGATGACTGTCAAGCGTTCTTGGGCTTGGACAATGAGGAGCATTTACTCCAGAAGGCCGAGCGTCGCGCTCGGCAACGGATTGAACGGGGGACCACCTCAGTAAGAAACCGCCTCCTAGAATTAAGTAATGCTGAAATGTAGTCGGCTTTTTCTTCTTGTTTTGTTTCTGTTTTCTTTCTTTCTGAAGGGGACATGATCCCGAAATATGTAATGCTTTTTCTTCCTTCAAATAAAGAGTACTTTTAATTCTACCCTTCATTTGTATTACTTGCTGCGCCTGTGATATTGTGGTGATGTTTTCCCCCACATAGGGGATATATTTGTGGACCTGTTACCCATGGCGTACCTTGGTTTTAGGTAGAGGTAACAAGTTTTGGTCAGGGTACCTGAAGCAGCCATAGCGAAGTGGTCATGGGTGCTCTTGGGATTGAGAAAAGGAATGCCGTAGAGCAGCTGGGCTCCTGGGGCCTGATGAGGTGATAGGTTTGTGCTGAGAAATTTAGCTGAGGATATTTGTGGGCCTATTATCCTTGGCGTACCCTGGTTTAGGATACGAATGATAGGATGAAGGGAAACCGACATACTTGCTCAGAGGTAACGAGGACATGGCAAGTAGGAAGGTTTTTTAAACGTAGAGTCTTCCTACTTAGAGGTAATGAGAACATGGCAGGAGTGAACTCGACGGAGGATATTAATGGTCAACAGAGAACATTTGTGGTCAACAGAGGACATTTGTGGTCAGCAGAGGACATTTGTGGACCTATTACCCTTGGCGTACTCCGGTTGTGGGTACAGATAATAGGTCGAAAGGGGATCATCATACTTACTCAGAGGTAATGAGGACATGGCAAGTATGAAGGTTTCTTCGACGGAGCCTTCCCATTCAGAGGTAATGAGGACATGACGGGAGTGGGCTCAATGAAGGAGGGCACATAGAACAACTCAGAGGTAATGAGGACATGGAAGTTCTATGTAGGGGGTGATTTGTTTTTGGCGGAAGTGGAACGGCTCAGAGGTAATGAGGACATGGCCGTTTTGGAAATTTGTGGATCGATTACCCTTTTTTGTGCACTGAAAGTGCGGGTATTGGATCATGGGGGAGGATCTCCTCCAGGAAGAAAGTTCAGAGGTATGATCATACATAACTTTCGATCTGAAAGTGTGACCGGGATGTGAGTTAAGAGGCACCATCGGGTGCATGACTCGAGAATCTGGAGAATGGTGAGCGTGAGTTCAGCAGTACCAGCGGGTACATGACTCGAAAATCTGACAAACTATGAGGGTGAGTTCAGGGGTATCAGCGGATACATGACTCAAAAATTTGGAAATTTATGGGGTTGAGTTCAGTGGTACCAGCGGGTACGTGACTCAATAATCTAGAAAATTATGGGGGTGAGTTCAGTGGTACCAGCGGGTACGTGACTCAATAATCTGGGATGTTGTTTAGACATAATATTTCTTCAGGAACTTGCCGTTGACGGACAACATGAGCAAGTCTCCATTTTGCTTAGCGAGGCGGTAAACACCGTTGGAGAATACTGTCTCTATGATAAATGGGCCTTCCTATTTTGGCTGGAACTTACCGACGGTCTTGTGAGTCATGACCATTGGCCTCCGGACTGCCAGAACAAGATCGCCCACTTGGAATGTTCTGATTTTGACCTTCTTGTTGAAGGCTCCTGAGATGCGTGCTTGGTACAGCTCGATCCTTTGCTGAGCTAGGAGGCACTTTTCATCTAAGGCCTCTAACTCTTGCAGTCGACGTCGGTAGTTGTCATCCGTCGTCAATTGATAAGTGAGGGCGACGCAGAGTGAGGGTATTTGAGTCTCTAATGGGAGAACTGCCTCACTCCCATACACTAGGGAGAATGGCGTATTCCCAGTGGCTGTTCGAACTGTGGTGCGATAAGCCCATAAGCATTCGCCAAGTTTCTCGTTCCAGTCGCGTTTGTTGGAGGAGACATACTTCTTGAGGAGTTTGATGATTGTTTTGTTGAACGCCTATGCTAACCCGTTTGCTGCCGGGTTGTACGGCGTCGAAGCGATATTCTGAATACGGTATTTATCGCAAAATCGATAGAATACGTGGCTTGCAAACTGCGGACCATTATCATGGATGATCCTTCGGGGCAGTCCAAAGCGGTAGATGACGTGTTGCTTAAGGAAGCTGATCACGTTTGAAGTCTTAACTTCTGCGAGTGGGACAGCTTCCGCCCATTTGGAGATGTAATCAGTGATCGTAAGTATGAAGCGATGTCCTCTAGAGGAAGGTGGGGTGATTGGACCAATGATATCCATTCCCCATGCTTCGAATGGCCAGGACGCCACTGTCGGATGTAGAAATTCGGATGGTTGGTGAATGAAGTCCGCGTGGACTTGGCAGGCTTTGCATTTTCTAGCATAATCTATCGCATCTGCCACCATCGTTGGCCAATAGTAGCCCATTCGTCGAAGGCGGTCTTGTAATTTTGGGCCGGGCTGGTGGGCCCCGCAGACACCGTCGTGAGCTTCTCGTACGGCTTCTTTGGCTAATGCATTTGACAGACACCGAAGCAGTAATCCGTCGTAGGAGCGGCGATACAGTATTTTTGTCTCTGTATCGTAGAAGAATCTGAGAGAACGTCATCTGATAAAAGTAGCTTCCTTTGGGTTCTCGGGCAGGATGTCGTAGACGACGAAGTCGATGAATGGTTGTCTCCAATCTGGGGCCTCATCGATCGTCTGGGCGGAATAACTCGCCACGAATTGCACATTGTTCTTGGGACAGACCAGTTCGTGGCCTATCACATCCACTGATTGGCGATCATAATTCGGGACTGCTAGGGAAGCGGCAAGACCAGCTAGGGCATCGGCTTCAATATTTCAGAGTCTGGAGACGTGCTCGATGAAGAACCCCTCGAATGACGAGATGATATCGATCGCTATTTGGTGATAAGGGATCATGTCTTCGTGGCGGACTTCGTACGAGCCCCGGATCTGATTGACGATTAGTTGGGAATCGCCGTATGCTTCAAGGTATTCTACCCCCAGCTCTCTTGCAAGTTGGAGGCCAATGACCAGAGCGTTGTACTCGGCCACATTGTTAGAGCAGGGCTCGGTGAGGGAATAAGCACTATTAATCACTAATCCGGAAGGGAGGATCAGCACTACCCTGACTCCGACGACTATATTGCCTTTAGGTCCGGTCCTCGAAGCACCGTCGAAGAACATTCACCATATATCATCGTAAGAGGTTGCATACGAGTTGGCGACCTCATCTGGGATCTCTTCATATATCCTGGAGGACTCCGAGCCTGGGTGGGATGCTAAGAAGTCTGCCAGGGCTTGACCTTTGACTGCCTTTTGTGGGACGAAGATCATATGATAAGGGGACAGCAATATTGCCCATGTTGCGAGGCGAGAGCTGAGTGCCCCTGGTTTAGTCATGAGGACTCTGAGAGGGTTGACTCGTGAGATCACATGTATCGTTTGTCCGGTGACATAGTACCGCGTTTTCTGAATGGCGAACACCAGGGCGAGGCATTCCTTCTCCACAGCGGTGTATCGGTGTTCTGGCCCAATCATCATTCGGCTGAGGTAATATATGGCCTGTTCATGGCCTGCGTCGTTGTTCTGTGCCAGCAGAGCCCTAAGGGAGTGTTCCATTGCTCGTACATAGAGCAGGAATGGTTTTCCAGGAACCGGAGCTACCAAAACTGGGGAATTTGACAAATATTCTTTGATGCTGTCGAAAGCACGCTGGCATTCCTCGTCCCATACGAATGAGACTCCTTTCTTCATGAGGTGCGTGAACGGTCGACATCGCCCGAAGAGGTTGGAAATGAACCTTCTGATGTAAGCTAGCCTCCCTTGGAGGCCTCTGAGTTCGCAGAGATTTCTCGGGGGACCCATCTCCATGATTGCTTTCGTCTTCTCATGGTCTACATGGATACCCTGTACAGTGATGATGAAGCCCAAGAACTTCCTGCTGGATACGCCCAGAAAGGACTTCGTAGGGTTCATTTTCAAATTGTGCGCTCGCATTAGGTCGAATACTGTCCTTAGATCCTGCAGATGGTCTCCTTTGCAGCAGCTCTTAACGGCTATATCATCAACGTAGCACTCCACTGTCTTGCGTAAGTGGTCTCTGAAGATGATGCTCATGGCTCTTTGATATGTGGCACCGGCATTCTTCAAACCGAAAGGCATGACTGTGTAGAAGTACGTGCCAATTGGTGTTCGGAATGATGTATGCTTTTCGTCATCAGGAGACATTTTGATTTGGTTGTACCCCGAGAAGCCATCCATGAATGACATACGTTCGAAGCCGCAGGTATTATCGATCATGATGTCTGTGATAGGAAGGGGGAATTCATCTTTGGGGCACGCCTCATTCAAGTTGCGAAAGTCGATGCAGATTCGAATCTTCCCATTCTTCTTGAGGACGGGTACTATATTGGCAACCCAATCGGGATGTTGCTCCTCACGAATGAAGCCGCTGGCTATCAGTTTGTTGACTTCGGCTTCGATCGCGTCCATGATGCCTGGACGGAAGCGTCGCTGTTGTTGCTTGACTGGCTTCGTATCTGGTCGAATGTTGAGTTTGTGAAGAGCGATGTCGGGATTTAACCCTGGCATGTCTTCATAGCTCCAGGCAAACACATCAATGTACTCTCTGACAAGTTCTAGCAGCGACTCCCGTTCTTCGTCTGTTAGGCTTTTACTGATGAAAATCGGTTTTGGAGAAGATTCGCTGCCGAGGTCAACTTGTATAACCTCATCTTCAGTAGGAGGTTCTCTCAGTTCGAACCGCTTTTCCCATTGTGTATCTAATTGCTGGGCCCACGGCTCTAGCTCAAGGATCTCGGGGATGTCTTCGTCTTTCTCGTAAGCATCGGCGAATGCCATGTTGACTGACATGACTTGTCTGAACACATCTCCGATGCTGGTATCTGAGTCAGAAGTTGGTGACCCGGTTGAATGTGACAGCCAGTCACATTCTTCATCTGAACTCTCAGGGGTCGTAGTAGGCGTTACATACCCTAACCTGCAACGAGTTTTGTTATAGTAGTTCCGTGGTTTGCCCGCCGGGACTGGCGGCTTCAAAGGTAATCGTCGCCCAGTGCCGTAGTTCAATCCTAGCATCGTCTCCAGATCATACCCCTGTTTCTGCATGAGATATTTGGATTGAGGGCTATAGAGATACAGAGGCAGTCTCCCGGTATCTGACCCGAGGTCGGCTTCTTCTATGGTGAGGGGATGCGGGTTGTTCGTCCGGCCGAAGATGATCGGATGATCTTCTCCCTCGATTATTTGGTAAGCATCTTGTACTGGAGTAAGCCGGATCGCGGTGTACACATTTGTCACTTGTGTGTGTAGGTGAGTGCCTATACCGTGTTCCATAGCATATATTATGCATAGCTTATTGAGCTCGGTATAGTTCAAAGATAACCCTTTATTGATGAACTAAGGTATCTTTTCTAGGGGGATTACATCATCAGCGGTGGGAACATTAGTGTGGGCAGCCACATACTTGGCTAGCTCCGGTTCCTCTTCGGCTATCCCCTGTGTGAACGAAGACTGAGAGGATGACCTGGGAAGTTCGATTGTCAGTGGTTCAGTTGATGGAGCAGAGCGTGGAGTTTTTGGCAGACTAGCGACCCCCAGTTTGGCATTTGATGTGGGTCGAGGAGTGGCTGGTTCGCTAGAAGTGTCAGACCTTGCATCGGGGTGACGACCCTTCTTGGGAAGGCGTATCGTCAGTGGCCTATCGGACGCATTGAGCTTCTCCGTTTGACTGACTCTCGGCAGTCTGATTGTCAGTGGCCCCGTTGTGGGTCTCGGTACTTGGCCAGACCTTGGCAGCCGGATTATCATCTGCTCCTCCTGCGTTGAGAGGCTGATTGCGTCCTTCCGCAGAGTGGCGGTAAGGGGTGCAGACTTGCCCGGTTTGCGAGCTTGGAGGTGGATCGTCAGGGGTCCTTCTGATCCCGTGGCCGTTTCGGTGCTAGCTTGTTCATTTCCTTCATCAAGG
Organism: Iris pallida; assembly: GCA_029216955.1. NCBI lineage: Eukaryota > Viridiplantae > Streptophyta > Magnoliopsida > Asparagales > Iridaceae > Iris > Iris pallida. Next base: position 3,024,821 of record JANAVB010017196.1, on the reverse strand, counting down.
TGCCTTTTCGACTTTTCGTATAGGCAGGAGTCCGAGTAGTAGGATTCGACCCCTTTAAAGGGATCGATATCAGCAAATTCTGTCTTCACGAAGCCGTATTTGCCGACATATTTGAAGCACTGGTGCAGCGTGGAAGGCACGATCATGTAATCGTGTATCCATGGACGCCCCAAGAGGATGTTATAAGAAGTGTCTGCATCTATGACGTAGCAGGTGACTTCGGATTGGAGATCGCCAATTTGACACTTCAGACGAATCTTCCCAATAGGGTAGCTCCTGCCCGAATTGAAACCGCTGATGGCGGTGCTTGTAGGTGTCAGGCGATGCATTGGAATACAGAGATGATGTAGCAGGCCCTTCGGGATGATGCTTATGGAAGAGCCAGGATCTATGTGCATCCGATCCACCTTCACGTCGCCGATGTATCTCGTGTAGTATAGCGGGCGATCGTATAGGTTGGTCTTGATGAGCATATCCTGCGGAGTGAAGACGATATTGGGCATCGCTCCCGTACAGGCACTCTCTTGGAGCTCCACGGGTGAGTCCTCCCTGGTGAGGTTGGATTGAGCCAGATAGACATCGACATTTTGGAGTGCTTCGCTTAATGCAATACGAACGTCCTTGGAGAGCCTTAGGAGTTCGTACAGTGACAACTTGGCCGGTGTGTTAGCCAATTGTGCTAAGATGTCAAAGTTGTAGGGCCTCTCTAGCCCTTGAGCTGCTTCTTTTCGGAGAGATTTGTCGAAGCGAGTCTCCTTCAGCCGAGGCTTGTCGGTCGTCGGAGGCTGAGCCGGTCCCGGAGCATCAGTTGTAGTGGGTTGATGATTTTCAGCTGGATTGTCAACCACGGGTTGGGATTGTGCTCCGGACCGCGTGACGACGGCCGTAGCTTCCTCGTTGTCTGTCGAGATTGTGTGGCAGGTCCTGACTTTTCCACTTTTCTTTTTGTCGGTGGTAGATGGTGTAGGCCGAGTCACTTCGGATACCAAGTCTGGATGGATCCACATGACCTCCCCTCGTGATGTGGGGAGGGGTACTAGACCGGCAGCCTGATCTCGGGGAAGTAGAATATTGGTAATCTCCATTGTCGCCAGAGGGACGGAGATCACCCCGTCTTGAGTCTCCGTTGGAAGGAAGCTGCCGAATTGTACGGACACCATATTGGCCACCACGGTTACCTCTTCGAAATCGATGGCCAGAGCGTTCGAATCGATGAGGTTCTGTATGTACCGTTTCAGCTGGTAGCAATCGTGTGTAGCATGATGAACATATCGATGATAATGGCAGTATTTTGGATTCTCCATCTCTGCCGACCGCGGCTCCCGTCTTGGTCGAGGAAGCTGAATTCTGTCCCCTTGTATGAGCATATCCAAGATGGGCTTGACGTGACTGTCTTCGAAGGAGTAATCGATTCGCGGCCATTGTTTGTCTGCTGGCTTTGGCTCAGGTTTTTGTGCAGTATCGGCCACCATAGCCTGCTTTCCCTTGCTGTCCCGATTGTTGGAGGGGTTACCCCCATTATCGTTGTTGGGACGCTTGCCCTTGTTTTCTCCTTTCGAGATGTACAATCCCAGTTGGCGAGCCTTCTTCAGTCGTTCTTCGGCGCTTGTGGCGCTGATGATGAATGCCTTCCAATCTTTGAATTGATATTCGCCCATCCAGAGACTGATCGTTGGGAGCAGTCTCTTTTGACAAATTTCAATTAAAGATGAATCTGGATTTCCGGAGGGCAGCTTCATGGCGGTCTGGCGGAACCGCTCGATGTAGTTCTTCGTCAACTCTTTCTCCCCTTGGACGACGTCCATGAGAGTGGACATAGTGACGTCCTGTCCTACTTCGTAGAATCGTTCCAGGAACAGGCGCTTGAAGCCGGTGAAGGAGTGGATGCAGTTGTCCGGCAGATTGCGGTACCAATCGAAGGCGACTCCTTCCAACGCCCCAATGAATAACCGTGTGAGGATAGCATCATCATGGGGCAGATGGTCGGTGGCGACCTCGAAGTAAGTGATGTACCGACTTGCTGAGGTTTTGCCATCATACGGGTTGATATTGAACGGCTTATATCTTGGTGGGAATGGAACATCCCTCCATTCAGCAGGGTATGGTTGTCGTATTCTGAGGTCTTGAGCATTTTCTCGGGCATGGAACATGGCTCGGAGCTCCTGGACCTCTCTCCTTACTTCTCGGGTCTCATCTGTCGCGGTAGGGGCTATTATCTCGGGAGGATTATTGCCCGGGTTTGGTGCCGCTGAGCTCGAATCCACATTGACCGTGGGGCCCGTGCTTGTTTGACCAGGCGTTCCTCCTTGTAGAGTTGGCAGGGCCGCTTTAATCTCGTCTACAGACTTGACCAAAGCAAGTAATATGGCTTCGAGATTGTCGATGCGCTGGTGATCATTGGAACCACCTTGATTGCTGTCCGTCATGAAAACCTTTCTTACATGAGGAGTGATGGAAGGAGTGGTGGAGGATGTGCCCTCCGAGTCGTACCCATGCACCGAGAAGTCATCGGAATAGGTGGGAATGTTCTCTTCGGGATCGGACTCGGAGGGAACGGTATCCCCAGCTTCAGAGCTTGCTTCGTCTTGAGAGTTACGGATGTCCTCGGGGACATCACCGTCTGTTGTACCCGATAGAAGAGTTGTTTGTTCGGGCTCGGCTCCTTGAAACATCGAATTGTTGCGAATGTTCGGAGGAGTGCTACCCCCAGTTCCCACAACCCCCAGCGATGTGGATGATGAATTTCCCATCGCGGCAGATTTCGTCTTTGAACGGGTGTGTTGGAATACTCCGGTGGAGGACAACCGTTTAGACGACAGTCTCTTAGCTGTAGCGGTTGATATCTTGGGACTGGAGATGCTTGTCTTTTTTCCTTTCCCTTCGGCGGGGACCTTCTGAGCGGAATTGCAGGAGACAACAGGGGGTGTGTCATGCCCCAGAACCAGAATACTGGAGAGCGGGGGAATGACTCAGCCAGCTACGTATTACGGGTAGATGAATGCCGTATAATACGATCAATGCTGTCTAAAAGACAAGGGGGTGCATACTACATGAAAGCCTCGCTATGGTCACTTCACATCTATTGTCTCAATCATTCAAACAAGAAACAATAACAGAGAACATTTTAAGATAAAGCAATAAGGCGTCCCAAACGCTTAGTCAAAATGTTCTTGAGATCTGGCTTTACTAAACATAGCCAGATGATATAGCAACATATACACAATTGTTATCAGCTGCAGTCTGACTTAATTATAATTATGTAAAAGTAAGTACAAGACTATCCGACTAACATGTCGATGCCAAGCGGCAAAATGTAAAGTAATTAACAAAAACGAGCGGGGAAGTAAGGAACCCACTCGAGTCCTCCGGCGATCATTCCTCTAGTATTGACCATCTTGGAGGTGGAAGTAAGCTGAGTCCTCGGGAACTGGCTCTAAATCTGGCCATGCAAAACCAGAGAGGAATAAAACTAGTAATGAGAAAATATAATAATAGATCTCTGTTTGCTACTGGGATTCACATAGTATCACGACACTTCGAACCAACCTCCCAACCAAACAAGGACAGAAGTTGGCCCGTCATGCCCTGACATTCTGATCATCTCAGTTAGTTAACAGAGTAGGTCCAGTACACAAACAAGTCAACTTAAACGGCCATGCAACTACTACGGCTTGCTACTGTGAGTTCCAAGTTATCTTGGAATTTATGCAATAAGGATTTCTCAGTTCTTACTATGGACAAGCAAGGCTAGTCGATCCAATCAATCTATTGCGCCAATCATGAATTAGACGAGTCCCAGCGGGATGCCCGTCATCAATATATAATATACAATAATATAAGCAGATACCGCTCCCTGCCCGTGTAGCAGATTTGCAGTATCTGTGGGAACCAGCCGGCCTGTCGGGCACTAATAGTCCCAAAGAGGGCTGCCATGTAAGAACTCGAAAATCCATACTCTCCATGCAATCATTATTTTATTTAACTTAGTAGCTTCTATGTTAAGTAAAATTCTATGCCGTGGATCATGGTCATTCAGAATGAGTACTTCCGTACAAGGTACGATATGCCCAACTCTACAACGATACCCGTGCGGTTAAGTTGTAGGTCTTACATAGCGTAATGCAACAATTAAAACTAACCACAGAATAATCATGCCTTGACCATAGAGTACACATGCTGCTTTCGTAAAATAAATAAATAATTGTAGCCTGCATGTATCTATATGTCAATATTCGGGATTAGTCAATCGATTACAAATATGAACGTATCTCATTCCATTTAATTCAATAAGACGACTAGCCAGTCTCTTAGTTCCATCTAGGAACGCATGATCAATAATAAATCAAGATAATAATCAATGTTAATTAATGCCAAATTCAAAAAATAAAATTGGGAGATAAATAATGATCGGGAAATAAATAATCCATACGGCTGTGGAAAATAATTGGGAAATAATTAATCCATACGGCTGTGGGAAATGATTGGGAAATAATTAATCCATGCGGCTGTGAAATAAAATTAGAAAATAATTAATCCATGCGGCTAAGAAATGAGATTGAAAAATAAATAATCCATGCGGCTGTGGGAAATAATTGGGAAATAATTAATCCATGCGGCTATGGGAAATGATTGGAAAATAATTAATCCATGCGGCTGTGAAATAAAATTGGAAAATAATTAATCCATGCGGCTGAGAAATGAGATTCTCTGAGAAATGAGATTGGGAAATAAATAATCCATGTGGCTGAGAAATAAGATTGGAAAATAAATAATCCATGCGGCTGAGAAATGAGATTGGGAAATAATTAATCCATGCGACTGAGAAATGAGATTCTCTTGCCACTACTAAAATACCCCACTTTACCGACGGAAGTTTAGCGACGGACGGATTCCGTCGCTAATAGCGACTAGTTTTCGACATCTTAGCGACGGATTAGCGACAGACAACATAACATAATTTTTTCCAATTTTAAATGTAAAAATTTGTCGGGTTTCCGTCGCTAAGTCGACGAACGTTAGCGACGGATTCTTTTTCGTCGCTTATTCGTCGCAAATGTTGGCGGCAAAATCTTTAAAACATTGGCGGGAACTTTAGCGACTAACTGGCGACGGATATATCCGTCGGAAAACAGCTTTTAATTGGCGACGGTTTAGCGACTAATTTATTCCGTCGCTAAGATCTGTGCCCTAACTTAAATTGAACCGACGGGGGGGAATTTTTCATTCCCCCCAAAACTCTCTCTCTCTCTCGCGGCTCTCTCTCTCTCGCGCGCGGCTCTCTCTCTCTCTCGCGGCTCTCTCTCTCTCTCTCTACCAGGTATCTCTCTCTCTCTCTCTCTCTCTCTTTCTCTAATTTTGGGTTTTGGGGCCGGGGGGGGGGAGTGGGGGGGGGGGGGGTCGGCTTCGCGGGGGGTGGAGAGGGCGGGGGGGGGGGGTGGTGAATGGGGTCAGGGGGTCGAAAGGGTTGCTTCGGGTTGCCAACAGCATGCCCCTCTTCTCTCCCGGTCTACATATACCTCAGATTCGCCAAGGCTTCCTTCAATCTCCACTGCGACGCCAACAATCCCGACTCCGGTCAAAACACCCATTCCTTTTTTTAGTAACCCATTCATTTTTCTATTCTAAATTCTTTATTATTATTGTTGTTTCTTAATCTTCTTTTGGGGGAGGGGGTGGGGATTATGACTTTTTCCATTCATATTTTTTTAATCAGTGTTGCATTCTAGGGTTTACATAATGTGAGAAGAACTTGTTAATAATCATCAGCAACGAAGACGAATCCACGGAAGTATATTAACAAATAGTATTTGCTATACTACTACTACTACTCAGTACTACTTAATTGCTCCTTTAGTTAGTGACCCGATAGTATTTTCATTCACTGGCGAGCGGTGGCATGGTCTCGCCGTGAGGTGCAGACGCAACAAGGGTGTTTGTTGAATTGCCCCATATATGCAGTGACTGTCTGGCAATTGCTTTTATCCATTGCACTTGTTCGAAGGAAGGAAGAAATAAAGAAAAGAAAAGAAAACTAGCTCATCCATCTTCGACAGTTTCTTAAACTACCCAACACTCAGATAGATCCATAAACCATTACGGGGGACGAACAATTCCCAAACATTTTCTCTTTCGACTTCAATACCAGTATCGGTATCGGCCGATATCGCAAACTATGATTTAGAAGCTACCGAATACTGATTTTCCTGGGTTGACTGTATTATTCATTTATTTGATACTTACTCGCTCGAGCTTTCATGCCTATGCAAATTTTCTCTTTGAATTATTATCTCATGCGTGCTCTCTCGTTGACACTTAACCTGAAGCTTTATCTTAACTCTCCTGTATGGTTGAGGCTGGTTTTACATTTCTGATACTTCATATATCAATGTAACCACTGTTTCCTATTTTTCTTAACGATTAATAATATGTGTTATCTAGAATTTTATTTCTGAATAGCTAGTTATTATGTTAGAGTTTATGTGTTGGGATGTTGGGTTCATGTGGAGAATTAATTGGGATTTTGAATGAGGATTTGACATTGAGTTTGGATTGGAATGTGGACTGATACAGTCCTGGATACATTCCTGTTTGAAACCGATTTTAATTCCAGTTCTATACTGATTTTTGCAAGTTCTTTTCCATGTTTAAACATCATGTTAGATTAGATTCCTGTTAGTTAGTTCACTGATTAGTTAGAATTCAATTTGGCGATTACAATTCGAACTTGGTTAATGTTAAACTGTCATTACACCATTTAGATTCCTGTTAGTTAGTTCACTGATTAGTTAGTTCACTGATTAGTTAGAATTCAACATGTTAGATTCATTTCCTTAATACTTGATATTGATTCATCCCTTTTAAACTGATTTGAAGATTGATCCATATTGATTAAATGTGTTTGGTTAATTAGTTATTTGATTTTCGATGTTAGTCCACTGGCATTGAGTTCCTGTAATTTTTTCGTTCAAATTGATTTTGATTTAATATTCTTGTCAATATTTTCCAATGTCTGAGCCCACATGAACACATACCCACTGTAAGTTGGTTCCTGAAATCTGAGTTTCCTATTTAATGTTTACTGTTTGTTAAATCCTGAGAAATTCTTAATCACTGTCTTGGGTCGAACTGAGAATGTAATTCCTGAAACACTCATAAGCTCATAGCTCACACATACACCTGTTTTATGGTTCACTGTCACCTGGAATACACACACAGAGTTTGGTTCACACGAGTATTGATATCACCGATGCCAATACTCGTAGGAATATATAGTCCGATACCGATTCCGATACCGATACTTTGAACCTTGATTTAAATACATGTTAGTATAGTGTCTTCACATATATGTTAAGAGTATATACATGATTAGCAAGGTAACTAGATACAAGTTATGATACAATGTAAATGCAAGTATACATGTTAGCTAGATAGCTTAGACTTATATTGCAATCTCCTATTCACACGAGTATTGATATCGCCGATACCAATACTCGTAGGAATAGTCCGATACCGATATACATTGTAGAGCTCTGTTTTGCTATTCTGGACATGTTGTGACCTGTGCTGTTCTAAATAGGAGCCAGACACACTCCTGAGACGGGGGAGTATGTATAGTGATGTGGATTCTTACTAACTTATCATGTGAACCCATTTATGGGCCCTTCATTGAACCTTCTCATGTGCAACTTTCAGTCCATTCACAGTTCCCTATATTGTACTCTACATCACCTAGTTCACTTATATCTAACATCCTAACCCTAATCCAAATTTATGAGTATCGGTATCGGGCTATTCTTATGTTTAGTTTGTCTTATGATACAGATTTTCACATCCAAATTGAGGATGAGTCGTTATTTTGTTGATCGTACATGGATGTACAAACGGCAACACGAGAGTAGAATTGGTGTGAGTGACGATTTTCAGGCAGGCGTGGAAGTATTTCTTAATTATGCAATGAGCAAAGCTCAGTACATGGACGGTAACAAAATTAAGTGTCCATGTGTTAAATGTCACAATAGACGTTACGAAGAAGTGGTGACTGTGAGAGATCATTTGACCCGTAAGGGTTTCGTACGTAATTACGGCCTGTGGTCATCGCAAGGTGAACTATATTCGAAAAGACAGGCTGCGGAAGCTGCTATTTATGCTTTTGATGATAATGCTGCAACGGATGTCATCGAAGACCACGGATGCTCTGTTGATTATGGAGATCTGCAGAACCTTGCACGAGATATGGTGTATGATGCGGCAGGGCCTAATTTTGATCCGGAGGATCCTAATCCCGAGGCGAAGGAGTTCTATGACATGTTTCAGGACGCAGATACTTCTCTATATCCTGGTTGTGAGACTCATTCCGCACTGTCAGTGACGATGCGGTTGTTGAACATAAAGTCTGATTTTAACTTGCCACAAGCTTGCTATAATCGGATCACAGAAGTAATCAAGGAGGTGTTACCGAAGGAATCAAAAGAGCTACCAAAAAACTTCTACAAGTCAAAGATGATGGTCCGACAACTGGGACTGGGGTACGAGAAGATAGATTGTTGTCGCAACGGGTGCATGTTGTACTACAAAGAGAATTGCGTATCAGAAAGTTGCAGCTTCTGTAATGCGGATCGTTACAAGCCAGTACAGGGAAAAGGAAAGTCGACTAGAAAACGACGTCCTTACAAGTATATGCATTACTTGTCGATCACGAAGCGCTTGCAGAGGATGTATATGTCTCTAAATACAGCAGAACACATGACGTGGCACAGCGAAGAACGCATAAAGGATGAAGGAGAATTGTCACATCCTTCGGATGGAGAGGCGTGGAAACATTTTGATTTGTGTCATCCAGATTTTGTTGCAGAGCCTAGAAATGTACGCCTGGCGCTATGTGCTGATGGCTTCGCCCTTTTCGGACAGTCGGGATCTCAGTACTCATGCTGGCCGGTCATTCTTACCCCTTACAATCTGCCACCATGGATGTGTATGAAGACTCCTTATATGTTTCTGACAGCTATCATACCCGGTCCTAAAAATCCGACGAAGAACATCGATATATATATTTACAGCCGTTGGTGGATGAGCTGAAACAGCTGTGGGAGATCGGCGTCACGACTTATGATATTTCCAGGAAACAGAACTTTCAGATGAGAGCTTCACTCATGTGGACAATCAATGATTTTCCAGCATACGGTATGCTGTCGGGATGGAGTACGCACGGCAACATGTCTTGTCCGATATGCATGGAAAATAGTAAGGCGTTCCGCCTTAGGCATGGAGGAAAAACTTCTTTCTTTGACTGTCACCGTCAATTTCTGCCCGCGACCCATCCTTGGAGAAAGAATAAGGACGCGTTCAGATATGGAAAACAAGAATTTTCTCAACCTCCTGCCAGATTTTCGGGATACGATATTTGGGAAGCTGTAAAGGAATTGCCCACCGCAATGGAAGATCCATCGAACCATCGTGTCGAGGGGTTCGGACAAAGCCATAACTGGACCAAACGGAGTATCTTCTGGGACTTGCCTTATTGGAAAGATAATCTTATAAGGCATAATCTTGATGTCATGCATATCGAAAAGAACGTGTTCGATAATGTCTTCAATACCGTCATGGATATTAAAGGAAAGACGAAGGACAATCCAAAAGCAAGACAAGACATAGCCGAGATATGCAAGCGTCCTCATCTGAACTTGATACAAAGGGGTGCTGGTGGACAATTAAGTAAGCCTATAGCGCCATACACATTGAGCAAGGAAGATAGATTAATAATCTGCAAGTGGATATCTAATTTAAGATTTCCCGACGGCTATGTTTCGAATTTGTCTAGATGCGTTGATCTCAATGAACGCAAGCTAACGGGAATGAAGAGTCACGACTGCCACGTGTTTATGGAAAGATTACTGCCCATTGCTTTGAGAGAGTTGTTGCCTTCTGCTGTATGGGTTCCGTTGGCCGAGCTGTCTACATTCTTCAGGGATATCTGTTCAACTAAGCTGACGGTGCAACATATGGTACAACTTGAGGAGAAGATTGTCTTAACAATCTGCAAGTTAGAGAAAATATTTCCACCGGGCTTTTTCGACAGCATGGAGCATCTACCGATTCATCTAGCATACGAAGCCCGTGTCGGTGCATCTGTTCATTATCGATGGATGTACCCCTTTGAAAGGTAAATAAAAACCGATATAATTTAAGTGAAATTTAAGTGGATTTTATAATTCATTGTTAATTCTCAAGATAATTTGTCTCTTTAGGTACCTACACCATCTAAAGAAGAAAGTTGGCAACAAGGCTCATATAGAGGCTTCGATATGCGAATCATATCTTATCGAGGAGGTGTCAAATTTCTGCTCCATTTATTTCGATACTCATGTCGAGACAAATCGAAATAGACCTCAAAGGAATGAAGAAGACGTTGAGGATGGAGGTATATTCAATTTAAGGGGCAAGCCTATTGGGGCTAGTAAGAAACGGTGGTTGACCGACGATGAGTATGATACCGCTCACCGATATGTCTTGCTAAATTGTGACATACAAGAAGTGAAAGATTTGGAGAAGTAAGTGACTACGCCTCGTTATAATCTCTAATTTGGTGAATTAAGTGACTACACTTATTTTTATTCTCTCTAACAGTGTATTTAGAGGTGAAGTCAAAATGAGGACACCATATATTACAGATGAGGGACTTCAAAGAGAGGTTGATTGTACCTTTCCGTCCTGGTTTCGTAAATACGTAAGTAACTGAGATAATATGTTATGCGGCTACCATTAAAATATATGCAGCTAAAATATTTAAATTATCAATACATGTTTACAGGTTTTATTGCCTGAAACAACACTCATAAATGAGAGCATTCGTTATTTGGCATTGGGACCGAAGAAGCATGCAAAGACTTTGTCAGGCTATGTCGTTAATGGCTTCAAACAACACTCATAAATTTGTTTTATTTATTCAAGTTAATAATCCAGTCTTTGCTTCTTTGTAGGTTTTTCCCGTATGATGCTGCCCGGATACTCGGGCAAATTATCCGGGAAAACTACCATGGCCCCTACCTCAATTTTTCTGAGGTGCCTCAGAACATGCAGTACGTCTGGCTCGAGGAGATGAAGGTATATATATATCTTTTGGTTAATTATTAATTATTCTTTAATCCACTAATTTTTTAATTACGTGATAATTTAATTTGTATGTCAGACGACGTTCTGGTGGCCCCCCCATCGCGATGAGTTGATTCGCAAGGCCTACAAAGCCGCCGCCGGAAAGAAGATACGGGATGCGGTGTACGACGTTCGTACGGCGCATTCGAGGAAGAAGTGGCTCCGGGAGGAGTACTACGAGCAGATGTTGGATAAGATGAATACTGCTCAGTACAGGGAGAAATCAGAGAAAACGAAGGCGAGCAGACAGGCCGCTGGTCTGCATACGGGAGGTTCAAAGCCCCACGCAGCGACGCGTGCAGATTTGGTGAGATACCGCAAATTCATTTCACTATTAAATTCGGTACTATTAATATACGTAGTTAATTAAATTCGACGTATATTTCGTATGCAGGCAAAACGGGCGGTAAAGGAGGGGAGAGAGCCGGAGTCGGTCATCGCCTACGATGTATTCCTGCATACACACAAGAGGCGGGCAGACGGGAGCTTCGTCGACGCGAGGGCCCAGGCGACTGATGTAAGTAATTACGTTTATGAGATTTATATTAGAAATATAATTATTGTTAACTTAATTAGGTGAACGTAGGATTCAAATTATAACTTAGGGAAACATAGGATTTAGATTATAACTTAGGAAAACTTATAGTATAAACACATTCATTGGATATGCTGCATATCGTGAGGCCCTTAGTCAGATTGAGCCCCCTGTCGAGGTTGTCGGCGAAACGACGCCCACCCAGACGCCCTCTTCTATGGCCGTTCGCTACGACGACGTGTTCGTAGAGTCTGTCGGCGGCTTTAATAAAGGGCGCGTCTACGGCGTAGGTTCCCTGGCGGCGTCGTTGCAGGGCGCGACTCCGAGATATCCACCGCCCCCGCCTCCTCCCGCACCCCCGTCGGACGATATGAGGACGCAGCTTGCGACTCTCACCTCCGATATGTCGGAAATGCGGAGTCTAATGTCGGATGTGCTGGAGCGCCTTCCGCGTCCTTCTTCTGCTCCCGGTCCAGATCCGTCTGCTCCCGGTCCGTCTAGTGCGGTTGTCGGTCCTTCCGACCCTGGACGTTATTCATTTGACCGTTCTGCCGAGGTCCGCCTGGTACCGGATACTGCGCTCATTGGGCTCATGGACATGATGTCGCCAGAGCAGCTCCGCAACCTTCCAGAGCATGTGTTGTCCCAGGTGCCGGCGTACATGGTGGAAGAGTACATCCGCAGGGCCGAACGACGACGCGATCCATCTCAATGATATTTGTACTGTTTTTGGATATTTGTACTGTTTTTGGATTTTGAATTTTGGATATTTTGGAAGCGTACATGAATGTTTGGATATTATGAATTTGTGTATTTGTGTTTGGATATTTCTGTTTGATATTGGATATTATGAATTTGGATATTTGTTGATCGTACATGGATGTTTGGATATTGGATATTGGATATTATGAATATGTGTAATATTTACGAAAAGGAAATAGAATGTTTCTGTAATTTTTTTTTATTAATGTTGCATTTAGCGACGGACTAGCGACTAACTAGCGACGGATATTTGCAGTTACCGACGGACGAGCGACTAACTAGCGACGGACTAGCGACTAACTAACTAGGTCATATAAATATTTGCAGTTACCGACGGACTAGCGACGGGATATCCGTCGCTAACTGGGTGATATAAATATTTTGCAGTTAGCGACAAACTAGCGACTACCTAGCGACGGCGAATCCGTCGCTAACTGTTTGAAATAAATTTGCAGGTAGCGACGAACTAGCGACGAACTAGCGACGGAACTTCCGTCGCTAACTGGGTCGCTAATCCGTCGCTAATCTGTCGAGGATGACGACGGACTAGCGACGGCTTAGCGACCCATTATCCGTCGACATGGTTCTGGAAATATGGAAGCTTTCCAGAACCAGGCCGACGCCCTACCCGTCGCTATTCCGTCGCTATAACGTCGAGGTTAACGACGGAATGGCGACGGAATAGCGACTGGTTTTGCGTATCAGGAACCTCTCTGATACGCTTTTATCGACCTATTTACGACGGCTTAGCGACGGATATTTTAATATTATATGGCATGTAAACCGACGGGAACAAGTCGTTAATCCGTCGCTAATCCGTTGAAAGGCAACCGTCGGTAATCAGTCGCTAGTCCGTCGGTTAATCATTTGTCCGACGGCTTAGCGACGGACAAATTGTAGCGACGACGTATTTCCCGACGGCCGTTTTCATCAAATATCCGTCGCTATGCCGTCGGTAATTCATGTTACCGACGGACGAGCGACGGATGTGGCCGTCGCTAAAGTTGGTTATTTTGGTAGTGTGCGGCTGAGAAATGAGATTGGGAAATAAATAATCCATGTGGCTGAGAAATGAGATTCTCATGCGGCTGTGAAATGAGATTGGGAAATAAATAATCCATGCGGCTGAGAAATGAGATTGGAAAATGAATAATCCATGCGGCTGAGAAATGGGATTCTCATGCGGCTGTGAAATGAGATTGGAAAATAAATAATCCATGCGGCTGAGAAATGAGATTGGAAAATAAATAATCCATGCGGCTGAGAAATGAGATTGGGAAATAAATTAATCCATGCGGCTGAGAAATGAGAGACCCATCTTCTCAGAAAACCTGAGAAGGATGGTCATGGAACCCTTGGCTTCCAAGCTCCATAAAACCTTCACTGTAAGTCCAAATTTGGACTTCCATAGGTCAAAATGGGGTAGAACGAAATTCTCTACAACATGGAACCATCAAAACTTGAAAATAATAATGTTAAATAGATCAAAACCCAAGAAATCCGAAAATACTATAACTTAGATCTATAAGAATTTAGCCATAGAAATTAAAAATGCCAAGCACTAAAGAGACTTAGAATCAAATAAGGAAGATGATGGAACAATAATAATGGGGATCCATCAAGAAGCAAGTTGGCACTTGTCTTGCTCTCCTAGGTTGGTGGGAGAGTTATGAGGAAGAAGAAGAGTAATAGTGAAGTAATGAAGAGAGAGAAAGGGGATGGGTTTTAAATGAAGGAGTGGTGGTAGGTGGGGGTTTATTTCGGTTCATGATGAACCAACATAATTAAACCAATCTAAGCCGAACCCATAGCAAAGCTAAATCAGAGTATGAAAGCAGAAAGTAAAGTACAGAAATGAAATTGTAAAAAATTAATTAACATGAAATTAAAGGGATTTAAATACAGAGCAATACATGATAAATATAAAATATTTACATTTAAACAGTACATGCATTTTAAAAATACGTATTCTGGGAATGGAAAGTGACATCTCTACCCTCCTTAGAAAAATTTCGTCCTCGGAATTTCAAATCCAAGCAGGATAGAAACATCAGAGCTGGACTACTCCAGGTATAAGCAATTTAAGTAAGCAATCATTCTACAATGTCAATAGCAAGTAACATATCTATGTTTTAACTATCGACGATACCACGTAATTCTACTCATATGGTGACAAGCATGAGGAGTTAAGACAATCAAGGTATACAGGAAGAAATATACCTTGTGAGTCAAACAGGTACGGATACCGTGATCGGATATCGTCCTCACGTTCCCACGTTGACTCCCCTAAAGAGTGATGAGCCCAAGCAACCCGGACAAGACTAATTGTTCGGTTCCTGTGTATCTTCTCTCTTCGGTCCAAAATAGACACAGGCTGTTCCTCGTAAGACAGGTTGGTACCAACAACCAGCTCAGAATAATTAAGGACATAGCTTGGGTCCGATATATACCTTCGTAATTGAGATACATGAAACACGTCATGCACCTCTCGTAACGAAGGTGGAAGGGATAAACGATAAGCAACATCGCCTATCCTCTCAAGGATAACAAACGGGCCCACGTATCGGGGACTCAACTTTCCGCGAATGCCAAATCTAATGACCCCACAGGTAGGTGAGATCCGTAAGAATACGTGGTCCCCAACAGAAAATTCTAGCGGCCTACGATGCTGGTCCGCCCAATGACGATGCCGATCCTGCGCAACTCGAAGTCGCTCTCTAATTCCTTTAATCACTTCCACTGTCTGAACAATCATCTCCGGGCCTAACATCTTTCTCTCTCCAATATCGTCCCACGCTAGTGGCGACCTACACTTCTTACCATATAGTGCTTCAAATGGCGCCATCTGGATACTGGCTTGATAACTGTTATTATATGAGAACTCGACCAAGTGTAGGTGGCTCTTCCAAGATCCTCCAAAATCTAGGGTGCAAGCTCGCAACATGTCTTCTAAAGTCTGAATTGTTCTTTCTGACTGCCCGTCTGTCTGTGGATGGTAAGCCGTGCTAAATCTTAACTTGGTACCCAAGCTATGATGTAAGCTCTTCCAAAAATGTGATATAAAACGGGTATCTCTGTCTGAAACAATACTGACTGGGACCCCATGCTGTCTGACTATCTGCTGCATATACAATTCTGCCAACTTCTCCGTAGATTGGTGTCACGACCCACACCCGCTAAAAGGGCACGTGACGCGACAACGCCCAGCCCTCACCGAAAAATCGGCGTAAAACGCTGTGGATTTTCTACTTCTAAACAGTTTATATATATAACAAAAACCTGTCAAGTCCATGGTCAACTCCGAACGGAGGACAAGCAATGAATATATATACGAGTACTCAATCACGACTCTAAGATAACAAAGTAAAGACTGAAATGAAAAGACAACAAGACGATAAAATAATATATAGCCTGTCAAGTCCAACACAAGAATATATACAGTCCAAGTCTCTAATACAATCCCAGAATATAATAAAATAACAAGTAGCAAGCTGGAGACAAGGTCCAGTCCAAAATGTCTAACCTAACTAAACTAAGCTAAAGGCTCGTCGGGCGGAGCTAAGCCCTGCTGAACCAAGGTCTCCAAGTCTATGCCCACTACGTCAACCGGACCGTAGTAGGTAGGACAATCCTCCTCGCCACTATCTGTAAAATTTTGTCAACATATCCAGTCAGGATGGAACGAGCACAAATCTCCATAACAGTTCTAGTTAGACGATATTGAAAATGTAGCAGTAAATAGAGAGAATCTACGAGATAAATAATGTGTACATGAATCATGGTAAGGCATATCAAGACTGTAATCTGAATGTAAGAACAGGGAAAAACAGTATAAATCATGTACAAGAATCTGGAACTATATCTATGTGAGTTTAGTATTAGTTTCAACATGTGATCGGCTTAGAACTTGATACAATGTTTGGCCTGGCTAATCATACGTGAGTGTATGATTAACACTATACAATGATGATACAATAATATCTGTAGGGTATTGATCACATCTCTACGCTAACACCCCCATCCCTGACTAATATAGTGGATCCAGTCATGACACGTCATGATACATATTCTCTGAGAGGGTAGCTAGCCTTCGCAGGAATCGTATCTATACAATGAACAATAAATAATGTAGACTTGCCCAGTGTATACCATATATAGGAGGAATAACATCTTATGACGGGATCCAGACAAATATCAATCCGTGTGAACAATGTGTCAAGAGAACAAGGATAATCTGCACTAAATACTAGAAACAAAGACGATATCATAAAACAGAAATATTATCAGAGAATGTACTCGCCTGTACTGTGATGGATAAGTCGACTGAGTCCAAGATCAGTGCCTCGAGGATCTATAGATGGAATACTGTATCAATATAATGGTTTGGAAGTAAAATTAAGTCATACTGAGTCAAAATAGGTCAAGACACGTCAAGCTAAGTCAATCTAGGTCAAACAAGGTCAAACTAAATTGTATGGGGTCAATCTAAGTCATATTAGGTCTAACTGGGTCAAACTGGGTCAATGCAAGTCAAACGGAATCAATCGGGATCGATTTGAGTCAACAGTTGACTTTTTGGTTAACCGGTCAACTCTGGTCAACCATGGTCAACTGTGGTCAACTGTGGTCAACCCTAGGTCAACTCTAGGTCACTGGTGACTAATAGTTGACTTTTGGTCAACTGCACAAGTCTAATGGAATTTGGGACTAAATTGGGTAAAGTGTTGACCCATAGTTAACTTTTAGTCCAAAAAGTCAACCGTGGTCAACCGGGTCCAAGACTAGGTTTAGACAGCTAATCCTACTCATTACCAACCTATACAATCCATATCCAAGTCCATCTTCGACTTGGAAACTCGAATCTTGGCCGTGGGCCAAATCTCTATTTTACCCTTTTTTAGGGTAAAATTCTACCCTCGGCGATAATCCCGTTAGCCTACCTACGCTAGCTATTTTGACCCGATCTCCCTAGGGTAGTAGGGTACTATCCTATAGGTTCGTTATCTACCATAATACCTAAGTAAAGTAGACGTCTAGTCCACCTTACGGCCCGTTGCAGAAATCTCGAATATTTCGAGATACGCACTAACACGGCGCGATACCGGCGCCCTATGACTCCGATTTCCACCCGGAAGCTTACCCGCAAAATCTAAATCACGTAACCTAGGCCTATGTCAAGTTTCGTCGCGATCCGATGCTCCGGGCTCAATTTCGCCCTCTAACTCGATTTCTAACAAAACCTTCGTTTTCTACTCTCGTTCTAATTCCCTCTCTTGGTTCTCGATTCTAATTCTTCCTCTTCTCTACTTCTCTAATCTTTTTCTTCTTTCCTAGTCCCTCTTCTTATTCTTCCCTCCTATTCTTCTTCACTTTTCTTACTTCTCTAAATTTTCCCTTCTCTAATCTTCTAATCTCTTAATTCTAACTCTTTTCTCATTCTCTCTTCTTCTAATTCTCTCATCTAAACTTCTCTATATAAACCTATATATATCTATATATATATATCAAACTAGGGGGGGTTTTGTAGTGTGCTAGGGGGGGGGGGGTTTGGACTGCAAGCTGCTGCTGCTGCCTGCACTTGCAGCTGCTGCTGCTGCCCTGCATACTGCAGGCTGCTGCTGCTGCTGCTGCTGCCAGCTGCTGCTTGCTGCTGCTGCAAGCTGCTGCTTGCTGCTGCTGCTCTACATCTATACACCCACACACGTATACATATATACACACACACACACATATACATATATATACAAATATGCATATACATATATACACACACACTTATACATATATAATTAAATACACTCTCTCACACACAACCTCACACACACACCACCACTCTCATCCTCTCCTCTACCACTCTCTACACACCCACACAAATACATACATACATATATATTCCTATATATATATCTAATACAAACACATATATATATATATCTATATATATATACGTATACATATATATATACCATTTACCTATAATTCCTCTAATTAACCACTTAAACTAGGATTCTAGGGAAAAACCTATAAAATAGGGCAAAGTGTAGAGAATGAGATTCTCTACACTTAATGTGAATGACTAAAATTGAAGAGAGGAATTAATGAGGGTTAAATGTCATACCTAAAAGCTTGGAGAGAGCTTGGAAAAGAAAGGAATTTTTTGTGGAAGGAGGAAGAAGACTTTACTTTGGTGTGAAGTAACAAAGAAAAAGAGGGGGGTTTTAGCCATGGCCGGCCACCCTTATTGGGCTATTGGGTTGGGATCCAATAGCCCACAACCCAATAACCTTAGTTAGGTTCAATTTGAAATCGGGTTGGTTCGGTTCGATTCGGTTCGATTCTAAACGACTAATTAAGTCTCTAAAATGACTAATTAAGTCATGAAAAATAGGTTAATAATTTCTAGCCTATTTTTGATGGTACATGGGCTAAGCCTAGCTAGTATGGGGGTCCCACTAGGGTCCAGGCTACCCGGGTCTCCAAATTGGGTCCGAATTGGATAAAATTTAAACCGACTCAAATAAATTCCTAAAAATCATATAAAATCAA
Source organism: Iris pallida (assembly GCA_029216955.1). Classification (NCBI taxonomy): domain Eukaryota; kingdom Viridiplantae; phylum Streptophyta; class Magnoliopsida; order Asparagales; family Iridaceae; genus Iris; species Iris pallida. Next base: position 3,005,830 of record JANAVB010017196.1, on the reverse strand, counting down.
ATAAAATTCCTAAAATATTTTAAAACTTGAAAATGATGAAAATACCCCTAATTTGAAAAACTGGGGGTGACAAATCTACCCTCCTTAAAAAATTTCGTCCTCGAAATTCAAACGGTCGTACTCTCCTCTAGGTCAAGCACCCAACAATCAAGGCCTACTAAATTTTATCCTAAGTTATATAACATGTAATCTAGAAAATCAGAACACATGCATGGTTTTAAATCTCTACAGTATCATGTTATTGCAGTCTTCATTGGGGTTTTCTATTTAATCTAGCATGATCATCACATATGCAAACTAAAGGTACTAAGAAAGTAATCATCAATCAATGGGCGGAAAGAACAGGTAAAAGAAAGAGCAAGACCCTACCTCCTAGTCCAATGCGTGCAGGATCCTCAACTGTCATCGCAAAAGCCCTGTCCTGGCGGGGTATATCCCGCTGCTGGTGGAGGGCGTGATGCGGTGCCATAGGTGGCCTACCCTGTGCTCCCTGAGCTGCACGGCGATGGTTCGAAGGACAATCCCTCGCCTGATGCCCCTCGGTGCCACAGTATAGGCACAATCCCAAACGTCTCCTGCAAACCTCCCAGAGATGTCCGGACCTCTTGCAGTAGTGGCAAGTAGGTGCCTGCTGCGTCGGTCCCTGCTGCTGCTGCCGGGGCACCTGCTGAACTGGTGCCCTGATCGGAGCAGGAATCTGCTGCGAGCGTTGCGAAATAGAATGATGCTGGAGTTGAGGACGCTTAGCAGCCCCCGCGCTGCTAGTAGTCCCCGAAAACTGATCACGGTCCCTCTTGGGCTTCAAGCCCAACTCCCTCTCCACCTTCCGAGCCTCTGCGTAAACCTCCGCATATGTCGCGTAGAAAGAAGGGATCTGGAACTTGATATCCCAAGCCAATCCCTCCCTGAAGCGCTCCGCTCGGATCACCGGGTCACTCACCATGTACTCGGCATATCGGCCCAGCCGGCCGAACTCTGCCGCATACTCCTCTACGGTCATGCTGCCCTGCTGCAGGTTCTGGAACTGCCGCACCAGGCCAATCTTGTCCATGGGAGAAAAGAACTTCTCTCTGAACAAGGTCCTGAACTCTGCCCAAGTATGGCCCTCTCCTGCAAGAGCCGGCTCATTCCGGAACCATGTCCGGGCAATATCTAACAACTGCAACCCAACCGCCTCGACCCTCAGGTCGGCTGCCAGGCGGCAGGCCCCCATCTGGCGCTCGATATCCTCGAGCCAATCATCTGCATAGATAATGCCCTCAGTCCCCTTGAAATCCCTCGGACCAAGCTTCTTGAAAGCATGGATATCCCCGATCTTCGGCTGCTGCTGGTGAACCTCCCTCTGTGGAGCCTGACGCTCCACTGCCGCCATAGCCAATCTGTGCGCATCCTCCATGCCCTGGCGTATAACCTCTGTCTGCCTCAACTGAGCCTCGTGCTGAGCCCGTTGGGACTCAAGCACCTGGTGGAAGAACGCTAGCATCTGCCCCATATCTGTGGGCAGAGGAGGCAATGGAGGAATAGCTCCCATCATCACCGAAGGAGTCCCCTGCTGAGGAGGAAGAATACCCGCCGCAGCTCCCACTGTAGCCCCTGGCACTACGGGAAGAGTACCCGCAATGGCCCCAGGGATGGTCATAGAGGTAGCTGGAGGAGTACCCCCAAGAGCCCCAACAGAAGTCCCATCAGCCGGGGAAGTAACCGGAGCTTGTCCGCCAGAAGTGGCAGACCTCTCCGTCTCCCCGAGCCCCTCGCCAGGAGAATGAGTCATCAATATCCTGGAGACAAATTAAGAAGAAGATATCAATATGGCACATGAAGGCAATATCAAAGGAGGACAGCTAGAAAGCAGTAAATCAATATCAAAGACGGTAAGCAAGATAAGCAAGGAAAGATCCTACTGTGATTGAGCACTCCTAGCCTACTATTCTTATGGGTAACACAGGCTCGTAGTCAACACTCTAAGACGAGTGCCGCTACGACATCGCACTAATTGCGATTTCAGGACCTGCGTGGGCCACCACTAAAACGTGTCACGACCCGCACCCGCTAAAAGGGCACGTGACGCGACAACGCCCAGCCCTCACCGAAAAATCGGCGTGGAACGCTGTGGATTTTCTACTTCTAAACAGTTTATATATATAACAAAAACCTGTCAAGTCCATGGTCAACTCCGAAATGAGGACAAGCAATGAATATATATACGAGTACTCAATCACGACTCTAAGATAACAAAGTAAAGACTGAAATGAAAAGACAACAAGACGATAAAATAATATATAGCCTGTCAAGTCCAACACAAGAATATATACAGTCCAAGTCTCTAATACAGTCCCAGAATATAATAAAATAACAAGTAGCAAGCTAGAGACAAGGTCCAGTCCAAAATGTCTAACCTAACTAAACTAAGCTAAAGGCTCGTCGGGCGGAGCTAAGCCCTGCTGAACCAAGGTCTCCAAGTCTATGCCCACTACGTCAACCGGACCGTAGTAGGTAGGACAATCCTCCTCGCCGCTATCTGTAAAATTTTGTCAACATATCCAGTCAGGATGGAACGAGCACAAATCTCCATAACAGTTCTAGTTAGACGATATTGAAAATGTAGCAGTAAATAGAGAGAATCTACGAGATAAATAATGTGTACATGAATCATGGTAAGGCATATCAAGACTGTAATCTGAATGTAAGAACAGGGAAAAACAGTATAAATCATGTACAAGAATCTGGAACTATATCTATGTGAGTTTAGTATTAGTTTCAACATGTGATCGGCTTAGAACTTGATACAATGTTTGGCCTGGCTAATCATACGTGAGTGTATGATTAACACTATACAATGATGATACAATAATATCTGTGGGGTATTGATCACATTTCTACGCTAACACCCCCATCCCTGACTAATATAGTGGATCCAGTCATGACACGTCATGATACATATTCTCTGAGAGGGTAGCTAGCCTTCGCAGGAATCGTATCTATACAATGAACAATAAACAATGTAGACTTGCCCAGTGTATACCATATATAGGAGGAATAACATCTTATGACGGAATCCAGACAAATATCAATCCGTGTGAATAATGTGTCAAGAGAACAAGGATAATCTGCACTAAATACTAGAAACAAAGACGATATCATAAAACAGAAATATTATCAGAGAATGTACTCGCCTATACTGTGATGGATAAGTCGACTGAGTCCAAGATCAGTGCCTCGAGGACCTATAGATGGAATACTGTATCAATATAATGGTTTGGAAGTAAAATTAAGTCATACTGAGTCAAAATAGGTCAAGACACGTCAAGCTAAGTCAATCTAGGTCAAACAAGGTCAAACTAAATTGTACGGGGTTAATCTAAGTCATATTAGGTCTAACTGGGTCAAACTGGGTCAATGCAAGTCAAACGGAATCAATCGGGATCGATTTGAGTCAACAGTTGACTTTTTGGTTAACCGGTCAACTCTGGTCAACCATGGTCAACTGTGGTCAACTGTGGTCAACCCTAGGTCAACTCTAGGTCACTGGTGACTAATAGTTGACTTTTGGTCAACTGCACAAGTCTAATGGAATTTGGGACTAAATTGGGTAAAGTGTTGACCCATAGTTGACTTTTAGTCCAAAAAGTCAACCGTGGTCAACCGGGTCCAAGACTAGGTTTAGACAGCTAATCCTACTCATTACCAACCTATACAATCCATATCCAAGTCCATCTTGGACTTGGAAACTCGAATCTTGGCCGTGGGCCAAATCTCTATTTTACCCTTTTTAAGGGTAAAATTCTACCCTCGGCGATAATCCCGTTAGCCTACCTACGCTAGCTATTTTGACCCGATCTCCCTAGGGTAGTAGGGTACTATCCTATAGGTTCGTTATCTACCATAATACCTAAGTAAAGTAGACGTCTAGTCCACCTTACGGCCCGTTGCAGAAATCTCGAATATTTCGAGATACGCACTGACACGGCGCGATACCGGCGCCCTATGACTCCGATTTCCACCCGGGAGCTTACCCGCAAAATCTAAATCACGTAACCTAGGCCTATGTCAAGTTTCGTCGCGATCCGATGCTCCGGGCTCAATTTTGCCCTCTAACTCGATTTCTAACAAAACCTTCGTTTTCTACTCTCGTTCTAATTCCCTCTCTTGGTTCTCGATTCTAATTCTTCCTCTTCTCTACTTCTCTAATCTTTTTCTTCTTTCCTAGTCCCTCTTCTTATTCTTCCCTCCTATTCTTCTTCACTTTTCTTACTTCTCTAAATTTTCCCTTCTCTAATCTTCTAATCTCTTAATTCTAACTCTTTTCTCATTCTCTCTTCTTCTAATTCTCTCATCTAAACTTCTCTATATAAACCTATATATATCTATATATATATATATCAAACTAGGGGGGGTTTTGTAGTGTGCTAGGGGGGGGGTTTTGGACTGCAAGCTGCTGCTGCTGCCTGCACTTGCAGCTGCTGCTGCTGCCCTGCATACTGCAGGCTGCTGCTGCTGCTGCTGCCAGCTGCTGCTTGCTGCTGCTGCAAGCTGCTGCTTGCTGCTGCTGCTGCTCTACATCTATACACCCACACACGTATACATATATACACACACACACACATATACATATATATATACAAATATGCATATACATATATACACACACACTTATACATATATAATTAAATACACTCTCTCACACACAACCTCACACACACACCACCACTCTCATCCTCTCCTCTACCACTCTCTACACACCCACACAAATACATACATACATATATATTCCTATATATATATCTAATACAAACACATATATATATATATATCTATATATATATACATATACATATATATATATACCATTTACCTATAATTCCTCTAATTAACCACTTAAACTAGGATTCTAGGGAAAAACCTATAAAATAGGGCAAAGTGTAGAGAATGAGATTCTCTACACTTAATGTGAATGACTAAAATTGAAGAGAGGAATTAATGAGGGTTAAATGTCATACCTAAAAGCTTGGAGAGAGCTTGGAAAAGAAAGAAATTTTTTGTGGAAGGAGGAAGAAGACTTTACTTTGGTGTGAAGTAACAAAGAAAAAGAGGGGGGGTTTTAGCCATGGCCGGCCACCCTTATTGGGCTATTGGGTTGGGATCCAATAGCCCACAACCCAATAACCTTAGTTAGGTTCAATTTGAAATCGGGTTGGTTCGGTTCGATTCGGTTCGATTCTAAACGACTAATTAAGTCTCTAAAATGACTAATTAAGTCATGGAAAATAGGTTAATAATTTCAAGCCTATTTTTGATGGTACATGGGCTAAGCCCAGCTAGTATGGGGGTCCCACTAGGGTCCAGGCTACCCGGGTCTCCAAATTGGGTCCGAATTGGATAAAATTTAAACCGACTCAAATAAATTCCTAAAAATCATATAAAATCAAATAAAATTCCTAAAATATTTTAAAACTTGAAAATGACAAAAATACCCCTAATTTGAAAAACTGGGGGTGACAATTGGCCTACTCTAAAAGGAAGAAAATGGGCCACCTTCGTAAGCCGATCTACGATTACCCAAATAACATCCTTACCACTTGGTGATCTCGGTAAACCGGTCACAAAGTCCATTGTAATATGCTCCCACTTCCATTCCGGAATAGGAAGTGGTTGCAATAACCCAGCTGGCCTCTGCTGTTCTGCCTTCACTTGCTGACATACCAAGCAACGGGAAACAAATCTAGCGATCTCCCTCTTCATCCCGTTCTACCAGAAGTGCTGCTTGATATCTTGGTACATCTTGGTCCCTCCAGGGTGTACAGAATACTGGGAACTGTGAGCTTCTGCCATAACCTCCTGTCTGATATCTCCACTAGGCACACATAGACGTGATCCAAACCTAAGTGTACCATCCTCATGGATTTGCATCTCCTTTCTGAGTCCTGACTCACATTCTGCCCTAAGCTTCTGAATCCTTGGGTCCTGTGCCTAAGCTGCCTTGATCCTGTCTACCAAGTCGGATTGATCTTGTAGACTCGCCAGAACTCCTACATCACTAGGAAGTATAACCTCGATGCCCATCTCCTGAAGGTCTTCTAAGATATGCCTCTGTGTTGTTAACATAAATGCGCCGCCTCTCCTGCTGAGAGCGTCTGCTACCACATTAGCCTTGCCTGGATGATACTGAAGCTCCACGTCGTAATCCTTGATCAACTCCAACCATCTTCTCTGCCTCATGTTCAGCTCCTTCTGAGTAAAGATATACTTCAGACTTTTGTGGTCTGTGTACATGTCCACTCGATCACCATATAAGTAATGCCTCTATAGCTTCAAAGCAAATACTACTGCCGCCAACTCCAAATCATGAGTTGGGTAATTCTTCTCATGGTCTCGGAGCTGCCTTGATGCGTACGCTATCACCTTCCCATGCTGCATGAGGACACATCTAAGTCCTTTTCCTGACGCATCATAATATACTGTAAAACCTCCGGGTCCAACTGGCAATGTAAGAATAGGCGCTGATATCAACTTCTGCTTCAGATTCTCAAATGATGCCTGGCATTCTGCCGACCAGACGAATGGTACATCCTTCCGTGTCAAGCGGGTCATGGGTGCTGAAAGCCTTGCAAAGTCTGATACGAACCTTCTGTAATATCCTGCCAATCCTAAGAAACTCCGCACATCTGCTACGGTCTTGGGTACTGGCCAACTTTCTACTGCTTCTAGCTTCTTGGGATCCACTGCTACTCCAGCTCCTGATATGATATGACCCAAAAATGAAATGTGATTCGTCCAAAACTCATACTTGCTGAGCTTGGCATACAACTGGTTCTCTCTCAGAACCTGTAACACTTTCTTGAGGTGGTCTTTATGCTCCTCTTCACTAGCAGAGTATACAAGATTGTCGTCGAGAAACACAACGACAAATTGATCCAAGTACGGCATAAAGATGCGATTCATCAAATCCATAAAGATTGCTGGAGCATTAGTCAAACCAAACGGCATTACTAAGAATTCATAATGCCCATACTTCGACCTGAATGCTGTCTTGGGAATGTCCTCCTTTCGAACCCTCACTTGGTGATACCCTGAACGAAGATCTATCTTGGAGAAAACTCTAGCTTTGCTCAACTGATCAAATAAGTCGTCGATCCTGGGTAGTGGGTACTTGTTCTTCACTATTGCTGCGTTAAGCTTTCTGTAATCGATGCACAATCTGGATGACCCATCCTTCTTCCCCACAAGTACCACTGGTGCTGTCCATGGTGACACGCTAGCTTGGATGAACTTCTTCTCCTTCAGTTCCTCTATGTGCTGATATACCTTGGCTTGCTCTGAATCTGCCATTCTGTAAACTCGATCTGATATCGGTTTAGTTCCAGGTGCCAATTCTATACTGAACTCAATATCTCTAACCGGTGGTAGACCTGGAAGTTCTTCAGGAAATACGTCTAGAAATTCTTCAACTACCTTCGGAACTAGAACTTCTTCCATTGCCGTCACTACTCCCTGCTCTTATTGAGTTGCCTCTGATCTGACTAAGGTGAACCGCTTCATGCCTGGAATATCAAAAGATACACTCCCTCTACGACAATCTATTGTCGCATGACTGTCTTTCAGCCAGTCCATGCCTAAGATAACGTCAAAATTTCCAACAGAAAATTTTATCAACCGGGCGGGTAAGGAATGCCCGCAAACTACAATGCTACTTGCTAGAATAACTCTACTAACTCCTACGAGCCCATTACCAGTGAGTATATTTAACCTCCCTGGCAATGTCTCGAACTCCATTCCTAGCCGTGTCACAAATTGTGCAGATATAAATGAGTGTGATGCTCCCGAATCAAATAATGCTACTGCGGGATAAGAGGCGACGAGAATGTTATCTGCCACAACATCTTCCGATGCCAATGCCTCTTCCAAGGACAGAGTGAATGCCTGCCCTCGACCTCCTTGCTGGTTCCCATGTTGCGGCCTAGCCTGGTGCTGCTGCTCGCCCCTTCCCTGATGATGCTGGGGTGGTCTATGCTGGTGTTGCTGCATCGGCGATCCCTGCTGCCGAAACATCTGAGCCTGCGGCATTAACGGGCGCTGTGCCAACGGTCTTACTGATACCGCTGGTCCTCGATACTGTCCTGCCCCTGGTGCTGGCATAGCAGGAAATTGTTGCCCTGGTCCTCCTGACCTCGAATTTATGGGACATGTGGTAACCTGATGATCTGGATTCCCACATATCAAACACTGCCTTTTCAATGTCCGACACACATCTCTAGTGTGCCCTATCTTCCCGCAATAAGTGCAGCCCGCTGGGGGTTGCTGGTTCTTCCTCTGTTGCTGTTGCTACTGTCTGGGTGGTGCTGGCCCTCGTACTGCTACATCGTGAATACGAATGCCAAGGGATGGTGCTGTTGTTCGGGGCGCTACCCCCCTCCTCCTTCAATCTGACTGTGTGATCTCTTCTGACCTCCAGTCCTGGCCGCAATCCTCTGAACGGTTATCTCATGCCTTCGAGTCGCCGTCAATACTTCATCAAAAGTCAGGTAATTGTGCCCCTCTATCAACTGCAAGAGTTCAAGATGAAACCCTTGCTGAAACCTCATAGCCCCCTGGCTCTCTATGGCTACCATCTCTGGGGTGAACCTACTCAATCTGCAGAACTCTGCTGCATAAGCATCTACCGTCTTGCCAGCCTGTCTGAGGTTGATAAACTTCTGTTGTAGCTCAAACTGCGCCACAACTCCATAGTACTTTGTCTTGAATCTTGCCATAAAATCGTTCCAAGCCATAGGACGTCTGATGCCTACCTCCTCTAATTCCCACCAATCACGTGCGAGATCCTGAAGTAACAACTTCACCTGATCCACACGTTCTTCTGCCGGCACCTTAGCGGTTGTCAAGATAGCCTCAATATCCTTAAGCCATGCATCTGCTGAAATAGCATCTTCCGTGCCCTCGAAACGACGGGGGTTGTACTTGTAAAACCTGGCTGACGCTCCTGAATCTGTTCTCACTCCTCTTTCCAAAGCCGTCTGCAATTCTTGGTTGAGTAATACATTCTGCTCTTGTAACTGAGCGTGCATGCGCTGCTGGGCTAACATCTGATGTTGCTGAGTAGCCATCATCCCTCTCATGATCTCCAGAAGGGCTGGTGTATCCACTTCTACTGGGGTAGATGGAACTATGGGTGGTGTAGGAACCTCCGGATACTGCGGTCCAGCTGCTGGTTCCACTATCACTTCTTCTTGGATAGTCTCTTGAAGTAGTTCTGACCCTTGTTGCTGACCAACCTGGTCATGTTGCCCATGTTGCTCTTGTTGCTGCTGTCCAGCCTTGACAGGTACGGACGAGGTGCCCCTAAGAAAAGGGACAAAAGAACAATCAAACGACCGGACATGAAGGATCAATGAAGCTAAAGGATATGAGAAGGTCAAGCTAGGATTGAGAACAACGAATTATGAGATCAAGGGGGAATATGTGTGATTGAGACATCCTAAAATCAAAACACCCCACAAGTCTGAAATCAGACCTGCATAGGCCACCACTAAAACCTTGTCACACCCCAGAACCAGAAAACTGGAGAGCGGGGGAATGACTCAGCCAGCTACGTATTACGGGTAGATGAATACCGTATAATACGATCAATGCTGTCTAAAAGACAAGGGGGTACATACTACATGAAAGTCTCGCTATGGTCACTTCACATCTATTGTCTCAATCATTCAAACAAGAAACAATAACAGAGAATATTTTAAGATAAAGCAATAAGGCGTCCCAAATGCTTAGTCAAAATGTTCTTGAGATCTGGCTTTACTAAACATAGCCAGATGATATAGCAACATATACACAATTGTTATCAGCTGTAGTCTGACTTAATTACAATTATGTAAAAGTAAGTGCAAGACTATCTGACTAACATGTCGGTGCCAAGCGGCAAAATGTAAAGTAATTAACAAAAACGAGCGGAGAAGTAAGGAACCCACTCGAGTCCTCCGGCGATCATTCCTCTAGTATTGACCATCTTGGAGGTGGAAGTAAGCTGAGTCCTCGGGGACTGGCTCTAAATCTGGCCATGCAAAACCAGAGAGGTTAGACCTCTAATAGCAAGTACCGCAAGGAAGCACGATATGAGGAATAAAACTAGTAATGAGAAAATGTAATAATAGATCTCTGTTTGCTACTGGGATTCACATAGTATCACGACACTTCGAACCAACCTCCCAACCAAACAAGGACAGAAGTTGGCCCGTCATGCCCTGACATTCTGATCATCTCAGTTAGTTAACAGAGTAGGTCCAGTACACAAACAAGTCAACTTAAACGGCCATGCAACTACTACGGCTTGCTACTGTGAGTTTCAAGTTATCTTGGAATTTATGCAATAAAGATTTCTCAGTTCTTACTATGGACAAGCAAGGCTAGTCGATCCAATCAATCCATTACGCCAATCATGAATTAGACGAGTCCCAGCGGGACGCCCGTCATCAATATACAATATACAATAATATAAGCAGATACCGCTCCCTGCCCGTGTAGCAGATTTACAGTATCTGTGGGAACCAGCCGGCCTGTCGGGCACTAATAGTCCCAAAGAGGGCTGCCATGTAAGAACTCGGAAATCCATACTCTCCATGCAATCATTATTTTATTTAACTTAGTAGCTTCTATGTTAAGTAAAATTCTATGCCGTGGATCATGGTCATTCAGAATGAGTACTTCCGTACAAGGTACGATATGCCCAACTCTACAACGATACCCGTGCGGTTAAGTTGTAGGTCTTACATAGCGTAATGCAACAATTAAAACTAACCACGGAATAATCATGCCTTGACCATAGAGTACACATGCTGCTTTCGTAAAATAAATAAATAATTGTAGCCTGCATGTATCTATATGTCAATATTCGAGATTGGCCAATCGATTGCAAATATGAACGTGTCTCATTCCATTTAATTCAATAAGACGACTAGCCAGTCTCTTAGTTCCATTTAGGAACGCATGATCAATAATAAATCAAGATAACAATCAATGTTAATTAATGCCAAATTCGGAAAATAAAATTGGGAGATAAATAATGATCGGGAAATAAATAATCCATGCGGCTGTGGGAAATAATTGGAAAATAATTAATCCATGCGGCTGTGGGAAATGATTGGAAAATAATTAATCCATGTGGCTGAGAAATGAGATTGGGAAATAAATAATCCATACGGCTGTGGAAAATAATTGGGAAATAATTAATCCATGCGACTGTGGAAAATAATTGAAAAATAATTAATCCATGCGGGTGTGAAATGAAATTAGAAAATAATTAATTCATGCGGCTGAGAAATGAGATTCTCATGCGGCTGAGAAATGAGATTGGAAAATAAATAATCCATGCGGCTGAGAAATGAGATTCTCATGCGGCTGTGAAATGAGATTGGAAAATAAATAATCCATACGGCTGAGAAATGAGATTGGGAAATAAATAATCTATGCGGTTGAGAAATGAGATTGGAAAATAATTAATCCATGCGGCTGAGAAATGAGATTCTCATGCGGCTGAGAAATGAGATTGGGAAATAAATAATCCATGCGGCTGAGAAATGAGATTCTCATGCGGCTGAGAAATGAGATTGGGAAATAAATAATCCATGCGGCTGAGAAATGAGATTCTCATGCGGCTGTGAAATGAGATTGGAAAATAAATAATCCATGCGGCTGAGAAATGAGATTGAAAAATAAATAATCCATGCGGCTGAGAAATGAGATTCTCATGCGGCTGTGAAATGAGATTGAAAAATAAATAATGCATACGGCTGAGAAATGAGATTGGAAAATAAATAATCCATGCGGCTGAGAAATGAGATTCTCATGCGGCTGTGGAAAATAATTTGGAAATAATTAATCCATGCGGCTGAGAAATGAGATTGGAAAATAAATTAATCCATGCAGCTGAGAAATGAGAGACCCATCTTCTCAGAAAACCTGAGAAGGATGGTCATGGAACCCTTGGCTTCCAAGCTCTATAAAACCTTCACTGTAAGTCCAAATTTGGACTTCCATAGGTCAAAATAGGGTAGAATGAAATTCTCTACAACATGAAACCATCAAAACTTAGAAATAATAATGTTAAATAGATCAAAACCCAAGAAATTCGAAAATACTATAACTTAGATCTAGAAGAATTTAGCTATAGAAATTAAAAATGCCAAGCACTAAAGAGACTTAGAATCAAATAAGGAAGATGATGGAACAATAATAATGGGGATCCATCAAGAAACAAGTTGGCACTTGCCTTGCTCTCCTAAGTTGGTGGGAGAGTTATGAGGAAGAAGAAGAGTAATGGTGAAGTAATGAAGAGAGAGAAAGGGGATGGGTTTTAAATGAAGGAGTGGTGGTAGGTGGGGGTTTATTTCAGTTCATGATGAACCAACATAATTAAACCAATCTAAGCCGAACCCATAGCAAAGCTAAAGCAGAGTATGAAAGCAGAAAGTAAAGTACAGAAATAAAATTACAGAAAATTAATTAACATGAAATTAAAGGGATTTAAATATAGAGCAATACATAATAAATATAAAATATTTATATTTAAACAGTACATGCATTTTAAAAATACGTATTCTGGAAATGGGAAGTGACTGGGTGCCTCATCTTCTGAGCTTGGATGTTGTAGTCTTTGGAAGACGGATGGCCGATCTTCCGTCACTGCCGTATTGTTGCAATAGCAGTTGACGATGATTTGGGTGCAGTGATGTCCAAGCGAGGACTCTTTGCATGCCGACACTCCTCCTTTTTCCTTGCGTTTATGGAGGATCGCCTCCCGCAGGTCAGAGGAACTACTCTGTCCGTTTGCCGCCGGAGGCTGGACTCGAGTGGTTGTATACAACTTCCCATCCGAGGCCCCTGTGATAGTCAACGGGACGCCCCGATAGTCAGAGGTTGGGACAGCTGACTGGGCCTGATGAGCCTGCGCTGTCCTAGACTTCCTCCTTTTAGCACTTGTGGGTATGTAATAGGAGGAGTCCAAGTTGAATACCACAGAATCTGGCTTATCATCCAGAGAACCATCAGGGTCAGGACCGTATGAGAGACGGTCAAAGACTGATCCAGAGAAGCGTGGAACAGACGCTATGCGGCTAGAGTTGGGTACCGTACAGGCTGTCTGCATGCGGTTGTCTTCTGCCATCAGATGAATGGTTTTTGTGCGACTAGAAGTCACGACCGTACAGGCTGGCCGCATGCGGTTGGCAATTGTGGCCGCATGGGTTTTCTGCAAGCGATTGACTTTCTTAGCCGTATGAGTTTCATCCATGTGGTTGGCAACTGTAGCCGCATAAGCTATGCGGCTGACAGATGTGGCCACATGGGCTTTCTTTATACGACCGACGGATGTAGCCGCATGAGCTTTCTTCCTGCGGCTAGTACCTTTATGCGGCTCGGATCTCATAGAGTTTCTCTTTGCCCCTGCAAGTCCAGCATCATAGTATTTTTTTCTACCGGACTTGGGGACAGCAGAGTCGTCTACGATCTGAAGTAGGGCCGCAGGGAAATCTTGCTCGTCGTCTTGAACAACAGAGGGTGTCTCTGTAAGAGCTTCAGCAGGAACGAAGGATCGGGGTCTCCACTCCTTACGGGCCTTCTTTGTGCGGGCTCGCTTCTGGACCGGGCCAGTGCTCTTATCGGAGAGCATTTCTTCGAATGCCTGTTGGTCGAACCGGGCGACCATCTTTTTTTGCGTGGAGCCAAGCTTGGTTGCATTCGATTGCGTCACCAACTCCTCAGCCGTGGAGAAGTTAGTCCCCAGCAGAGTCGCCATCGTGTTTGCCATTGATTGTAAAAGTACAGAACAGTTTTATGGAAGAACTGAACTTTAGACTCACAATACAAACTCGCTTGTACAAAGAAAGCCTAGAGACGAAAACCTAGGTACAGCAGTCTAGGTACAATTGTTTATTTTAGATTCTAGGGGGTGACGGTAGAGGCTCGGAAAGGCGACGGCAGCTCTGCCTTACTCCTTGGACGATCGGTATGCAGCCTTGGCTCCTTATGAAAAGATGGCTGGCGTTGGTGAAGAAATGCTCTTCTTGCTCTCCTCCTGTTGCTCTTCTGGCTTCTCTCTCTCTGTGTGTCTTCTTTTCGACTATTGGGGAGTCTTCCTGTATATGCGTATTTCTTTTCGATCTTGTATATTTTTTTACAAGGGAATGGCACCTTGCTATTTATAATAGTGGGATGTGATCATTAGGGTTGCCAATGATTAACTCTTGGAGATGGCGGCGGCCTGGGGATTGGTTAATCCAGGCCGTTCGTTTCTGATTGTGACGAATCCGAGCCATTAGGTGTAGATTACACCAAATCTCCTTAGCAATTAATGCTGATTGGAATAAATCTTCCTTATAATGATCTTCTGATATCTGCGAATAAATTAGATCTATTCTTCTGCCACGCGTCCCAGATTATTGGGATTTGACCCAATCTTTAATGGAAGCAAATCTGAGGAATTAATCGGTTTAGGACACGTGTCCTAGGAGCTGCTGGGGGATCTGGACCGCATGACGAGTGAGCCATATATGAATTTGAGCCGCATATGGTTAAGCCCACGTGTCAGGGCTGCTTGGGCAGTGGCCCTCACTTGAGCCCTCGAACTACAGGGGAGTAATCCTTGTGGGCCGTATAGGTACATATCCGTCTGAGCCGCATGGACATGATCCTCTTGAACCGCATGAGAAGTCCTCGCTCGAGCCGCATGAGGCTTTCTTGGCCTGAGCCACATAGGACAGATTCACTCTGAACCGCATGAGAAGTTCTTTGCTCGAGCCGCATGAGGCTTTCTTGGCCTGAGCCGCATAGGACAGATTCACTCTGAACCGCATGAGAAGTGAGCCGCATACGAACGCCCACGTGGCAAGGCCATGTGGCATTTTTATGGCCCTCAGGGGATTTGTGTCAGAGATCTCTTTTCTCTTCCCTAGAGATTCATCATTATGACAGAGTCATAATTACCTGCTTTTGTGTCAGGGCTGTCAACTTTTCAGAGGGGTCAGCCGTCAAAGCAATTAATGCAGCATGGGTCGGGGGGGAGCACTGTCAGGCCACGTGTCTTCTGAGCCGCATGGAATACCTCGGGCCGCATGACTCCTTATGCCGCATGACTCCCTGAGCCGCATGAGTTTTCTGAGCCGCATGGATCTTTCCTGGCCGTATGAGTCATTTTCTTTAGTATTTTTCATGCTTCTACAGTACTGAGTAGTTTGGGCCTGTACCTATAACCAAACTACAAACCAAAAGCTCCACCAAAACCAAACTAGTCAAATGAGCCCATTAGAACTATTCTGTCTTGTGGAGACAAAATTTGGGCCAAATTTTGTCTCCTAAATTACAGGACCCTAATTTTTAGGGTTTGCTATATGCTAGTTGTCCAACGGCCAAAAATTTAAATTTTTGACACAGAATTCTGGCCGAATTCTGCCTATCCAGAACACTATAAATAGGCCTTGAATTCTCTCATTTTCAATCATCCAATCTTCTCTTCTTTTCTCTCTAAAGCCTTATACAAGCCTTACCCTTCTCATCTACTTGCCACAAGCTCCCTAAGCCTCAAAGTGCTCAGTGCTCTTCAGTTAGGAGTTTGTACAAGAGTTCAAAAAAAGTTGCTTGGAAAATTCCAAGCATCGCCACTGCGATCTCTGTAAGAAGTCGACGTGCTCTTCTGAAGAAAAGACACGGGGTGTAACTACTATTTCACAAATAGTGGATTTAATCCTGATCTAGAGTTCTCAGGCCTGGACTAGTCCTCCACGAGGGAAACCAGGTTAAAATCGACTGTGTTTGCGTATGCTTTCTCGCTCTATATAATTTCCGCATTTACTCTGATTATTTACTGTTGGTGAAAGAGTTTAATTTTTAATTGTCTATTATTGTTATAAACTCTATTCACCCCCCTCTAGAGTTGCCTACTTGTTCTTCATATATACATATATATATATATATATATATATATATATATATATATATATATATATATATATATATAATATTCTCCATAAAAATCTAAATAAAACATCAATATTATCTATTCCTAGTGTAGGGCCTATTTATATAAATATGAATATATATTATAACATTTGTTTGACAAAAATAATATAACCAATAATAATAACGAAATTTAATAAATCAATAATGGTGTATATACCATTATGTACAGTCTAATAATTCTAAAATGTACAAGGACCTATTTTATACAAATGTCATTGAATATCAACTAATAATGATATTTATAATATTTAATTAACGAATACTTAGAAATATTTATTAGGTCATTAAAATGGAATACAACACAATCATACCAAAATACATTAACACGAATGTCATTGGACGTACCGCATGACTACATGGGTTTGGGCTTGTTTTGGGTCTAATCTTGACTAGTTCGGTACAACCGGTTTCCCTAAAACTCAATAATATAATTAATAAATAAATAAATCTTCGGTAAGGATTAAGTCGCAACTTGGCCTAGTTTTCCTAGTTAGGACATCACTATGGCTTAGCCTTCCCTACCAGGGCTGATACACTAGTCAAAGCACGCCATTGTACTATCCGTACCGCGATTTCTAGTCACCTTGTACACCAAAACTCCACCATGGCTAAAGTCGTCTACCGTAATAATTAACTAAGTAATTATTTATAAAAATTCTAAAAATCACCATTTAATTCAAATAAATAAAAAAAATATTATCAAAATTCCGAGAAGAGGAATTACACATCAGATGAAGGTTCGGGAGCAGGATATTTCGAAGACAGCTTTTAATACTCGCTATGGCCAGTATGAATTCTTGGTTATGCCGCTCGGACTCACCAATGCCCCAACAGTGTCTATGAACATGATGAATAAAGTTTTTTACAAGTATCTGGACAAGTTTGTCGTAGTTTTCATTGATGACATCTTGATCTATTCGAAGACTGAGGAGGAGCATGTGGAGCATCTGCGGATTGTGTTGGAGATTCTGCGAAAGAAGAAGCTGTACGAAAAGCTCTCGAAGTACGAGTTCTTCTTGGATAGAGTGGAGTTCTTGGGGCATGTGGTGACTGGAGAGGGGATTTCTGTAGATCCCAAGATGATTGAAGCTGTGGAAGCTTGGGCACCTCCTAAGTCAGCAGCTGAGATTCATAGTTTCCTGGGGCTAGCAGGTTACTACC
This sequence comes from Iris pallida, assembly GCA_029216955.1. Classification (NCBI taxonomy): domain Eukaryota; kingdom Viridiplantae; phylum Streptophyta; class Magnoliopsida; order Asparagales; family Iridaceae; genus Iris; species Iris pallida. Next base: position 2,988,670 of record JANAVB010017196.1, on the reverse strand, counting down.
AGAAGTTCGTAAAAGTTTTTGCCAAGATAGCAGAGCCAATGACGAAGCTTACACGGAAGGACGAGGAGTTCATCTGGAGCGACGCCTGCCAGTCAGCATTTGAAGAATTGAAGAGAAGACTCACTACAGCACCAGTTTTAGCTTTGCCATCAGGATCTGAAAGGTTCGTTATTTACAGCGATGCATCAGAGAAAGACTTGGGATGTGAGCTTGAGCAGAACAAGAGGTTTATTGCTTATGCTTCTAGACAGTTGAGGCCTCATGAGAAGAATTATCCTACACATGACTTGGAGCTTGCAACAGTCATTTTTGTCTTCAAACTATGGAAGCACTATTTGTATGGAGAGAGAGTGGACATCTTCACGGACCATAAAAGCCTGAAGTATGTCTTTACTCAGAAGGAACTGAACATGAGGCAGCGAAGGTGGCTGGAACTCATGAAGGATTTCGACATCAATCTGCAATACCATCCTGGAAAGGCGAATGTGGTAGCAGATGCTCTTAGTCGATATCCTGTTGCTATGTTCCTTACTATGGACCGGCATCTTCTAGAGGACCTTGAGAGTCTTAGGATTGAGATCATTCTTCCAGGAGTTCATGGACAGCTGATGCACATACAGATACAATCAGGACTGATAGAGAAGATCAAGGAGGCCCAATTCCTAGATGAGGGACTCCGATGTCTCAGAGGTCAGGCAGAGGCAGAATTGCTCGACGACTTCACTATTGCAGATGATGGATCCCTGAGACATGAAAACCAGTTGTGTGTGTCCAAGGTTTTATGGGAGGAGGTTATGCAGGAGGCCCACCAGTCACAGTATTCTATTCATCCTGGATCTACCAAGATGCATAAGGATCTGCGGGAGTATGTTTGGTGGTATGGAATTAAACGAGAGGTTGCGAGATTCGTTTCCAGATGCCTTGTGTGCCAGCAGGTCAAGGCGGAGCGCCAGATACCAGCAGGATTACTCCAGCCTTTACCTATTCCGGAGTGGAAGTGGGAATACATAACCATGGACTTCGTCTCTGGTTTACCGCATACACTCGGTCAAGGATGCTATTTGGGTTATCGTGGACAGACTGACGAAATCCGCTCACTTCATTCCGTTCAAGGTAGGGCTATCGACCGAGAAGCTTGCAGACCTCTACATGCGTCAGATTGTACGGATTCACGGAGTGCCCATGAGTATTATTTTAGACAGGGACAGCCGCTTCACATCACACTTCTGGAGGAGTCTACAGCTGAGCTTGGGTTCACAGTTTAAGTTCAGTACTGCCTATCATCCACAGACAGACGGGCAGTCCAAGAGGACCATTCAGATATTGGAGGACATGCTGCGGGTTTGCGCACTCGACTTCGACGGTTCGTGGGAGGATCATTTGCATCTCGTAGAGTTTGCCTATAACAACAATTATCAGGCTAGCATCGAGATGATACCGTTCGAAGCACTGTACGAACGGAGGTATCGCACACCTTTATCTTGGGACGACATTGGTGAGGGGAGTTTGCTTGGGCCAGAGATGGTGGTAGATTCAGCCGAGAAGGTCAGACTGATCAGAGAGCGTCTCAGAGTTGCACAGGATCGACAGAAGCACCGGGCGGACAGCAGCAGACAGCCACTGGAGTTTGCAGTGGAAGATAGAGTATTCCTGAAGATCTCGCCGACCCGAGGCACTATTCATTTTGGCATAGGCGGAAAGCTCAGTCCAGGTACTTCGGACCCTTCGACGTGACGGCACGGATTGGTGAGGTGGCGTATCGACTTGCACTTTCTGCCAGCTTGGATGGAGTACACGACGTCTGTCACGTATCCCAGCTTCGCCGCTACATTCCAGATTTGAGTCATGTGGTGGACTACTCAGAGCTTGAGGTGGGTCCGAGCTTGACCTACGAGGAGCATCCAGTCGAGATCCTTGATCGGAGGGAGAAGCAACTGCGGAACCAGACTATTCCACTTGTCCGCGTCATGTGGAGACATCACTCTCCAGGAGAGTCCACGTGGGAACGCGAAGACGAGATGTGGGAGCGATATCCCAATTTGTGCTTGACTGTATTGCTTTGTTTGAGTTTTTTTTAATTTAATAAATGAAGGTGTTTAAACATTTTGTCGTGATTTTGTTTTGAAAATTGATTTTCTTGTTCCTTGAATTTCGAGAACGAAATTTTTCGGGGGGGGGGGGGGAGGGAGATTTGTGACCGCACTTTCTCGAATTTTGTTTTTTTAAATAAATCCTTGAAGTATGATTTTTTGAGTAAATTTTATAAAGGCCACTTTATTCTAACTTTTACTTTGGTTGGGCTGTTGGGCTAAACTTGGGCCCAAAAGCTTCCTTTCAGTTCCACATGGGAGCTGAACCTTCTTTTTTGCTTCCAAACCTTCTTCCTAACAGCAAAGTAGTAGAGAATCAATTTTAGAAAGTAAGGTCGTAACCGTTTGCTTGGAGAATAAACTCTAAATTCTCCCGCCCTTTTTTCCTTTCCTTCTCTCCAAGCCACCACCTCTTCCCGACTCTATATAACCCAGGGTTTTCCTTGATCGATCAATCCTTGGCCATTATGAGGAGGTGCTGGAAGGTTTCTCATTCAACCTTCTTCGTCGACGAGTTGGGGGTGCTCGAAGAATTTCTCTACATATTTTTTCAGAAAGATTCTTTCCTGATCCATGGGTTCGTTGTTCTTCCTGATCCATTAGATTTTGGTAAGGATTATTCAAATTTTTGATTTACTCTAGATTCATTTGTGGATCGGAATTGTTTAGATCTGTTCATCTTTTTCTTGTATTAGATCAATGAGGAGTCAGAGCAGTGATCAATTCGATCAGATCACCTTCACCTCAAATTTTATTGTTTCATTGTCTTCCTTGCTTGATTGTAAGCCTCTTTAGAACTTGAAGATTTTGGTTTTGATGGTTACATTTTTGTAAATCTAAGTTTATATTTTCTTGGTTTTGATCTCTTAAACTTTGTTATTTTTGAAAACTACTTCTTCCATGTTGTAGAGAATTCAATTTTATTCAGTCTAGACCTTTACTTTGTCCAATTTCGAGTCCTTTAGCCCAAGTTATGGACACTGAAAGTTTCTAAAACTCCATGGCCAAAGGCTTGATGGTAGGGACGACACCTCGCGCACTTCGTGTGCAACTAATGCGCACCTCACGCACCTTTTGGTCCGCGCACCTTGTACCTCGTGCACCTTTTGGTCTGCGCACCTTGCACCTCGCGCACCTTTTGGTTCGCACACCTTGCACCTCGTGCACCATTTGGTCTGCGTACCTTGCACCTCGTGCACCCTTTGGTCCATGCACCTTGCACCTTGCACCTCGCACACCTTTTGGTTTAAGCACCATATAGCTCGTGCACTATTTGGTCCGCACACCTTGTACCTCGCGCACCTTTTGGTCCGTGCACCTTACACCTCGCGTACCTTTTGGACCGCGCACCTTGCACCTTGCGCACCTCGTGCACCTTGCACCTCGCACACCTCGTGTACCTTACACCTCGTGCACCTTGCACCTCGCACGCCTTGCACCTTGTGCCATGCGCCTTCTGTTCGTGCGCGAATTACTCTAAATGACTGTTTTTGCCCGTTTAAGCTATTTTGTAGTTAGAATCTTGAAAAACTTAAAACATAAAAGTTGTAGATTTTTGTCTTGGCTTCAAGAATCTTTCTATCTCACTTTAATCAGAGTTCATATGTGACTTATAGTTTCAATCACACATGGATGTTTTCGATCTTCTTTGCATGTTTTTTCTATACTTGGCCTAAATTGCGACGACCCGACTTGACACTTGATAGTCTTGAGATAGTAACTCGAACTTGACTTAAACATGATAATATTGTAAAATCCCTCCCAATTTATTTGTATTTATATAATAATTAATTTATATTTATGTCCCTGTTGTAAATTTGTATCAATTTTCTAGTAGCAAATTTTTCCTAAAACAAATTTATTGATATATGTAAATACCATTTTTATGTTTTTTGTTGTGTTCAGAAACCCTTATAGATGTAATATATATTGTATTGGGCTAGGTTATATATGAAAATTTTGTATAGGGCCTAAAACCCATATGTCATGTATTCAATTAGTGCGACCTCTGGCCTCTGAACTAACCTAACCTATATGGGTAGACAAGGCCCAATGTCAAAGCAAAGCACCCAAGCCCAATTCTTTACCTCTCCTTGTATATATTTAACCGGTGCTATTATGAATAAACCCTAGCCGCATTAGTTTCTTCCTTTATTCCATTAGCTAGTTTCACCTGCTCTTCACCTCCCTCATCTTCTCCCTCCCCCAACCGGTCATTTTCTGATGGTCCCGTGTCGGTCACAATGGAGCCATCGGCTGTGGAGGCAAAGCCAATAGAAGACTACCGGAACCAACTGGCCGGAAGAAGCAGGCTATGCTCGAGAGAAGCCACGGTCAGTCATACTTGAATGATCCCAACTCCTCTTTGCATGCGTGCGTGCTCATGCATCCCTCCACCGCGGACCCACGGCCCGCACCGAACAAGCGAACCGCCCAGGCGTGTGTTTCCGGATGCCTTGTGTCGATCATCCCCCGCGCCCTCCCAATCAGCACAGCACTGCCAGGTCGGTCGTCAGAGCACGTTCGTGATGCGATGTTTTGCTTCCAAGCTTTGCTTCGTCAGGAGGAATGAAGCCTTTCCTTCCCGCCTTGTACAGAGCAAAAGCTCCATTTCTTCCTTATGGTATACGTCCTTCCTCCCTTTCCGACTTCTTCTAAGAAAAATCCATGCAGTAATTAAGTATCATAATAACTATGTGTGAGTGTGTTTCTAATATTAAGAGTGTTAGCATTCTTCTGTGCTGGGATGGTTAAAATGGGTGATGTAAAGGAATAGTTTAATAATAAATACGTGGAGACAATATGGTTGGCAAAAGGGAAATGCATATACGCATGCAATAATATAGTAGATGTATACAACTTGGGTCAACATATGCATGTGGGTGTGGGCATTTTAGTAAGAATAACTTATATATTAAAATGTGGGCTTAGCTTGATTGGTTCCATTACGTGTGTAGTTTGAGTCCCAACATGAGCACATGAATGAACTATTAGCTAGTGTGAACTCTTAATATTTAAATGAAGTTGTATAGAAGTTGTGGTGGAAAGGATGGCAATAAATTAATGTGTGCATGGGATTGAATTTCTTATTGAGAAAATGTAGTGTGTTATGGTCGAAACTACATATGTGAGAAATATAGGTGGTTCTTCCCAGGAGAAGTTCTAGTTGTGCTTATTTTGAGATAGAAGTATGTTATACCTATCCACACATATACTTTACAAACATGTTGTTTTATATTAAACATATGAGTAGTATAATGAATGTATATATATATATATCTTGATGTTATTTCTAAATATGAATTTATAAAGATATATTTATGATGAACATTATATTTGCATTCAGACTGCTTTTGAAATGATATTTTAAGTATATAATCATATATGTGAGTCTCGTATCTCCATATGGATACAAACAATTTTATATATGCAAAAGGTATGATTATACTCATCTGAGTTTAAATATTTATATTTTTGTATATATAATTTTATTGACAACAACCATTTTAAGCTCTTTCATATATAGGTAGTAAATGTATACGTAATATTATAAAGTATTTTTCTAAGTAACCCTAAAAAGGATAGTGTCAATAAATAGGTTTATATAAATACTGCGTGGTGACACTTCGTTGGTTGTTTTGGCTTTGATAGATGTCTTAAGGACTGTTGCAACCGTAGTTCGTGCCTAGGCTTAGATGTGACTTTGGTACTGCAGTCTCAGCATAGTTCGGACAACTCCAGGCAAGTATACCTTGCCTTTCTACACAGCTTTATTTACATGCACTGTCTATTATTTTATCCAGTTTTCTCATATTGTTGCCATGTATCTTTTCTATCAAGCTTGTATATTTTTATCATTGCTTTAGACAGTGTTCACAGTTAGCCTTGTTTCTTATTGGTCGTGCCTTGATTGAGTCGTGCCTTCGTGTCTTGAATCTTGAAGCTAACCTGCGAGTCCACGATAGGGACGAGGGTTGGTAGTTATTGGTCCAAACTTGCGAGTCCACACTAGGGACGAGGGTTAGTAGTAGATGCTAGCCTGCGAGTCCACACTAGGGACGAGGGTTAGTGGTAGATGCTAGCCTGCAAGTCCACACTAGGGACGAGGGTTAGTGGTAGATGCTAGCCTGCAAGTCCACACTAGGGACGAGGGTTAGTAGTAGATGCTAGCCTGCGAGTCCACACTAGGGACGAGGGTTAGTAGTTCAAACCTGCGAGTCCACACTAGGGATGAGGGTTTGAGTATCCGATTTGATTGTTCGTTGACATCTTGACATGAGTTCTCTAGTCCTTGTTCAGCAGTTCATCTATATGTAGAAGTGTATAGATTCGTGCTTATTATTTCATTGCTCAGTTTACTTGTTTATTCTGTATCTTTCTCCATGCATAATAAACTGTTAGAAAGGCTCGTTTTTATGTATCTTGCTCGTCCTCTGAGGACCTGATGACCTCTTCAGGTTTAGCGACTGCATGGAGTTAGTTAGCAGAGCAGGATAGTAGAGGATTGCGATATATGATACAGGTACTTGCTTGTGATATTCTTTATTATCCTTTCTTGCTTTATATTCAGTACCATGTTATACACTGCTTATTTATAGACTCATATTATTCTTGGAGTCTAATCGAACAATATGCTAATGGGCTGCAGACCATGACCCATACTTGTTCTTTCTTGATTATATGATTCATGTGGATTGAGATATAGTTTAGATTAGATATGATACCATGACCTTGACAGCTTATACGTACTCGAGTCGGGCTGGAGTTCTCTCGATACGTAGCTGGCTTACTCACGAGCTCGCGTCCGAAAAGCGGGTGCGGGTTGTGACAAATATGAACCCGTCTTGATAACTCTTGATAAGTGGCCCGTCGAGGCGCACTCTAGACAAGTACTATTGACATGACAAGTAACTTGACATGACATATAAAATCTTAAAAGGCTGTTGCGACAGCTACCCTGACTTGCTAAGTAACTCTTGTCTTGACACCGTGGTTGACTTTCTCGATTTTGCCTGTACAAGCTACCTGTCTCGTCTTGCATCATGTCTAGGACATGGATTCCTGGTTACTATGGTCAGGAATTCACAATGAATCTGACCAGGTTAATGACTACATTGATCAAGTAGTTCATATAGAGAGATTTTTTCCAGTTACAGACGATCCCGATATCCCGGCCACACCTGAGGGACTTGTAGCCTGCCGACGAGTAGGGCACATTTCCAGCCCACTGTCATGTGGGGCAATTCTTAAAAACATAAGTACTGAAAGTACACCAGTAATCTTGATAACTCTTGAAACTCTTATAAATCACCTCGTCTGAATAACCTGGATAGCTGCATGGCTTGTGACTGCGAAAACATCTCACTGCATCTTGTTAGTAACTAGGCCTGTGATAACCCTAGTTAGCTAATGATAGCAAGCCGTAGGACTTGATTGGCCGTAGGGGTAAGCGTCGGTATAATCGGTCGGTATTTGGTAAAAAATTTTGGTATTTTTTAAAATCGGTATTTGAAAAATCAATACCAATGTCCTACCATTTAGAATCGGTTTTTTCGGTTTCGGTTAAATCGGTATTCGGTCGGTTTTTGTTCGGTATCGGTATTTTACCAATTAATATTTGATCAATTAACACACTTAATATTGTAGAACCTCTTAATCTATAATATATATTTTTTTACTTTTTTGGAAGCATTAATTTTAAAATCAAGCCTCTACCAACCAAACAATTAATCAAAATTATTAGAACAATATGTAACAAGTTGCAAACACCTAAAAATGAGCTTAAAATATCAAACATGGTCACTAAGTTTAATCTTTAGTATAAGTTTAGGTAACCAAAATTTACTTCAAAATACTATGAGAACACAAAAATATAAGCTCAAAAGATCAAAAACTCAATTCTTATCATTCTTAAAAATTCAAGTCCACTAAAATCTATTCCAAGTTCTAGGAAATCGACCAAAACAAAGATAAAAATGAAAATAAGTAGAGTAAAATTAATCATGAATATTAAAAAATGTGTGCGTGTATGTGTATATGTGTGTGTGTGTGTTTTTGTGTGTGTGAATCGGTTCAGTTCGGTATTTTCGGTATGGTATTACACTCAAACCGTTACCATTACCATTACCGTTATTTAGTCGGTTTGGCAATTCGGTATCGGTACATAATTTTGGTTTGGTTTTTTGGAATATTTTTAATCGTTATTCGGTCGGTTTTTCGGTATCGGTCGGTATTTGCTCACCCCTAATTGGCCGTGCCTGAATGCTTGCTCGTGATTAGCAAGGAAATTATATTATTTTATTCTAACCCTGTCTTCTTGTCATTTAAGCCTGTTCATTTATTTATTCTTCTATTTATTATATGCTGGTTTTAGTTCCTTAATGAAGCCTCTCTTGTAGCACTTGCTCTTTCTGGGGTCTGACCCAGTTGGTTTTGTATGGCCAGATTTTGGAGTGATACCCGAAGATCTTTCAGCTTATCAGCCAGATGGTGAACACCAGGCGTAATCCTAGAAACGAGTGGGTTTCTTATTTTGCTCTTCCACTCTATTATAAATTATTCTTTTGAGCCGTTTAGCCGCCGAGCAAGTGTTAGCTCGTGTTGAACTAAATTTCTGTTTGCCTAAGGGCTGTAACATGAGTGACAAATCCTATGGTTGATCATGTATGACCTAACTCTTGCTAGTCTCGCATTTGTATGACTAGCTACATGATCATCTGAATATGTAATGTTTGAGACGCCTTACTTTGTATGTCTGATGATCTAACATCTTGTACATTTATTTGCTTGCCTGAGATTGAAACATTAGGTTTATTCTTGACCATAAGGTACTGATGGCTTGTAGATAAACCCTCATACATCTAGACAGCCGCGATCGTATTGCGAGGTGGATTGTACTTCAATGTACGTAGCTGGCTGTGTATGTCCCCCGCTCTCTACCATTCTGGTTCTGGGGCGTGACAAACCCTAACCCTAAAGGAACCCTAGTGGCCGGCCACAAGACACCCCTTGCCTATATAACATCATGTTAGCCCCATCTTGCCTCTTTCATTACACACATAAACCCTAATTTGTGTTCTTCCCTAAATTTTACCCCCTTTATCCAAATCAACTCCAAATTGAGCCTAATCAATTGCAATACACTCCCCTAGTATAGAGGAGGTCTCTAGTGGCTAGCTAGCAAGGATTGGGAGCAATTTGATCATTGGAGCTTGGTGGAGATCTAGATCTAGAAGCTTTCATTGAGATTCCAACTCTCAATAGGTAATGACCTATAAACTTATTAATATTCTATTTTCTCTCCACAGATTTATTCATTTAGGGTCCCCCTAGCTGTAGGCTGAGTTTGGGTTCGATTCGTGTCCATTTGGTATGCGTATCGGAGGAGTATCAGAGTATTGTGTAAAGTGTTCGATGAAATGCCACATAGAAATGAATGTTAACAATTTACAAAACTAATTTTATGATTTTGTAGCCCTTGATGTGCAGATCTCAGATCCAAGTGACTGAGCACGTTTTGGACACGTTTCGTGTCCGTTCTTGGACACGGGGAGGCCTGCACATACTGTGTGCAGTGTCCTGCTACCCGAACACGATATCTCGCAGGACACGTGTAACCCCGCTTTCTCGGAATTATTAAATTTTGGTATTTCTTGATATTTTAGAATTTTGAAAATAATTATTCGGTTTATTTTTTGGATTTATACTTTTGATTAATAAATACCTCTTTATATTTTATAAAAGGAAATATTGGTTATAATTTTTTTAGAAGGATTTTTGGGAGAGAAGATTCTAGCAATTAGTTGGAGTGCTTCCCAAGGTTTCTAACCACCTTGTAACAACCTAACTAATCACTCTAACTGAATATTTGGTAAGTTTGTAATAGCAGGGAAGGGGAGGGGCCTAAGTGGAAATTGCCATTTTATTTTTCCTTATATGAGTCTCTGTGTGAGGAGAGAGAAACAAATCTCATCTCCTCACAACCGATCACCAGCTCCCTATTTTCCTCCAAATCCACCAGAGCCCCTAACCCTAACCCTAGATTTTGAGGAGACGACCATGGCTGTGGCGGCCACCACTCCACGACACCCAGTAGTAGAGCCATCTCCTCACGGCAGCATACCCGATCCTCCTACTGCGAGCCACCTCTACTTCGAGCGACGACGATCCTTTATGAGCAGCAGGCGGCGACGTATCGGGCTCCTTTTCGGTGCCGACGATGACGAGGGATCTCCTTCTCCAGCGACTAGGCGGTTTCCTCTCAGGCGGCGCACGATCTCCCGTGGCAGTGCTCCAATACATGGACTCTTCCGGCGATGGCGAGATCCTCTTCCTGGCGGTGACTGGCCGTTGATCTCCACGACGGCACGACGTCCTCCCGGTCGACAATGACGAACGGGTCGTCTCCTCCTGTGCTGGTGGAATGTGTTGAACTGTCTTATGATTTCGTTTCTGTTCTTGCTCGGTACCTGTTCGATGCAATGCCCCTGAGGAACTATCGAGCACAATTGGCGTGAGGAGGCTGTGTCCGATCTCTGGGGGATCAAGTCTTCACTTCGGGACCAGATTTGCATTACTCAGATAATTGTCCAACATCCATGTTATTGTATGATTCTTCGTTTGAATCTAATAGAGGTGTCGGACAGGATAGGGTCAGGATCGGGACAGTGTGTTCGTGTCTAGAGTTGTGTTCGTATCCAGTGGTTGCGTTGTGTCTTGTGTGCATGATCAAGGGTGCTATTCGTGTCTAGCCATTGTGTGTGTGTTCGTGGACGATGGCGTGGTTGGGGACTGGAGAAGTCTATACTAAGACCTGGAGCTTGTACTGAGCATTGCTTCAAATGTCACTTGAGTTTTTGATTTTGGAAGTTATTTTAGACAGTTGATTTTGAATAATATTTTGGACAATTAATTTGAATACTATTCTGGACAATTCAAATGTTATATTGAACATTCAATTTTGAATGATTTGTTGGACTTTTGTTTTCTGTGTTGCTAAACTATTTGATTTGGTTTTACATTTTGTTTTGGCTAACTTTGTACATTATTGGTTTGAAATGGAGAGTCTGATGTGTTGGGGAAGGGGATTCAAATGAGATGTTGAGAAGTTGAATGAATTTGAGCAGTTGACAGCTCGGTATATTTGGACTGTGTAATGATGGATTGATCCTAGGTTTTGTGTATAAAGGAAGATGGATTGTTGGCGGTTAGCTAAGCAGTGGTAGTAGCATGCATTGATCAGTTCAGGTAAGGAAAACAGAAGGGTTGTCTGTATATATTTTTGAGAAAGTATTGTGTGGGTTTTCAAGTGCTGGAGACTATTAATTTTGGTTGTGGAGGGCCTGTCAACTGGGCTTGGTAGCTAATTTATAGGTAAATTGATTCAATTAGTTGGGTTGGATTTCAGATTGTAAGCGTTAGATTTATTTTGAATAATTGGGTTTTAGTTAAGTACATCCATGGTTGTTGGCATCTTAAATATCATAAATTCTTAATAATTTACTTGCTACTTTTGGTTAACTATACTTTAACAATTTATAGTAAGATGTTAAGTAGTCATGTATTAAATAGTATGTTTCTATATAATATTTTGGAATATAGTATTTAACCTATGTTTATATTCCATTGTAGCTAAAAAGAGTATAAGTTAATAATGATTAGTATAATTAATTGGTGATTGACTAGTTAGTTAGGAATATATAAGATAACTTGTTAACAATATTAGTTAAACGGTACCTAACCGATTTACACCTAATCAGGTGGACTTACAGAACTTCTTCGCATTCTCGATCACATTGAGCAAGGCAAGTACATTCTATGGTCTTGTACATTTACAATCATGTCTTGTACTTTTCATCTTGGACACGATATTACACGATATGGTCTTGTACTCTTGATTCATGTTCCATGTACTTTACTTGTGTCTGGGGAGGGAAAATACTATACGTGTGTGATCAAACCCAAGTTACAAATTTATGTGAATAGCTTCGGCCTCGCACCGTGCACGAGGGACCTAAGCCGTACCATTATTCATGTTCCATGTTCTACCCAAGACGATCACACATTCTAGATGTATTTTGATATATTGCACACGTCAGGTTCCTTGTACATTTCATGTTCAGGCTTCATTTCATGTTTCCTGTATTTTTTGTATTTCCTTTTCAGCATTCGTGTTCTCATTTTCTGTACTTTATATTTCATGTTCTCATGTACTCATTTCCATATCATGATGTTCTTGTTCATTACCTAGGACTGTACTTTACTCCGCTCCTGACTGGATATATTGTAGGAGTACTTGCAGGATATTGTTCTACCTTCTGGGCCAGAGTCCGGGGTCTTAGCTGAGCATGATGGAGACATGACTTAGCTAGAGGCTTCAGGTTTAGATTATTTAGCTTTACTCCTAGATATGGTTTTAGTGTTCATTGTGTATTTCATTCTTGTTGAATCTGGTACTTTACGTTATATGGACTTGTGGATTATGGTGATCTTTTTGGGATCGTTTATAGATGCTGTGATTTATACTTATTGACTTGTCAGTTTTTCTAGCTTGGTACAGCTTACTACGCTGAGTCTTCCAACATAGGCTGGGCGTATCCGACTCGTGTCCGATTATTCGGGAGCGGATCGTGACATATTTTTAGTGGTGGCCCATGCAGGTCAATCCTAATAGTACCTAGGTATTAGTGTACTATTGGAGGACTTGATTAAACTAGGGAAACTTGATCACAGCATAGAAAATCTGGTACATCGGGTATATTAATATTCTATAAACACTTGTTGTTTTTAGGTTTAGAAAATTTTAACAGTTTTCTATTTTTCAGATAGTTCAAAAGAACGCGACACCGGAACCGTTGATCCACCTACACTTGAGGGTTTCGAGCTTCCACTACCTTCTATCGCTATACTATTCCCATGGGTTGTAGGCAGTTGACGGAGACATTTCAAGAGTTCCTTGACACCCAGAGGGAGCAGGCCATCCTTTTTCCAAGCCAGATTTGTGGATAGACTCTCTGAGCCAAGAAGGACTTCTGACTTCCAGACTCTCAGACCTTTGGACTTCTCCGACACCGAGCATATACCTTGCACCGAGGAGCAGATTAAGAACCTGGAGCCGCCACTGAAGATCATCCAAGTCAATGAGGACCCAACTCCTCTAAAGATTGGAGCCACCAGCCAAGAGATCCAGAATATAGCACAGACAATAGAACGAGATAAGAAGCTGAAGCTCAGGAGAGACATGAAGACTTATGTCGGAGATAACAGCTACTTTGGACCCGTAAAGTGTCGCCACACTCAGATAATGCTTCTTCAGCCCAGTGGAAGATTCAGATTCAGATTCAACTGATGATCGTTTGCAATTTCTGCTGCCGCTCAAGACACCACTATCACGAGTGCCACAAGCGACTGAGCCTATGCTTGTACTACGGATCGCCTGTCCATCAAGTTAAGGATTGCCCGGAGACCGTTGATCATACTGCCCAAGGAAAAGCACGAGGAGCATAAGGACTACAGCAAGGGGACCAACCTATCCAAATTCAGCAATCACATGGAGCACTACCGCATGGACCAGTCTACGTCAGGACAGTTGAAGAAGTTGAAGTGATTCCAGTCCCGGAGGAATACTGAAGACAAACTGAAGGCAGAAGGCTTCTTTTGCATGGTTGGAGAAAACCATGTATCTTGATTCGCAATTCAGTCTTCCCTTAAATTTCTCTTAAGCACCTAGATCATTTCTTGAAACTTCTTATTTTCTATTTTCAACCCTTGGTTGATGTTCGAAACTTATTTCGTGATATTATTTGCTATTCGACAAACTTTTTTCAGATCCACAATTCGATAATTGTTTAGAATCTACTATTCGATATCATGTTTCATATTCATTATTTATGGCTTTGTTTTTGGCTTCTATTTGAAAATTTTCTATTTGAACCATGTGCTATTCGAGATTTTATTCTTATCCAAAATTTTATTTTGAAACTTGATCTCATTCAAAATATTGTTTGAACCTTCACTCCTATCTTGACACTTGCTTGAGATTCAGTCCCTATTCGAGACAACGTTTGAAGATTTTGTTTTCTGTATTGAGACTTTGAATAGTTTCCTACATAAATTCTATTTCCTATTCATGACTTATTTTTTATTCGAGATTGATCTCTATTCGCAATTTTGTTTTGACCTTATTTGAGAATTTGCTTGTTCCATATTCATGATTCAGAACCTTGTACCCTATTCGTTGATTGCCAATATTCTCAGAATAGTCAACTGGTAAGCCATAAAGTCCAATTCTCACAACTGTCTCCGAAAGCTGAAACAGACATTGCCAACCTTCTCAGAATAGTCAAATTAGCTACGATTGTCTGTCCTTAAGTCCAATTATGAACACAAGAACAAAATGGTTATTTCGGGCCAAAACGATGTCCGCCGTTGGACCCGCTTTGCACCGAAAAGTGTGCCAGAGTCATTGGTCTCTAAAGTCGTCAAACTATATGTCTACGGATTTGTTTTGATGATACGAACCCAACCGTATGTCCAATATTGGATTCCGGCGGGCCGTGCACAAAATCGCCCGTTGAATCGGATCGTGGGGCCCGCGAAACGGCGATCCGATCAACTATCTCAGAATCGAACCAAACTTGGCGTACAAGACCAAAAAAATGATATGGTCCTGTTGGCGCCAGTTTCGTCTCGATCTGACGAACATGCAAAAAGTAATTAAAATTTTTACAAAGAGGCCGATACGGTGAATTTCGACGGATATGCATCAAATTCGTCGCACACACGCAACCAATTTAAATTTCGTCAAAGTCCACACGTCCGCGAATTTGATATGCACCTTTCGATACTTTTGGTTTGCATCCACGTCGCCCGGTTTGGCGGAACGCACGTCGTACCGGAGAGTTTTATTAAAAATTCACAGTTTTGAAAACGGGTTTTTGTCAATATTTGGGATCCGATTTCTCGACACGTAGTCGATGAAATCAACTACTATAAATTGGGTTTTAGAGCCCTATAGGTTGTCTAGGACTGCCTTTAGTTAGTTTTTGATGTGGTGTAATGTTCTGATCTATATCTGGCTTCTAAAACAGGGATTTAATTCCTGAAACTGTTCTGTTTGAACAAGTTTTTCATCAATGTTTTGATTCGAATTCCTGTCGAATCATGTTCAATCTATTCAACTAACTGATAAATATTCGAGAGGGTCAGGTTGGGATTGTAACTACAAAATTGGTTCGACGAACGGTGAATCGTGGTATTGGGAATCTGGCCACGAACAGAGCTCCATCGCCCGCCTCTGCTGTGACTGTTGCTGTGCCTCGCCGTGGGCTCTGTCGCCGTTCGGTGACTCGTGCGGCGGCGCACAGCCGTGAGTGGCCGCACAGGTGGCTGGCGAGGTCGTAGGGGTATTGGGGAGGCGCTGCATCGAGGGGTTAGGGTTTTTCGTCTTCCTCTCGATCTTCCTCTCTTTCTTTCTCTCTTGCGATACTTTATTATGGGGGTCGGCTCGGTTCTGGGGAGGGGCTTTGGGCTGGGCTGGGATTCCTTCTTCTATTTCTTTTTCTATTTGTTTTCTATATTAAACCATATATATATATATATATATATATATATATATATATATATATATATATATATATATATATATATATATATATATTTACCATATTTATATATACATACATATATCTCTCTCTCTAACTATATATATCCACATATAGATTCTCTTATTTATACGAAAATCTAAAAGTACTTTTATTAACTATTATCATAATTCGAATGTAAAATATTATTATAAATAGAATTCTATATGTATGAGGTATATCTATTTATTATACCTCAAAAGTAATCACCATTATAATAATAATAATAATAATAAATTAATGAGGATAACAAGATAAGGTAAGACAATAATAGGGGTTCATACCAATATGTATAGTAAAATCCTAATCCACAAGGATAATGTAAAGGAATTAGTTATCATATAAATTAAATAGTAGCCTAATAGCAAGCACATTATATATATATATATATATATATATATATATATATATATATATATATATATATATATATATATATATATATATATATATATATATATATATATATTAGAAAATAACTATTAGACCATTAATCAAACTAGGAAATATATAGATGTGAAAATATATCTTCATGAATGTCTTTGGATACCCCGCATGACTAGATGGGCCTGGGTTTGGATCGGGTCGAGTCTGGGCCAGTTTGGTACAATCGAGTTTCTAAAAAGTTATAATATTAATAAATAATTTAATTAACTCATTTATAGATGTCAAGTCACAACTTGGCCTAGTATTTCTAGTTATGACACACTTACGGCTCGGCCTTCCCTACCATGACTATTGCACTAGTAAAAGCACACGAGTACACTATCCGTGCCACAATTCCTAGTCGTCTTGTACTCCAATTTCTAACCATGACTAAAGTCATCTACCGTAATAATTAACTAATTAATTATTTATAAAATTTTAAAAATTACTATTTAAATCAAACAAATAATAATAATAAATATTTTAAAATTCCTGGAAAAAGGAGTTACAGTGTCCTAGGAAGCTCGACACACACGCACCACACTGCCTATACCTAGATTCTGATACCATGTCGTATTTCCTGTTCGACACTGTAGAAGCATGGAAAATACTAAAGGAAATGATTCATGCGGCCAGGAAAGATCCATGCGGCTCAGAGAACTCATGCGGCTCAGGGAATCATGCGGCATAAGGAGCTATGCGGCCCAAGGCATTCCATGCGGCTCAGAGGTCACGTGGCCTGATAGTGCTCCCCTCCGACCCATGCTACATTAATTGCTATGAAGGCTGACCCCTCTGAAAAGTTGACAGCCCTGACACAAAGGCAGGTAATTATGACTCTGTCATAATGATGAATCTCTAGGGAAGAGGAAAGAAATCTCTGACACAAATCTCCTGAGAGCCAAAAAAATGCCACGTGGCCTTGCCACGTGGACGTTCGTATGCGGCTCACTTCTCATGCGGCTCAGAATAAATCCTATACGACTCAGGCCATAGAAGCCTCATGCGGCTCGAGCAAAGGACTTCTCATGCGGCTCAGAGTGAATCCATCCTATGCGGCTCAGGCCATGAGAGCCTCATGCGGCTCGAGCGAGGACTTCTCATGCGGTTCAAGAGGATCATGTCCATGCGGCCCAGGCGGATATATACCTATGCGGCCCGTACGGATTACTCCTCTGTGGTTAGAGGACTCAAGTGAGGGCCACTGCCCACGCAGCCCTGACACGTGGGCTTAACCATATGCGGCTCACATTCATATACGGCTCACATTCATATGCGGCTCACTAGTCATGCGGTCCAGATCCCCCCAGCAGCTCCTAGGACACGTGTCCTAAACCGATTAATTTCTCAGATTTGTTGCCATTAAAGATTGGGTCAGATCCCAATAAATCTGGGACACGTGGCAGAAGAATAGATCTGATTTATTCGCAGATATCAGAAGATCAGTATAAGGAAGATTTATTCCAATCAGCATTAATTGCTCATGGGATTTGGTGTAATCTACACTTAATGGCCCAGATTCATCATAATCAAAACGAATGGCCTAGATTGACCAATCCCCAAGCCGCCGCCATCTCCAAAAGCTAATCATTGGCAACCCTAATTATCACATCCCACTATTATAAATAGCAAGGTGCCATTCCCTTGTAAATATATACAATTTCAGAGAGAAAAATACGTATATACAGAGAGACTCCCCAATAGTCAGAGAAAAGTATACACAGAGAGAGAGAGAAGCCAGAAGAGCAACAGAGGAGCAAGAAGAGCATTTTTTCGTCAACGCCAACCATCTTTTCACAAGGAGCCAAGGCTGCATACCGATCGTCCAAGGAGTAAGACAGGGCTGTCGTCGCCTTTCCGAGCCTCTATCGTCACCTCCCAGAATCTAAAATAAATAATTGTACTTAGACTGCTGTACCTAGATTTTCGTCCCTAGGCTTTCTTTGTACAAGCGAGTTTGTAACGTGAAGTAAAAGTCCGATCCTCCGATACTTGTTCTGTTCTTTTATATTTCATGACAAACACGATGGCGACTCTGCTGGGGACTAACTTCTCCACGGCTGAGGAGTTGGTGACGCAATCGGATGCAGCCAAGCTTGGCTCCACTCAATAATAAATGGTCGCCCGGTTCGACCAACATGCGTTCGAAGAGATGCTCTTCGACAAAAGTACTGGCCCGGTCCAGAAGCGAGCCCGCACAAAGAAGGCCCGTAAGGAGTGGAGACCCCGATCCTTCGTTCCTGCTGAAGCTCTTGCAGAGACACCCTCTGTTGTTCAAGACGACAAGCAAGATTCTTCTGCGGCCCCACTTCAGACCGTAGACGACTTTGCTGTCCCCAAGTCCGGCAGAAGAAAATACTATGATGCTGGACTTGTAGGGGCAAAGAGGAACTCTACGAGATCTGAGCCGCATAAGGTTATCAGCCGCAGGGAGAAAGCTCATGCGGCTACATCATTCAGCCGCAGGGAGAAAGCTCATGCGGCTACATCCTCCAGCCGCATGAAGAAAACTCATGTGGCCATATCTGTCAGCCACATAGCTTATGCGGCTACAGTTGCCAACCACACGAATGAAACTCATGCGGCTGTGGGAGTCAATCGCTTGCAGAAAACCCATGCGGCCGTAATTGCCAACCGCATGCGGCCAGCCTGTACGGTCGTGACTCCTAGCCGCACAAAAATAATTCGTTCGACGGGAGAAGACAACCGTATGCAGACAGCCTGCACGGTACCCAACTCTAGCCGTATAGCGTCCGTTTCACGCTTCTCTCGATCAGTCTTCGACCGTCTCTCATGCGGTCCTGACCCTGATGATTCTCTGGATGATAAGCCAGACTCTGTGGTACCCAACTTGGACTCCTCCTATTACGCACCCACAAGTGCTAAAAGGAGGAAGTCTAGGGCAGCGCGGGCTCATCGGGCCCAGTCAGCTGTCCCAACCTCTGACTATCGGGGCGTCCCGTTGACTATCACACGGGCCTCGGATGGAAAGTTGTATACAACCGCTCGAGTCCAGCCCCCGGCGGCAAACAGACAGAGTGGTTCCTCTGACCTGCGGGAGGCGATCCTCCACAAACGCAAGAAAAGAGGAGTGTCGGCGTGCAAAGAGTCCTCGCTTGGACATCGCTGCACCCAAATCATCGTCAATTGCTGCTGCAACAACGCGGCAGTGACGGAAGATCGGTCGTCCGTCTTCCAAAGGCTACAGCACCCGAACTCAGAAGATGAGGCACCTCCTGTTGTCTCCTGCAATTCCGCTCAGAAGGTCCCCGCCGAAGGGAGAGGGAAAAAGACAAGCATCTCCAGTCCCAAGATATCAACCACCACAGCTAAGATACTACCGTCTAAACGGTTGTCCTCTACTGGTGTATTCCAACACACCCGTTCAAAGACGAAATTTATCGTGATGGGAAATTCATCATCCACATCGCTGGGGGTTGAGGGAACTGGGGGTAGTACTCCTCCGAACATCCGCAATAATCCGATGTTTTAAAGAACCGAGCCCGGACAAACAACTCTTCCATCAGGGACAACAGACGTCGATGTCCCCGAGGACATCCATAACTCTCAAGACGAAGCAAGCTCTGAAGCTGGGGATACCGTTCCCTCCGAGTCCGAGCCCGAAGAAAACATTCCTACCTATCCCGATGACTTCTCGTGCATGGGTACGACTCGGAGGGCACGTCCTTCACCGTTCCTTCCATCACTCCTCATGTAAGGACGGTTTTTATGACGGACAGCAATCAAGGTGGTTCCAATGATCGCCAGCGCATCGACAATCTCGAAGCCATATTACTTGCTTTGGTCAAGTCTGTAGACGAGATTAAAGTAGCCCTGCCAACTCTACAAGGAGGAACGCCTAGTCAAACAAGCACGGGCCCTGCGGTCAAAGTGGATTCGAATTCAGCGGCACCGAACCCGGGCAACAATCCTCCCGAAATAACAGTCCCTACCATGACAGATGAGGCCTGAGAAGTAAGGAGAGAGGTCCAGGAGCTCCGAGCCATGTTCCATGCCCGAGAAAATGCTCAAGATCTCAGAATACGGCAACCATACCCTGCTGAATGGAGGGATGTTCCATTTCCGCCAAGATATAAGCCGTTCAATATCAACCCGTATGATGGCAAAACCTCAGCAAGTCGGTACATCACTTACTTTGAGGCCACCACCGACCATCTGCCCCATGATGATGCGATCCTCACACGGTTATTCATCGGGGCATTAGAAGGAGTCGCCTTCGATTGGTACCGCAATCTACCGGACAACTGCATCCACTTCTTCGCCGGCTTCAAGCGCCTGTTCTTGGAACGATTCTACGAAGTAGGACAGGACGTCACTATGTCCACTCTCATAGACGTCGTCCAAGGGGAGAAGGAATTGACAAGGAACTACATCGAGCGGTTCCGCCAGACCGCCATGAAGTTGCCTTCCGGAAATCCAAATTCCTCTTTGATTGAAATTTGCCAAAAGCGACTGCTTCCAACGATCAGTCTCTGGATAGGCGAAAGTCAATTCAAAGATTGGAAGGCGTTCATCATCAGTGCCACAAGCGCCGAAGAACGACTGAAGAAGGCTCGCCAACTGGGATTGTACATCTCAGAAGGAGAAAACAAGGGCAAGCGTCCCAACAACGATAATGGGGGTAACCCCTCCAACAATCGGGACAGCAAGGGAAAGCAGGCTATGGTGGCCGACATGGCCCAGAAGCCCGAGTCACAACCAGCAGACAAACAATGGCCTCAGATCACTTACTCTTTCCAAGACGGCCACGTCAAACCTATCTTGGACATGCTCATACAAGGAGGTAGAATTCAGCTTCCTCCACCAAGGCGGGAGCCTCGGCCGGCTGATTTGGAGAACCCAAAGTTCTGCCATTACCACCGTTATGTACACCACGCTACACACGACTGCTACCAACTAAAACGGTACAGCCAAATCCTCATCGATTCGAACGCTCTGGCCATCGACTTCGAAGAAGTAACCGTAGCAGCCAATATGGTGTCCGTACAATTCTGCAACTTCCCTCCGACGGAGACTCAAGACGGGGTAATCCCCGTCCCTCTGGCGACGATGGAGATTACCAATCTTCCACCTCCCCGGGAACAGGCTGCTTGTCTAGTACCTCTCACCACCTCACGAGGAGAGGTCATGTGGGTCCATCCAGATTTGGTGTCAGAAGTAACTTGGTCCACACCATCTCCCACTAACAAAAAGAGTAGAAAAATCAGGACCTGCCACACAATCTCAGCAGACAACGAGGAAGCTACAGCCGTCGTCACGCGGTCCGGAGCGCAACCCCAACCTGTGGTTGACAGCCCAGCTGAAAATCATCAACCTACTACAACTGATGCTCCGGGACCGACTCAGCCTTCGACGACCGACAAGCCTAGGCCGAAGGAGACTCGCTTCGACAAATCCCTCCGAAAGGACGCAGCCCAAGGGCTAGAGAGGCCCTATAACTTTGACATCTTAGCACAATTGGCTAACACTCCGGCCAAAGTGTCACTATACAAACTCCTAAGGCTCTCCAAGGACGTTCGTATTGCATTGAGGGAAGCACTCCAAAATGCCGATGCTTATCTGGCTCAATCCAACCTCACCGGGGAGGACTCACCCGTGGATCTTCAAGACAGCGCCTGCACGGGAGCAATGCCCAACATCGTCTTCACTCCGCAGGATATGCTCATCAAAACCAACCTACATGATCGCCCGCTATACTACACGGGATACATCGACGACGTGAAGGTGGATCGGATGCACATTGATCCTGGCTCTTCCATAAGCATCATCCCGAAGGGTCTGCTACATCATCTCCGTATTCCAATGTATCGCCTGACACCTACAAGCACCGCCATCAGCGGTTTCAATTCGGGCAGGAGCTACCCTATTGGGAAGATTCGTCTGAAGTGTCAAATTGGCGACCTCTAATCCGAAGTCACCTGCTACGTCATAGATGTAGACACTTCTTACAACATCCTCTTGGGGCGCCCATGGATACACGATTATATGATCGTGCCTTCCACGCTACACCAGTGCTTCAAATACGTCGACAAACACGACTTCGTGAAGACAGAATTTGCTGATATCGATCCCTTCAAAGGGGTCGAATCTTACTACTCGGACTCCTGCTTATACGAAAAGTCGAAGAGGCACCTTGATGAAGGAAATGAACAAGCTAGTACCGAAACGGCTACGGGATCCGAAGGACCCCTGACGATCCACCTCCAAGCTCGTAAACCGGGCAAGTCAGCACCCCTTACCGCCACCCTGCGGAAGGACGCGATCAGCCTCTCGACGCAAGAGGAGCAGATGATAATCCGGATGCCAAGGTCCGGCCAAGTGCCGAGACCCACAACGGGGCCACTGACAATAAGACTACCGAGAGTCAGTCAACCCCAAACAGGGAAGCTCAATCCCTCCGACAAGCCGCTGACGATACGCCTTCCCAAGAAGGGTCGTCACCTCGACGCAAGGTCTGACACTTCTAGCGAACCAACCACTCCTCGCCCCACGTCGAGTACCAAACTGGGGGTTGCTAGTCTGCCAACAACACCACGCTCAACTCCATCAACTGAACCACTGACAATCAAGCTTCCTAGGTCGTCCTCTCAGTCTTCATTTACGCAGGGGGTAGCTGAAGAGGAACCGGAGCTAGCCAAGTATATGGCTACCCACACCAATGTCCCCTCCGCTGATGATGTAATCCCCCTAGAAAAGATATCTTACTTCATCAATAAAGGGTTATCTTTGAACTACACCGAGCTCAATAAGCTATGTACAATGTATGCTATGGAACACGGTATAGGCGCTCACCTACACACACAGGTGACAAATGTGTACACTGCGATCCAGCTTACTCCAGTAGAAGACGCTTACCGAATATTCGAGGGAGGAGATCATCCGATCATCTTCGGCCGGACGAACAACCCGCATCCCTTCACCATAGAAGAAGTCGACCTCAGGTCAGATGCCGAGAGACTGCCTCTGTATCTCTATAGCCCTCAATGTAAATACCTCATGCAGAAACAGGGGTATAATCTAGAGATGACGCCAGGATTGAACTACGGCACTGGGCGACGATTACCTTTGAAGCCGCCAGTCCCGGCGGACAAACTACGAAACTACTATAACAAAACTCGATGCGGGTTAGGGTATGTAACGCCTACTACGACCCCTGAAAGTTTAGATGAAGAATGCGACTGGCAGTCACATTCAACCGGATCACCAACTTCCGACTCAGATACCAGCATCGGAGATGTATTCAGACAAGTCATGTCAGTCAACATGGCATTCGCCGACGCTTACGAGGAAGACGAAGACATTCCCGAAATCCTCAAGCTAGAGCCATGGGCCCAATAATTGGACGCACAATGGGAAAAGCGGTTCGAACTGAGAGAACCTCCTACTGAAGATGAGGTCATACAAGTGGATCTCGGCAGCGAATCTTCTTCAAAACCGATTTTCATCAGTAAAAGCCTAACTGATGAAGAACGGAAGTCGCTGTTAGAACTTGTCAGAGAGTACATTGATGTGTTCGCCTGGAGCTATGAAGACAAGCCAGGGTTAAATCCTGATATCGCTCTTCACAAACTCAACATTCGATCAGATGCGAAGCCGGTCAAGCAACAACAGCGACGCTTCCGTCCAGGCATCATAGACGCGATCGAAGCCGAAGTCAACAAAATGATAGCCAGCAGCTTCATTCGTGAGGAGCAATATCCCGATTGGGTCGCCAACATAGTACCCGTCCTCAAGAAGAATGGGAAGATTTGAATCTGTATCGACTTCTGCAACCTGAACGAGGCGTGCCCCAAAGATGAATTCCCTCTTCCTATCACAGACATTATGATCGACAATACTTGCAGCTTTGAACGCATGTCATTCATGGATGGCTTCTCGGGGTACAACCAAATCAAAATATCTCCTGACGACGAAAAGCATACATCATTCCGAACACCGATTGGCAGGTACTGCTACACAGTTATGCCTTTCGGTTTAAAAAATGCTGGCGCCATATATCAAAGAGCCATGAGCATCATCTTTAGAGACCACTTACGCAAAACGGTGGAGTGCTACGTTGACGATATAGCCGTTAAAAGCCGTTGCAAGGGAGACCATCTGCAGGATCTAAGGACGGTATTCGACCTAATGCGAACGCACAATTTGAAGATGAACCCCACGAAGTCCTTTCTGGGTGTATCCAGCGGAAAGTTCTTAGGCTTCATCATCACTGCAAAGGGTATCCATGTAGACCCTGAGAAGACAAAAGCAATCATGGAGATGGGTCCCCCGAAAAATCTCCGCGAGCTCAGAGGCCATCAAGGGAGGCTAGCTTACATCAGAAGGTTCATTTCCAACCTCTCCGGGCGATGCCGACCATTCACGCACCTCATGAAGAAAGGAGTCTCATTCGTATGGGACGAGGAATGCCAGCGTGCTTTCGACAACATCAAAGAATATTTGTCAAATCCTCCGGTCTTGGTAGCCACAGCCCTTGGAAAACCATTCCTGCTCTATGTACGAGCAATGGAACACTCCCTCGGTGCCCTGTTGGCACAAAACAACGATGCAGGCCACGAACAAGCCATATACTATCTCAGCCGAATGATGGTTGGGCCAGAGCACCGATACACCGCTGTAGAGAAGGAATGCCTCGCCATGGTATTCGCCATTCAGAAAATGTGATACTATGTCACCGGACAAACGATACATGTAATCTCACGGGTCAACCCTCTCAGAGTTCTCATGACCAAACCAGGGGCACTTAGCTCTCGACTCGCTACATGGGCAATATTGCTGTCCCCTTATCATATGATCTTTGTCCCACAAAAGGCAGTCAAAGGTCAAGCCCTGGCGAACTTTTTAGCAGCCCACCCAAGCTCGGAATCCTCCAGAATATACGAAGAGATTCCAGACGAGGTCGCCGACTCGCATACAACCTCTCACGAGGCTATATGGCGAATGTTCTTTGACGGTGCTTCAAGGACCGGACCTAAAGGCAATATAGTCGTCGGAGTCGGGGTAGTGCTGGTCTTCCCTTCCGGATAGGTGATCAATCGCGCCTATTCCCTCACAGAACCCTGCTCTAAAAATATGGCCGAGTATAACGCTCTGGTCATTGGCCTCCAACTTGCAAGAGAACTGGGGGTAGAATACCTTGAAGCATACGGCGATTCCCAACTAATCGCCAATCAGATCCCCGTACAAAGTCCACCACGAAGACATGATCCCTTATCACCAAATAGCGATCGATATCATCTCGTCATTTGAGGGGTTCTTCATCGAACACATCCCCAGACTCCGAAATATTGAAGTCGATGCCCTAGCTGGTCTTGCCGCTTCCCTAGCAGTTTCGAATTATGATCGCCAATCAGTGGAAGTGATAGGCCATGAACTGGTCTGTCCCAAAAACAATGTACAATTTGTGGCAAGTTATTTCGCACAGACGGTCGATGACGCCCCAGATTGGAGACAACCATTCATCGACTTCGTTGCCTACGACAATCTGCCCAAGAACCTAAAGGAAGCCACTTCCATCAGAAGGCGTTCTCTCAGATTCTTCTACGATACAGAGACGAAGATGCTGTATCGCCACTCCTACGACGGATTATTACTTCGGTGTCTGTCAAACGCAGAAGCCAAAAAAGCAGTACGAGAAGCTCATGACGGTGTCTGCGGGGCCCACCAGCCTGGCCCAAAACTACAAGATCGCCTTCGTCGAATGGGCTACTATTGGCCCACGATGGTGGCAGATGCGATAGACTATACAAAAAAATGCAAAGCCTGCCAAGTCCATACGGACTTCATTCACCAACCATCCGAATTTCTATATCCGACAGTGGCGTCCTGGCCATTCGAAGCATGGGGAATGGATATCATTGGTCCAATCACCCCACCTTCCTCCCGAGGACATCGCTTCATACTTGCGATCACTGATTACTTCTCTAAGTGGGCGGAAGCTGTCCCACTCGCCGAAGTCAAGACTTCGAACGTGATCAGCTTCCTGAAGTACCACGTCATCTACGGCTTTGGACTGCCCCGAAGGATCATCCATGATAATGGTCCGCAGTTTGCAAGCCACGCATTCTATCGATTTTGCGATGAACACCGTATTCAGAATATCGCTTCGACGCCGTACAACCCGGCAGCAAACGGGTTAGCAGAGGCGTTCAACAAAATAATCATCAAACTCCTCAAGAAGTTTGTCTCCTCCAACAAGCGCGACTGGAACGAGAAGCTCGGCGAATGCTTATGGGCTTATCGTACCACAATTCGAACCGCCACCGGGAATACACCATTCTCGCTAGTATACGGGAGTGAGGCAGTTCTCCCGTTAGAGACTCAAATACCCTCACTCCGCGTCGCCCTCACTTATCAATTGACAATGGATGACAACTACCGACGTCGACTACAAGAGTTAGAGGCCTTAGATGAAAAGTGCCTCCTAGCTCAGCAAAGGATCGAGCTGTACCAAACACGCATCTCAGGAGCCTTCAACAAGAAGGTCAAAATCAGAACATTCTAAGTGGGCGATCTTGTTCTGGCAGTCCGGAGGCCGATGGTCATGACTCACAAGACCGCCAGCAAGTTTCAGCCAAAGTGGGAAGGTCCATTTGTCATCGAGGCCGTGTTCTCCAACGGTGCTTACCGCCTCGCCAAGCAGAACGGAGACTTGCTCATGTTGCCCGTCAACGGCAAGTTCCTGAAGAAATACTATGTTTAAACAACATTCTCCAGATCCTCGAGTCACGTACCCGCTGGTACCACTGAACTCACTCCATAAATTTCCAGATTATTGAGTCATGTATCCGCTGATACCACTGAACTCACCCTTGCAGTTTTCCAGATTCTCGAGTCACGTATCCGCTGGTACCACTGAACTCACTCC
Source organism: Iris pallida (assembly GCA_029216955.1). Lineage (NCBI taxonomy): Eukaryota > Viridiplantae > Streptophyta > Magnoliopsida > Asparagales > Iridaceae > Iris > Iris pallida. The sequence goes on along the minus strand of JANAVB010017196.1, from coordinate 2,961,626 downwards.
ATAAATTTCTAGATTATTGAGTCATGTATCCGCTGATACCACTGAACTCACCCTCGCAATTTTCCAGATTCACGAGTCACGTACCCGCTGGTACCACTGAACTCACTCTATAAATTTCTAGATTATTGAGTCATGTATCCGCTGATACCACTGAACTCACCCTCATAGTTTGCCAGATTATTGAGTCACGTACCCGCTGGTACCACTGAACTCACCCTCATAATTCTCCAGATTTTCGAGTCATGTACCCGCTGGTACCGCTGAACTCACACTCACCATCACAACATTCCAGATTTTTGAGTCACGTACCTGCTGGTACCACTGAACTCACCCTCATAGTTTGTCAGATTTTTGAGTCACATATCCGCTGGTACCACTGAACTCACATCCTCCATATCTCCGATCATCGAGTCATGTACCCGCTGGTGCCGCTGAACTCACACATCTATAATATTCCAAATTATCGAGTCATGTACCCGCTGGTGCCTCTGAACTCACATCCCGGTCACTCTTTCAGAAAGAAAGTTATGTATGATCATACCTCTGAACTTCCTTCTTGAAGGAGATCCTCCCTCATGATCTAATACCTGCACTCCCAGTGCACAAAAAGGGTAATCGATCCACAAATTTCTAAAATGGCCATGTCCTCATTACCTCTGAGTCGTTCCACTTCCGCCAAAAACAAATCACCCCTCACACAGAATTTCCATGTCCTCATTACCTCTGAGTTATTCTATGTACCCCCCGTCAAAGAAACCCTCATGCTCACCATGTCCTCAGTACCTCTGAGTCAGTATGATTGGTTCCTTTCTTTTAAACTTGTTGTCTGTATCCAAAACCAGGGTACGTTAGGGACAATGGGTCCTCGTAAAATGTCCCAATAAGAGGATTATTACAAAGTAAAAGAGTGAAGCAAATATATATTCCATTCATCCAGAAATCGGTTACATCCATACGATTGCAAGCAAGTCAAAAGAGTTTTTCATGAAGACAAGAAGAAAGGCGAAACAAAAACAAAGACTACAGACAGACATCCACGAGAAGCCCCTACATCCTAGTTACATGAGCGCATATACCATTCCCTCAACCATCTCACATATGAAGGATGCAAGTGAAGAGCGTCCTCGTCCAGAATAGGAGAAAAAGGGTTCCCAGCGCTGTCACCCTCAACAGTCTCGATATTTGGAGGGCTGCCGTTCCCTTCAGGCGCAGGTTCTTCTTTCTTCACTTCCTCCTTAACAGAGGGAGATCCCTGGCTGATGACAAGAGGCTGCGGCTCCTCTGACGCCGCAGTCTCAACATTCGGTAGAGATACTGCGAGAACCAAAAACGAAGAAAATAAAAACAGTCAAAAATGTTCATGCGGCTCGTTCTAGACAAGTCTTATGCGGCTCAGACATGGGGTATATCCTCATGCAGCTCAGTCAAGGAACGTGTATGCGGACCATATAGTTTTAGAAATTTACGTCAAAGTCGTGTACATGAAGCATGCAAGCAGGCTCTGCTAGGGTTTCAAATCGACTACCTAATCCTTACCTTCGATGGCAATATAAACGTCAAGGCGAACGAGGGGCACGACAGTCGAGGACAAAGCTGACTTCTTACTCCTCACCGCAGCCTTCTTCACAGCCTTAGAAGCCCTGGGTGCCATTATTGTCTGATGATCAGAGGAAGAAAACACGACAAAAATCTGAGTCAAGAATAGTCTAAGAGAGAAGACCGTCCAAATGCCCTTCTATTTATAGACAGAGAACTGTGGACCGACGCCTCGGATAAACGCGATCGACTCTTCGGCTATCGAGCCAAACCAGCCATTTAAAGACTGAGCTCTTGGAATCCTGTCCCAAAAAGATCTACACGCATGGCATAATGATGTGGCACAGAGCCTATGCGGTTCAAATGGCCATGCGGCTGAAAGCAACTATGCGACTCAGATAGTCATGAGGCAGAAATGTCTATACGGCTGGACCATCCATGTGGCTGAGACGCCCTTGCGGCAGAACTTTCCATGCGGCCAAGATATCCACGCGGCCAGGACTTTATATGCGGCCAGAAGAATATACGGCCATGCTTCTTATTCAAAGTATTTTAATTTTACAAATTAAAAACTTTGAAGGGGGTCTTGTAGAAGCATGGAAAATGACCTATACGGCCACAAAACCCCATGCGGCTCAAAAAACTCATGCGGCTCAGGAAGTCATGCGGCATAAGGAGCTATGCAGCCCGAGGCATTCCATGCGACTCAGAAGACAAGTAGCCTGATAGTGCTCACCTCCGACCCATGCTGCATTAATTGCTTTGACGGCTGACCCCTCTGAAAAGTTGACAGTCCTGACACAAAAGCAGGTAATTATGACTCTGTCATAATGATGAATCTCTAGGGAAGAGAAAAGAGATCTTTGACACAAATCCCCCGAGAGACATAAAAATGCCACGTGGCCTTGCCACGTGGGCGTTCGTATGCGGCTCACTTCTCATGCGGTTCAGAATGAGTCCTATGCGGCTCAGGCCAAGAAAGCCTCATACGGCTCGAGCAAAGAACTTCTCATGCGGTTCAGAGTGAATCTGTCTTATACGGCTCAGGTCAAGAAAGCCTCATGCGGCTCGAGCGAGGACTTCTCATACGGTTCAAGAGAATCATGTCCATGCGGCTCAGGCGAATATGTACCTATGCGGCCCACAAGGATTACTCCCTTGTGGTTCGAGGGCTCAAGTGAGGGCCACTGCCCAGGCAGCCCTAACACGTGGGCTTAATCATATGCGGCTCAAATTCATATGCGTCTCACTCGTCATACGATCCAGACCCCCCAGCAGCTCCTAGGACACGTGTCCTAAATCGATTAATTCCTCAGATTTGCTGCCATTAAAGATTGGGTCAAATCCCAATAATCTGGGACACGTGGCAGGAGAATAAATTTAATTATCAGAAGATCATTATAAGGAAGATTTATTCCTATCAGCATTAGTTGCTAATGGGATTTGGTGTAATCTACACCTAAAGGCTCGGATTCGTCACAATCAAAACTGAACGGCCAGGATTGGCCAATCTACAGGCCGCCGCCATCTCCGAAAGCTAATTATTGGCAACCCTAATGATCACATCCTACTATTATAAATAGCAAGGTGTCATTCCCTTGTAAAGATATACAATTTCAGAGAGAAAAATACGTATATACAGAGAGACTCCCCAATAGTCAGAGAAAAGAATACACAGTGAGAGAGAGAGAAGCCAGAAGAGCAACAGAGGAGCAAGAAGTGCATTTCTTCGTCAACGCCAATGATGCTATTTTCTCTTCCCTAGAGATTCATCATTATGACAGAGTCATAATTACCTGCCTTTGTGTCAGGGCTGTCAACTTTTCAGAGGGGTCAGCCGTCAAAGCAATTAATGCAGCATGGGTCAGAGGTGAGCACTATCAGGCCACTTGTCTTCTGAGCCGCATGGAATGCCTCGGGCCGCATAGCTCCTTATGCCGCATGACTTCCTGAGCCGCATGAGTTCTCTGAGCCGCATGGATCTTTCCTGGCCACAAGAATCATTTCCTTTAGTATTTTCCATGCTTCTACAGACACCTTTTGGACACATATTTGACACACTATGGCACTACCCTCTGGACGCGTGGACACACACACACACGAGACACTTGCTATGGCACACTTGCATTACATTATCATGACATTTGGATACTTGTAAATCATGTGGGAGACTCGAGTTCATGTTGCTGCCACTGTCACATGTTCTGTTATGTCCAGAGTGCGTGCAGACTTCGAGCTCTGTGAATAAATTCACATTTAGATCTGTGAGGATCCTTGTGATCCCACAAACATGTATCCTACCATCTGAGTTCAGAAACTAGAATGGTATTAGTGTTCACTGTTCCCATTGCTTGTTTACTTATACTCTCAGGTATCAGTCGTATATTTTATTGTTCTGTGCAATAGGGACATGATATTGAGGTTACTGGCATGTCCATTGTATCTGTATAATTGATACATAACACTTTGTCCTGATACATTCACTTGTATTGACACTCTTGACACACACATGTTTGAACCATCTATCCATACTCTTAGTATCATCCCTTCTTTATGTTTAAACCTATATATGTTATTTCAGTCACTCCTTGAGTAGATGGTTCAGTGCATGGTTATATATATATATATATATATATATATATATATATATATATATGTTTGTATCAATTATAGCTTATTAATATACCAGTTAGTTGATTTTATATATATTAGTCATGTAGATACATTATACTAATCATTTAGGTCTTTGTATCAGTCACAAAGGCTTTATGTTCAGATTATTTAGAGGAGTGGCAAGTGGTAGTAGCAGTAGTAGTAGGATTAGGCCTTTGACTGAGTGTGTGTGTGTGTGTGTGTGTGTGTGTGTGTGTGTATGTGTGCTTGTGTTATGTAGGGAGTGCCACAAGAGTGAGGGTGTGAGTGTAGTGCAAGACTGCAGGTTGGACCTGCTCATGCAGGGATCCTTTGCATACTGCAGTGCCTTGGCCTTGAGTTGCCTTTGTTTTAATTGACTTGAGAGGGGTTTGGGTTAATGTTTAACTAATATTATTTGTATAGTTAGTTATGTATATATATATGAGTGTATTCATAAGTGAGAGTTGAGGTAGTGTGGGTTATATACTGTGAGTTATAAGTGAGAGTTTGTAGGTGTTAGCTTAGTTAGTAACCTAATGTGGGAGTAGGTGTCCATGACTAGGATATTTAGCCTATTAGTGTAGTAGCTAAGGATTATATAGTATAATGTGTTTTAAGATATTTGGGTAAGGTTATGGTTCTTGATTTTGGCCTTGTTTAGCCTTAGTAGCTCATAGTAGTGAACATATAGTATATATGTAAGTTATATATATGGTTTAAGTTTAGTCATTGATGAAGGTTTAGATGTGGTATTATAGATATGTAAGTCATGTTAATCCCATGAGTAGGATATGATTGACCAACTTTAACCTAGATCACAGTATGGTCTAACTCATCCAAACCCCAGATATTGACCAATATTGACTTGGGTTGACCAGAGTTGACCAAGAATTGACTTTGACCTAGATTGACCTAGAATCATCTAGATTGCATTGTAAACTTCAATTATTACCTTTTGAACACATTGTAACTTGTATTGCTCTAAATATGACATTTTGACTCTGGTTCGGACATCTGTATTCATCAGTCATTCAGGGTATCAGGCGAGTACATTCTCTGATAGTTCTTTCATTTACTTGTCGATTACTGTATTTTAGTTCTAGTTAGTTCTATTTAATTCTCTATTACAAATACGGATTGGTATTGCTAAATTCATGTATGCGACACTCACATCTTTCATGTCTGGCCTCTATTTCTGGACTTACCCCTGGCATCATATTGTCTGGCTGAACATGTACTCTACTGTCGTGTCGTTTTATGGATTCACTTATACTGTCGGGCGAAAAAATACTTGAGTAGACATGTAAATGGTCATAATACTAGAAGCAATTCATCTGGTCTTACTTAGTCTTACCTGGTCTAACCTGGAAGCATCTCATCCGATCTTACCTGGAAGGATAGCTGTCGTACACTTGTGTGCGATGACTTATATTTACAACTATTGTTTACATATCGAAAGCAGTATTTCAAAACACACTGGATAGTGTCTTGTATAGGACTCACATTGGGATCACACTTGTCTATATTATACTGTCTGGACTTATATCGCACCATTCTAGTTCAGCTAACTTTTATTTACAGTCTTTCTTGCTATGCTTTCCTGTTTCGTCATATTACTTCTTATGTTCTTTAAACTGTTGTTCTACCTTATTACCTGTCTTAAACTTCCATGTTCATCAATAAAACTGTCTATAACTGCTTTATAGTCTTTAACATTTACTTGGAATTTCTAGGTGAGTTGTGCTCGTTTCAATCCTGACTGGATACGTTGACAAAATATTACAGATATTTGTCCTGAAGACACATGTCCTACTTGATATGGAACCGAGGAGGGATTAGCTACCTTTGGTCCCGATTCTCAGGAATGATCGGGAGACTAGTTTAGTTGACTTGCTTAGGGTTTCATGTTTGAACTTGAATTGTAATAACTTGGGATACTTTACTTTGTATTTGAGATTGTTTTGAGATATTATTATTTAGTAGTTTTTATTTTAGTTGTTGTTTATGTAGTCCTAGTAGTTATCTAGACTTCTATGTTATCTTATCGTGCTTAGACTGTGATTGAGTTTTACTATATATTTACTTGTCCTTCATTCGGAGTTAAGATCCATAATAGGTACATTATATATTTGCGTGTGTTGTTTAGATAGTGACCTAATACAGCGTTCTACCGTCATTTCTACGGCGTAGGCTGGGCACCGTTATGCACTTGTACCCATGCATCGGGTGCAGGTCGTGACAGCATCGCTTTGATTCGTAGATTTGAATCGACTCAAAGCTTTCTTTCGTGCCAACGTAACTCTTCGAGTCAACGACTCATCGTAATGCAACGTGTAGAGCGGGGCATTACAACCCCCTGCCCGAAGTCCACGACCCAGTATCCTTCCGACCCTCGGTCAACGCGCCCTCGCGACGACCACGTGACGCACGCCCGACCCCCCCAGCCTCCGCGGCCGACCACTGACCCGCGACTCTGCAGCCAACCTCGTGGCCGACCACCCTCCGCGACCGATCTCTGTCCCGCGCACCCTCGGCCAGCCCCTCCGTGGCCAGCCCGTTCCCGATCTGCGGCCAGCCCCGCAGGAGCCCTCCGCGGCTGACCCCCGCCTGCGGCTCCTAGCGCCGCTATCCAGATACGTTCCCGAGGCTTCCGAGCCAGAGACGATGCATCGCGATCCGAGTTCGAGGCCACCCTTCGGATTCTGTCATCAGATTTTTGATATAATCTCTTAACCGAGTAGTTCGTCCCTCCCCGTAGTCGTAGTCGATGATAATTCGATCTCGATCCCGTTATGGGATTCGATTATTTTTTTATGTTGCTTGTAGATACTCGGAGCGATTATAAAATTGCTAGTCCGATTTCGGACTTGGGAATTAATCGGTAATGTTTGGCTTTGGCCAGAATGGGTTGTGTTGGTTGTTCGGTTAGAAATCGGTTCCGCAGTCCGATTTCGGATTCAGAATTGATTCTGACAAGTTTGTGTGGGATAGTTCTGTTAAATGTGTGTGTGTGTGTGTGTGTGTGTGTGTGTGTGTGTGTGTGTGTGTGTGTCTGTGTGTGTGTGTGTGTGTGTGTTTTTGGAAGAGACATCTTAGTTCTGTTAAATGCGTGTTTATATATGTATATGTTTTTAAAAGAGAAATCTTAGTTCTGTTAATGTGTGTATATAAAGTGTGTATATATTTAAAGTTGGGTTAAAATGGTTCTGTTGATTATATATATATATATATATATATATATATATATATATATATATATATATATATATATATATATATATATATATATATGATTTAAAGGAGAGCAATTGTGTTTACCTATATTTTAAGATCGTAACTCCTGTAATATAAATATATATGTATATAAATGATTTAAAAGAGAAAGAATTATATTCTAATTATACTTTCAATATTATGACTCATTTAAAAAATATGTATATATATTATTGCTATTTTTAGACCTGATTATTACAGAATATACTTTCATATTTTATATTTTATTGGTTATTTAGATTGGCATACTTTCGGTAAATTCGAGGCTTATCGTATCAACCTTGGCGACGACTGAAATGGTCGAATGAGCCGTTAGCGAAATGTAAACACTACGGGGTATTCCCGTACGTTGAGGCGTAACCTATCAGCAACATATGATTGCGTGACCAAGTTTGAGACTCTTATGTCCCTATGTTGTGACTTTAAATTATTTTAGATTTTATAGAACTAGTTACTTGGCGTTTTGTATTTTAGTTGCAGGGCACTCGTGTCTTCTGACTGGACCGTCCCAGCTTTTGGGAGACCGCGGCAGCATGGCTTAGTGTAACACCCCAGAACCAGAATACTGGAGAGCGAGGGCATACATAGCCAGCTACGTATAATGAAATAGAATCCATCCCACTATACGGTCACGGCTGTTTAGATATATGAGGGTTTAACTACAATCCATCAGTCTCCTATAGTCAATAACAAGCCTAATTGTCTCAATCTCAATGCAAGCAAGTAAAGTTACAAGATGTAAGATCACCCAATATACAATAGTAAGGCGTCCCAAACATTATATATCCAGCTGATCATGAAGCTAGTCATTACAAAATGTAAGGACTAGCAAGAGTTTAGTCATACATGATCAACCCTAGGATCTGTCAATCATGTTACATCTCATAGGCAGACAATAATAAGGTATGCAATACGAGCTAACAGGTGCTCGCCGGCTAAACGCCTCAAAATAGAATTTTTACAATAGAGTGGGAGAGCAAAAATAAATCCACTCGTTGCCCTGGTCACGCCTGATGGTCACCATCAGGCTGGAAGGTCGGTAGATCCTCTGAAGCTGCTCCAAAATCTGGCCACACAAAACCAGCTGGGACAGATCCCAGAAAGAGCAAGTGCCACAATGGAGGCTTCACTTAAGAACTAAAACCAGCACATCAAAAAATATATTAAGCAGTTAAAAGAACTTGAAGTAAAAGAATAACAACAATCATAATGGAGTACGAGGGAACCATTCAAGTAGCCAGATAACAACCCTTAAACCAAACAAGGACCGGGGTTGTAACCCTTCACCTGAATAGAACTCCGTCTCCAATCTTGTTGGTAAGGTAAAGCATTACAAGCATGACGTGGGGTGCAATGAGACAATAAACGAAGAAAGGACTTAGAACTGCTCCGGAAGCCAGGTTACAACCCGTAAACCAAACAAGGACCGGGGTTGTAACCCTTCACCTGAACAGAACTGAGCCTCTGATCTTTATTGTTAAAAGTGACAATCATGCGGTCAAGCCTGCAATAATCGAGCACTAAAAACTATAGCATAAAATCGCTCCCGGCCAGTCAGTGACTACGGCTTTCTACATTAGCTAACTAGGGTTATCGCAACATGCAGTGAGATGTTCCTCCAGCCACAAGCCCTGGAGCTAATCCAGGTTATCCGCAGTGAGATGTTCCTCCAGCCACAAGCCCTGGAGCTAATCCAGGTTATCCAGGCGACTTGGGTTCATTAAGCAGTGCATCATTCTTTCCATATCTCAGTGAGTTTGGACTTGTGCCCTACTCGTCGGCAGGCTGTAAGTCCCACAATGGTGGCCGGGATAACGTAATCGCTTGTAACTGGGGAAATCTCTCATGACTACTGATTTATTCTAGTTATTAGCCTTAGCCATTTACAGTGGGTACCCCTGACCGTGGTACTCAGGGATCCCTGTCCTAGACATGATGCAAACATTACCGGTTCAATTGTACAAACACAATCATCCACGGTGTCCAGGCCATTCAATCTTGTCATGTCATGTTCACTGTCAGGAGTGCGCCGCGTCGGACCACTATCATGTCATGTCAAAAGTGTACTACAACGGGTTACCATCGTGTTAGGGAACAATTAATTTAGCACAAGTACAGATTTATTAATTAAATATTAGAAGGGGCAAGGGCTGTGGGGGACTCATACGGCTCGAAAAATTTCCATACGGCCAGCAGTCACTTGCCTATATACGGTTGAGCAAAATATATAAGCATACGTACTTGCATGCAAATGTATTTAATACATTTATATTAATATATATTAATATACAAAATATATTAATATACATTATATCAATATACACTATATAATATTTTAATATATAATAAAGGTATGCTTTGTATGCATTAGCATAATGCATTAATATACATGCAGCTGATTGTCACCATGTTCCATATGCGGCTCACTTCTGGCGTTTGCATGCAAGCAATGCCACAAGCATGCATTAATATAATGCAAGTAAGCCACGTGGATCCAAGGCAAGCATGCATTAATACGCATGCAAGGCCACGTGGGTTTAACATAATGCAAGCAAGGCTTGCACTAGCATGCGGCTGATGGGAGTCATATGCGGCTGGTGCATTAAAAGAATGTAAAAAATAATAATAATAATAATAATAATAATAATAATAATAATAATAATAATAAATGCATTAAAGTAATGCATTGCCATGCCATATACGGCCGACTTTATTGTAATGTAGTAATAATGCTTTAAGTAAATACATTTAGGAAATGCACTAAAGGATGCATTAAATGCAAATGCATTAGGAATGCACTAAATGCATTAATGAAATGCCATGCCATGCGGCTGGCTCTCCAAGGAAGGCATTAGGAAAAGAAAAGAAAAATGCATTAGGAAATGCATTTAAGAATGCATTAAGTATGCATTAAATGCATTCTTAAGGCTATGCCGTTGATCCTCCAAGGAAGGCATTAACAATACAATTTGGAAATACATTAACAATGCAACAAATACATTCTTAAACAATGCATTATATTTAATGCATTAACAATGCATTAAATACATTCTGGAGCAATGCATTATATTTAATGCATCAACAATGCATTAAATGCATTCTTATGCGGCTGGCTTCTACTAAAAGCAGGCAAATGTTGTTATCCCATGCGGCTCACTAGGAATAGTAGCCATGCGGCTACTAATATTAAACCCCTTAAGTACATGCGGCTATATGCATTAAATGTAACTTTGCTTCATGCGGCTGAGTGCCAAAAATGTCCATGCGGCTCAGCAAAATTCCAGGTCAAATTTAGACCAAACGAAATTCTCTGCAACATGGGGTCATCAACTTAGCAAAATATGCAAGTTTGATAGATCAAAAATCCTGGAAACCAAAAATACCACAAAGCTAGATCTACAAAAATTTAACCATGGAAATGAAAAATGCTAAATACTAAAGTGGGTTAGAAACACATGAGGAAGACAAAAGAACAATAAAAATGGACTTCCTCCATGAAGCAAGGTGCACTTGCCTAAGCTCTCCCACTCTCAGGTTAGTGGAGAAGTAATGGTGGGGAAGAAGAAGTTAATGTGGAGAGAAATGTGTGGTGGGATATTTAATGGGGATGGTGGTAGGTGGGATATTTAATGAAGGTGGTAGGTGGGAGTGGTTTGGTTCACATTAAAATCAAGCAAAACCGAACCATGCAAAACCAAGCCGAACCAAGTCAATTTGGGCCGAACCATGCAATACCGGTCTAAATACGTACACGTATATCGAGATACGTAATACGAACAATGGTCATTACACTTAGGATTTTTACTTTCTTTTATTATTTTTCGTAAACGTGTTGTAAGGGCATAAGCCCTTTTTTTCTTTGTTTCTCTAAGCCTTGTATTATGTAGCTTAGGAGTAGCGTAGCTCTTTCTGTGTTTTTGTGTTTTATGTCGATAATATCGCACATTAGTTTATCCACAAATGAAATTGAAGACATATTTTCTATAAAAAAAATAAAAGTTTTCTCGTACTACAAGAAAAATGGCTTTTTCTGACGGTTTATTTCTTGTCGGTCGTGAAAAATCGTCAAGAAAGGGGTTATCTTGACGGTTTTAATGTTACGTCAAGAAATGCTTTATTTTATGTTATTTTAGCAGTTTTATAGCATAATAATTGAAGGTTTTAGAGGGTCCGTCAAGAAATGTCTTTTTTTATTAACGGATTGGTGATAACCATCAACTAATATACGTGCAAAAAAATTGGCACAATTTTTTTGACTGCCATTATAGTATTTTTTTTTAACTTTTTATATTTGTTGACGGCCGATGGTCCTTTTTAATCTACTAACCCAGTAAACTTTCTTCATATTTCTTCCGATCTTTAAAAAGTCCTCTCGCAGAACAACCCTAACTTTCTCCAGATCTCTCCTTTTCTTCTCCTCCTCTCTTCATTTCTTCTCCTCGTCTCCCTATTTCTTCTCCTCCTCCTCTCCTTCTCCGCCATCTTCCCCTACAATTCTTCTCTCCACCTCTCTTTCCAAAACCCTAACCCTAACCTTAACTCTTCCACCGCTGACAACGGCACCGACCCTGTCTACCTCATCATCTTCCTCGACCACTTTCCTAATGTTTCATCCTCTCCGTCGATGCCGCACTTGAGGGCTCTCGCCGCATCGTCCGCCTCGTCGATGGCTTCCGATGGACGCATGGCCAGAAGCAGGTCCACTTTCGTTGTTCTCTAATAATTTTCTTAATTTTTCTTATGCTTTACTTACAGACTTTTGGTGAGTTTCAGCAGAGACCTAATTTGGGTGGACATCCCAAAATTAGGTCGAAAGGGGAAGGGGTATAATTTGTGTTCATTTTGTATCGGTTTCAGTAGTTACAACTCTGAAATGAGCTAAAGGTATCAGTTTTTGGCGATTTCTTAAAACTTTGGTCTAAGAGTGATCCGAGGATAGAAGTGTTTCGGTTAACCTTTCATAAGCTCGACGACATGGTCATTTTGACCAATTCTAACATGATTTGCCAAATAGTTTTACTTATATTTTTGTAAGAAGTTGGCATTTTGTCAATATCAAAATTGTCCTCTTTATAGAATAAGTTTTACAGGTTTCAGTACTCATGGGCCTCCCTTGATTTGCCTGTCTTAGTGAAGATTTTGCGGTCAACGCCTCGTGTCCAATCACTTCCTTTAGTTATTCCTTTTTCTTTATATGCTCAATGCTTGCTAACATTTCATATTGTTACTTCAGGAAAGGGGGATGAGAGTATAATTTGGCTTGTATGGTTCCTATGGTGGAAGAGGGTATATCTTGCCCTTTTATTTATTAACTCTCATATAGCATGGTCATGATTCCTTAGCACCTTGCTGGCTGATATGAACTGGTAACCAATTAGTCTAATTTATTGCAACATTTCCCCCCAAATTCTCTCCACATGCATATAAGAAACATCTATTATTCTGTTTGATCCAGAATATGCATGGGTATTGGTAGTAGTCCATCATTGATCTACCCTTGTCTAACTGGACAACACTTTATATGTTCTCTAACATTATTCTCTTGCTAACTTCAGTTTTCTTGCTTATAACTTAATATTTCAATGTAGCTTTTCCCTTCCATGTGAAGTTTATTTCTAGATGGTTCAACAGACAATGTTCTGCTAGTAATTTCTCGTACACATTATAACTAGATGTTATAGGTACAACAGTAAACAGAGCAAGGTTGGAATCGTTCAATAGACGATGAAGATTCTTTTACATTTTGTATCTTATTTTGACGAGATCCTAAGATTTACTGGTTACGTCTGCAATCCATAATCTACTTATCAGTTTTAGAATCAAGTATTAGTCCCTCAGAATTCTTTATATGCGATTCTTTTCAATTCTAAACATGTGCTTGCACATAATTCAGTCTCTTGAAATTCCAAACTGCAAGTCTACAACATATATGTAGATCTTTCAGAACCTTTATATTGCTCTTCATCCTGCAATTACAAAAGTACTGCAATCTTATTACCCTGTACAAAGAGTATGTTTGAAGCGTTAGCTATGAATCCTCGATTGTAACTTTAAGATGCAGTATTTGCAAATCTATTATGAGTGTAATATACTTGGTTGACTGATACTTCTCTGGACGTATTTATATGTGTTGTACATGAGACGTCTCTGGCATGCTACTTCCTCAACAACAACACCCATGTCAGATAAGGGTTGTCCATCTCTAGGCACCAAAGAGAAGCAAAACATGGTTGGAAGTGAAAGTGATTTAGCATGGTGGCGGTGATCATGCAAACATTATTGTACTGATACTTTGTATTGTACATGAAACGCCTCTGACATGCTACTTCTGCACACCCATGTCGGCTAAGTCCATGTCTAGGCACCAAAAAAGAATCAAAGACCCAAAACTTGGTGAAAGTGAAATTGATTTAGCATGGTGGTTGATCATGCAAATATTATGAGATACAGAAAAGTAACATGGACATGCAAATTTTTCTTTCTAGGACTTGCTTCAACCTAGTTACAATCCAAAACATGTCCAAGTATGATTTTGACCTAATATATAAATTACGTTTATTGATATATTTTAATGTGTATATATAACTATATCCTTGTTGTAGACTATAGTTGTATCCTAGGTTGATGTATTTGCCTTATTTGAATCTATATGGAGTATATGTCATCCAAAATAATTGCCTATGTAACCTAAGGTGATATATAAAACTTATTGTTTCATTATCCTATGTTAGTGTAACTGAAACTGTCATATAGATTATGTGACCATTAATTGGTCAAGTGGACAACATTTCTGTTCTTATTAGTTATGATTCATCAAATTTCTTGTTGACGACATTCTCGGTGGCCTTCACACGACTTATGATGGCAGTAGTATGCTTAATCCCTTGTAGCATTTGTTTGTGTATATTTCCATGCTACTTTTGATAAAATAGGCAGTCCAAGGGTGAAATATAGAGGGATTTCCTCAAATTATCTGCTTATCTATGATATAATAGAGTTTCAGTTTTGATGTAACGTGACATGGTTAACTTATTTAGGTAAACTATGAGTTGGCTTAGGGGATTTGTTTTTTAAATTTGACATCATATAAACTAGACATTTGATTTTTCTTCTCCTAAAACTTATTATGTTAGTTTATATCATTAAGCAAAGTGCACAAGTTTTGCTGTTTGATAATATTTGCTAGTTATAACCATCACATATACTTGCTTATTGAAGTTCTGATAACTTATTTGTTTGAGAATAATGTTAAAGAACATATCAAAGAACCCATACATGTACACGAAATCTACTTGATTTGATCAAAAGTCCTACATGGTTATACATGAAATCTATTTTGGGCTGCATCAGACTACCGGAAAGAAGTCTCGGAGTATGGGAAGTTGAACTACCAGTCCATGAGTTGGATATTACTAGAGGTGAGTTGCTTCAATTGAGTCACTCAGTATGTTTTCTTTTATTGTAAATCTACATAATTTTGAACAAATGGAAATTAGGATAGATGGTAAGTGTTCTAAGAAAATAACAAATAAGCCTAGGGTTCCAACATTTTCCCCCAAATTCTCTCCACATGCATACAAGAAACATCTATTATTCTGTTTGATCCAGAATATGCATGGGTGTTTGTAGTAGTCCATGTATTATTCTGTTTGATCTAGAACTTGAACGAAAAGTGCATACTCTTCAAACTGAACCAACAACACTTTTGGTGCAGCTCACCTTGTTCTAGGTTTGTGTTTTTAGTCTCTATCATGAATGTTGTACATGGTTTAGTTAGATTCTTAATAGACTACAACAAGTCCGGCTAAAATTTGATATGAGCTTAGCCCGGATTCTCAGAAAATACATAGTTTAGTTAGATTTAGTAGCCCAACTTTGACATTGTCTCTATCATGAATCTTATACATGGCTTAGTTAGATTCAGTAGCCTCACTCACTCGCTCGCTCAAATGCATCCATCCAGTAGCTAAGGCTAATATGTGCATTAAACATGCCTGAATGCATTGTTAAACATTCAGTTGGTGATAGCCCGATCGTAAGTCAATCTTGTAGAATACTTCAATCGAAAAGCATGACCAAGAACTCATAGTGTCCATACCTCGATCGAAAAGTCATCTTCGTAATGTCTTTCTTCCGAACTTTCAGTTAGTGATAGCCCGATCGTAAGTCAATCTTGGAGAATACTTCTGCTCCACTCAGTTGATCGAATAGATCGTCCATACGCGACAAAAGATACTTTTTCTTCACCGTCACTGCATTCAAAGATCTGTAGTCGATACACATGTACACTGTCCCGTCTTTCTTTGGCATAAAAAGAACGGATGCTCCCCATGGTGACGCACTGGCAAGAATAAAGCCTTTCTCCAATAAGTCGTCAATCTGTGTCTTCATCTCTACCAACTCCTTCGGTACTAGTCGATATACTCGAGATGAAATAGGCTCGACTCCAGGAATAAGCTCAATAGAATACTCGATGTCCCGGTCAGGCGGTAGTCCCGACAGATCCTCGGGAAATACATCTTCGAATTCAGTGATGACGGGGTGCTGAGGGGTGTCTTGCATCATCATGTGAGTCCCCAATGTGGGTGCATCACAACTCTCTTATTCTTTTTTGGTGAACTCGAACTCCGTCACATTTGGTGGTCTAAAGACGATACTGCCCCTATGGCAGTCTATAAGAGCAAAGTGCTGGCTCAACCAGTCCATTCCGTGAACCACATCGAATGTAGGTATAGGAAATACAAGGAGTCGTGCTCTCATCTCTCTACCACATATCACTACAGGACAAAGTCTACAAACACCACTAACAGGTACAACTCCTCCTCCAGTGAGAATTCTAATATTCTAAGATAAGAGTGTAATGGAAATGATGTATCTAGTGGCTATGAATGAATGAGTGGCTCCAGTGTCAAATAATGTAATGGCAGGAAATGAACCAACTAAAAGCATACCTGCTATGACCTCTGCCTCTGTCTTTATATCCTCTACAACAAGTGAGAATGTCTGCCTAAAATTCTGTCCTGGACCTGAGCTCTAGCCCTCTCGAACTGTACTGACTGGGGTGGTAATGGTAGATGAGGTGCTGGAAGTGTTGGGGCTGTTGGTCTTGGGTTCTGTTGGGCATAAACTAAGGACTGCTGCTCTGGATAATCCTTCACCTTGTGTTGCCCTGACCCGCATCTCAAGCATGCTCCTATTCGAGTTCGACAGTCCTTTATGAGGTATCCATGCTTCCCGTAATAGTTGCAGGTGGGCTTCTGATAAGGAGTGGGCCTCTGCTAGAACTGTCATGTGGGTCTCCTGATAGATCCATCCTGAGTAGCTCGGGCTGGTGTTACTGCTGGTGTATGACGTCTCGATGTCTGCTGCTACTCCTTACAAAGAATCTTTTGAGCACGAGCTTCCTCCAAGATAGCTGAATAGGAGACTCGAGACTGTGTAGTCGTATAAGACTTGAGCTCTGGTACAAGCCCCTGATGGAATCTCCTCGCCTTCTCTAACTCGGTCGGGATTAATTCTGCACAAAATCTACTCAGGCGATTGAACTCTGAGTCATACTCTTCAACCGTTATATTTCTTTGCTTCAGATGAAGGAACTGGTCGTAGAAAACGTCTCAAACATGGATGAAGAAGAATCTCTCATAGAATAGATCATAGAACAGCTTCCAGGTGATCCCAGTGCCTAATCGTCTCTTTTCTGCCTTCCACCAATGGTGGGTATTATCCTCTAATAGTAGGTCCACTGCTGTCAACCAATCTCGAGCTGGCAACTGGGATGCCTTTAGTAGCTTCTCCGTACTAATAAGCCATTGTGACACCTCTAGTGGCTTCTTCGTTCCTCTATAGGACTTGGGGTTCATGTCTGTGAAGTTCTTGATAGATCTTCCATAAGGATGCAGAGCCGGTGCTGGTGCTGGTACCAGTGCCGGAGGTTGAGGTGGGGGTCTAGCCAATGCAGCCATCATAGTCTGCCTTATCAGCTCAGTCTGCTGCCACTGAGCCTGCATCATGGCATACATAAACTGGGAATTAGGGCTCCCATCAGTCGGTGGTGGAGGCATCTGAGGCCCCGACTGTGGTGGAAACTGCTGAGGGAATGGTGGTGGTGGAGGCAGTGGTATATTCCCTCCCGGTGGCATGGTAGTGGTCTGCCTAGCCTGGCTGACTGAGCGTTCTTGTGTCTTTTGATGCACCGTCGACAAGGTAGTGGTAGGATGCGACTGTCCTGATTGGTACGGGGTCATCGGAGGATTTTCTTCCTCTTGGGTGGCCGCATTACCAGAGGTGATGGCCAAGGTGGAAGTGCATCCGCTTCTTAGATTCATACTGTTGGCATGAGGAAGAATAGGTCAATATTAGGAGAGGTTAGATATGAGGTAATTCAAGTAATCAAAGGAATTCGAAAAAGTTTGGAAGTCGGGGGAAGTAGTAGTTCTGGATGAGATATTCCTATACCTATATAAAGGCTTGTTAGGCACAGTCATGTAACCCAACAATATTTTCTGACCTGTATGGGCCACCACAAAAATATGTAATGTCCCAGTCCCAAAATACTTAGGACCAAGTACGTAGACATGGCAGCTGCACATATATGAAGAATACTCCAATATATGGAATCCTCGTATACGTATATAAGCTTTATATATAATAAATAATCACAGGCCATAATATAATCATCTAAATCTCATCACAGCACAACACATAAGATAATAGAGTCCAACTAATAAATGAGTGTAGCAAAGAAATAGCCGGGTGGACATACCCACTCAAAATAGCTATGATAAACCTCCGGAAAATAGAAAGAAAAGAGATGCAAAAAATATCCACTAATGTCTCAATAAGTGAATAATCTAGAAATCAGCAGGAGATGCCTCATCATCAATATAGGATGGATCCACTGCCACTCCGTACTCCTGGGCAAACTCGTCTAACCATGGAGAGAAAACCAGGTCCTCAGCAGGACTTAACAAGATACAAGAAAATACCATGTCATATAAACTGTGGTATATAATATAAAGAAGAGAGGAATGCAAATAGGGTGCCTACCAGTTCTACAGTGATAATGTAGTTAAGAACAAACCTTCAACGCATGGACACTCTGGCTGCAGGAAACTCAGGTATGGTCCCACCTGGATACCAGGGACCTCAAAGCATGACATTCTTCGAATGCCAGATGCCAACAGGATCTGGAATAGGAAAGTGCATACGTGGCCCATACATTAAGGAACCGTTCTCCCCACCCAATACCTAGTAGGGTCACATCAATGACTCATAAAATCTCTAATGGACATCATTTATAGACTCTGGTACAGGACTCATGCCGCGCAGGCTGTAACATGACTCAATTACAAAAGAGTGCCGATGAGATAGCCGTTCCATACATTGCACACATCCCTCAATATACAATAGAGCAGTCCAGTGACCTGGAATGGAGGGACGTTGAGCCATCTTCCTTGGATATTTGAGAGTCTACAAAAATGGAGTTACGGGACAAGTCTTCGATGCACGACCGAAGCTTCAAAATTACGAATGTCGGCGAGCTAGTTGACTCGTCCTTCCTGATTTGTGGGACCTGCAAAGAGCGAAGATCAGTACGATCACATGTACTGGCGAATGTCTAATTAAAATCCAAGCTCTACATTTGATTCAAGTAGTTTTATAAACATGTTTGCTAGCTATTTCTGTGATCTTTCTAACCATCCTGATCGTTTTGCATGTTAACATGTTTTAAGGATAGCATATGAAATTGTATAACATTAAGCAGCTATCATATTCATCCCGTGTCACGTGCATTTGGTAAGCAGTGAAAGGGTGTGAAGGTCACTGGCAATGTCAAGCCATCACGGACTATATCCGGGTTAGACGACGACCCATTCGCGACGGTAGCGAGCCCTATGCAAAAGTTTCCGAATAACCCACGTCGATGTAAGGCTGGCACTTGCTATACTCGTTCCTCCCGGGCCGAATCGGTCCCTTGGCTAGGCAATCGTTCGAGGAAACTATACCTTGTCGACAAGTTGTCCAATGACCGTTTTCAGAGTCTTGAAATATGCTATCTCTTTTCTAGAACCTTATCCTTTCTCTTTTAGTTGCAAAACTTAGCCGTTCTTTTGAACTTAGTTAATTTACTCACTTAGCCGTATCGTTGCGATAAACATTAATCGATTCATTCATTGTTTTGCATAGGCTGAGTGGACTTGCATAAGAAAGCACGTTTTCCATTTTCAATATCGGCAGTTTGATAGCAAGTGTTTCGTGAAGAATCGTGCCATAATTTCTTTGATTCTACATTATTATGACAAGCATTCATTTAACTTTATATTAATTTTTTTGAAATAGAGGGACGAGGCGAAGGAGGTCAGCCACTCGCCTTAGCCTTGATTCAAGCGAACGACTAGTTGGCTGCGCTGACGTCGCCTATGCGATCACCTGCAATCGTATAAGCAAATGATTAGAACACTGTGTAATTCAAAGAATTTAGATATGAATGCGAAGCTCGAAAATGCAAGTCATAAAAACCCATCGAAAACATTCACGAAAAATACATTCACGAAAACTAAAGCCAAAGCCAAATCAAGTGCGGCATGAAAACCAGAGCAACGGGAGGTCTTTACCGACTCAGCCGCAGAGCCAATCCTTGAGGCACAACCCGCTGAATATGGGACTTAGTTCTGAAGAAGCCATTCCGTAACGTGGAATGGATCTTAATTCAACCGTTCCCGTTCGATCGACTCGGTCGATTACGACCTATCGATTCCGACCGAATCGATAGCGACAATGTTCCTTTCTCGAGCACCCCGTGGATGGAAACGGGGCATGATGTAGGGACGGGGAACTACACTATAGCCAACTAATAAAAAGTTTTATCCTCGAAACTTAAGGATAGAACCTATCTCTACGAGAATAATAAAGGAAATTTCTCCTTCATTTCCGATTCAAGCTCCCACGTCGACTCTTCGACCGAATGGTTCCTCCAGAGGACGCAAATAAGAGGGATCACTCGATTTCACAGCAGCTTATCCTTGTATTCTAAGATTTGAACCGGCTCTTCAACGTAGGATAAGTCAGACTTCAGCTCCAGCTGGCCAAAATCTACCACATGGCTAGGGTCGTGCACGTACTTCAGCAACTAAGAGACGTAGAATACATTGTGTACACCTTCTAGCGCCAGCAGTAAGGCAATTTTATAGGCCACTGGGGCGACCCGCTTGAGTATATCGAACAGCCCAATGAATCTCGGACTCAACTTTTCTTTCGTACCGAACCGAGTAACTCCTCGCATGGGCGACACTTTAAGAAATACCTGATCGCCTTCTTGAAACTCGAGGGGCAGACGATGAACATCCGCATAACTTTTCTGACGACTCTGTGTGGTCTTTAATCTTTCCCGAATGAGACGAACTTTTTGCACAGTCTGTTCCACCAGTTTCGGGCCGAGAATCTACCACTCTCCGACTTCGTCCCAACAAATGGGTGATCGGCACTTTTGTCCGTACAAGGCTTCATACGGCACCATTTGGATGCTGGATTGATAGCTATTGTTGTATGTAAATTCAGCCAGAGGTAGATGAACATCCCAGTTTGATTTGAAGTCAATTACGCAGAGTCGTAGCATGTCTTCGAGAATCTGATTGACGTGCTCCGTTTGGCCGTCGGTCTGAGGATGGTAAGCCGAGCTGAACTGCAACTTGGTACATAGAGCCGACTGAAGCCTACTCCAGAATTTCGACATAAACCGTAAATTCCGATCAGAGACGATGGATACTAGAACTCCGTGCGACCGTACTATCTCATCAAGATAAATCTGCGCCAGGCGATCAACGCTCCAAGTAACATTAATGGAAATAAAGTGCGCTGATTTGGTTAGTCGATCGACGATGACCCAGATGGCATTATTTCCCTACGGCGTCTTCGGCAGACCAACAATAAAATCCATGCACACGTGCTGCCACTTCCATTCTGGAATTGCCAGATTCTGCATCTCCCCGCCCGGTCTCTGGTGCTCAACTTTTACCTACTGACAGGCCATGCACTGCGACACGAATAGTGCCACATCTCTCTTCATTCTGTGCCACCAAAAGTTTATGCGGAGGTCCTTATACATCTTCGGCTACCGGGATGCAAGGTGTACTTCGCATAGTGTGCCTCCGACAATATCTCCTTTCTAAGTTCTGAATTATCCGGAATGCATAGTCTACCCGTCAATCGAAGTATGCCGGTTTTGTCTTCCGTAAAGTCGGTCGTCCAACCCGTCGAGATTAGCTCTCGTATTTTCTTTAGGTACGGATCGTCCCTCTGAGCGGTCTTGATCTTTTCTTGCAAGCTCGGCTCTAACTGCAACTTTGCCAACTGCACATTCCTGAATCAGACTCTGAGTTCGATGCCCATCTCTTCTAGGTCGCGTAGCAGTCTACGGTCGATGGATAGCGAGGCAATATACTTCTGAATCAGAGCGTCCGCCATAACATTTTCCTTTCCCGGCGTATAGTCAATAGTCAAGTCGTAATCTTTGATCAGTTCCAGCTAACGCCTTTGTCGCAAGTTCAGTTCCTTCTGCGTGAATAGATACTTGAGACTCTTGTGATTAGTATAGATCGTGCACGCCACGCCATAAAGATAGTGACGCCATAATTTCAACGTGAACACAATCACCGCGCGCTAACTCCAGGTCATGAGTAGGGTAGTTTTTCTCGTGCGGCTTTAGCTGTCGGGAAGCAAAAGATATCACCTTGTTCCGCTGCATCAGCACACACCCCAAGCCCTGACCGAATACGTCGCTAAATATCTGAAAACCCTTTGTCCCTTCTGGAAGTGCGAGTATCGGGGCTGAGATGAGTCGTTGCTTTAATTCTTGGAAGGAAGCTTCACAGTCGTCTGACCATTCAAATGCGACTCCTTTCTGGGTGAGGCGAGTCAGAGGCGATGCGATCTTCGCGAAGTCTTTCACGAAGCTTTGGTAGTATCCCGCTAAGCCAAGGAAACTTTGAATCTCGTCGATGGACGTGGCCGTTTCCAATCGACAACGACTTCAACTTTCTTTGGGTCAACCGCAATGCCTTCAGCTGAAATGATGTGTGTCCGAGGAATGCGACGCTGCTCAGCCAAAATTCACATTTGCTTTGCTTCGCATACAACTAATTTTCTCGAAGGGCCTGAAGCACGGTCTGTAGATGCTCGGTGTGTTGCTGCCTATTCTTCGAGTAGACGAGTATATCGTCGATAAAGACTACTACAAACTTGTCGAAGAATGGTCGAAACACCCGATTCATCAAATCTATGAAAGCAGCTGGGGCGTTCGTTAGGCCGAACGACATTACCAGAAATACATAATGGTCGTATCGAGTACGAAAGGCATACTTTGGCACATCGTCCGGCTTGATCTTGAGTTGATGGTAACCAGAGCGCAGATCAATTTTAGAGAACACCATAGCTCCTTGCAGCTGATCAAACAGATCTTCTATGCGGGACAGGGGGTATTTGTTCCAGATGGTGGCTTTATTCAGCTTGCGGTTATCGATACAAAGACGCAGTGAGCCATCCTTTTTCTTGACGAACAGCACGGTCGCTCCCCATGGCGAGACACTGGGTTAAATGAATCCCTTGTCAAGCAACTCTTGCAACTGTACTTTGAGTTCTTTAAGCTCTGCAGGGGCATTTCTGTATGGGACTTTAGAGATCGGTCGGGTATCAGGGAATTTATCAATAGTGAACTCAATCTCTCGATCCGGTGGCATGACGGACAGTTCGTCCGGGAACACAACTAGGAATTCTGTCACAACGTCGGTCTGACCCACGTTTGTACCATCCTGTCGCATGTCTCGAACGGACGCTAGATAGCCTTCGCACCCGGCATGCAACATCCGTCGAGCAGATATTGCGGAGATCACCATGCAGGTCGGCGACGCCTCACCACACGAATAGCAGAATTCAGGCACTCCAGGTATACGAAATGTGACCCTCTTTCCAGTACAGTCTATGGTTGCGTTGCACGGCCCGAGCCAATCTATCCCCAGAATGATGTCGTAGTCTTTAATATCTAGAACTATCGCATCAAAACTGATCTTTTGACCACCTATACAGATGATTCCATCTCCGTGGACTAAATTTGCAAGTAGTGGCATGCCCAACGGTACGATAATAGTAAGATCGAGACCCGGTGGTGTCAGAAGAAACTTGTGCTCGGCGGTGAAGTCCGCCGATATAAAACTATACATGGCACCTGAATCAAACAATACACTAGCAGGTTTATTATTAATTACAGTATACCTGTCATGACTGTATCAGATGCGAATGCTTCGTCTCGAGTTATGGCGTAGACGCGGCCCTGAGCATTGGGGAGACGGACTTGGCCATTCTGTTGTGCTGTCGGTGGAGCCCGAGGTGCTTGGCATCGGTTCTGATGATGTTGTTGTGGGTGCTGGTTCGACTTCTCAGGACAGTTGTGTGCAATGTGGTCCATTCGGCCGCACCCAAAGCATGCTCCATTCTTCAATTGGCACTCGTTGGCTATGTGCCCCTCTTTGTGGCAGAAATTGCAGACTATTCAATCCTTTATCAGGTTGCCGCCTCCGTTGCCAAGATTTTGACGCTTATGTCCGCTGTTGCCTCCCGTATTACTATGGCGTTTGTTATTAAAGTGAACAGCGTCAGTAGTAGTAGGAGGATACTCGAACTCCATACGGAGGGCATGGTTAAGTGCCTCATCCATGGTTTTGTATTCAGGCACCGAAATATGAGCACGAATAGAGGAACGCAGACCCACTTCGAATCGTCGAGCTCGACTTGCAGTGGTATGTAGATAGACTCCAGAAAATTTGGCCAGTTTGTTGAATTCGGCAGCATATTATCGTACAGTCATATTCCCTTGCCTCCACTGCATAAATTTATTTTATTTTTCCTATCGTACGGCTGCAGAAAGATATTCAGTCTCGAACGCATTTCTGAATGTGGCCCATGAGATCGTCACCCTCCCGTCTTCACGTCGAATTGTCTGTTTCTGTACGGCCCACCAATCGCGTGCGTTCATTCAAAGTAGAAGTTGAGCACATGCGACTTTTTTCTAGTCTTCGACACCCAGAAGCTCGAACTTGTCTTCCAGCTCCTCCAACCAGTCGATCGCCACGGAGGGATCTTCTGTGCCGTTGAAGGAAGTGCGGCAACTTTTTGTAAATTTTGACACGTCAAAGTTAGAACTTCTCGGTGCCGCAGGTGAGAGCACGGGCGCCTCCGGTTCAACTTTGTTGGATCGAACGGCAGGCTCGGTCACGGCAGGCATCATCATTGAATTGTTGTTGACCATGACCGATTGTATGATTTGCTGGAGTGTATTCAGCTGCTACTGCTGCAGCTTGAATTGAGCCTCGAACCGATTCTCGAATTGGGTCTGACGAGCGTCCGCTTACTGATGATGGAGCTCATTTTGGCGTTGCTGTATTTCGAGCATCTGCAGCATCCGTTGCATCAGGTCGCCGGAAGATTCGGCTACGGTAGGTGTCATCCCTGTTGGGTTGACGAA
Organism: Iris pallida; assembly: GCA_029216955.1. NCBI lineage: Eukaryota > Viridiplantae > Streptophyta > Magnoliopsida > Asparagales > Iridaceae > Iris > Iris pallida. The sequence continues at coordinate 2,936,668 of JANAVB010017196.1, read as the reverse complement.
ATGCTCAAGTTTGGAACTACTCGAGCCAATGGAAGCGCTCGTCTCGTCCTCTGCCCGAGCTCCCGCAACTGCAGGAAAAAGAAAGGCAACTCTCGTTAGTTTCAGAAATGTCCTGGATTCAGCGTATGGAACAACTCATCTCATCGACATGAGGTCAACGATTTGAGACTAAAAACTCGACACTGGAGGCCAATGACGTAAAGCCGTGCTCTGATACCATTATGGCATGCCCCGATTCCGTCGAATCGATAGTCGTCCCCCGGGTGTGATGTCGTACGAACCTAGTTTGCGATCGCACAAGGCATAGTCATAAGGTAATCCGAGACACGCGATCTAAGAGAGCAAGCAGACAAATTGAATAACATATTAAGTAAAGAGAACTTTAAACTTTATTGATAATGGACATCATTTACAGACTCCGGTACATGACTCATGCCGCGCGGGCTACAACATGACTCAATTACAAAAGTGTGCCGATGAGATAGTCGTTCTATACATTACACACATCCCTCAATATACAATAGAGTACTCCAGTGACCTGGAATGGAGTGACGCTGAGCCATCTTGCTTGGACAGTTGAGAGTCTACAAAAATGGAGTTGTGGGACAAGGCTTCGACGCGCGGCCGAAGCTTCAAAATTACGAACGTCGCCGAGCTAGTTGGCACGTCCTTCCTGATTCGTGGGACCTGCAAAGAGCGAGGATTAGTATGATCACATGAACTGGCGAATGGCTAATTAAAATCCAAGCTCTGCATTTGATTCAAGCAGTTTTATAAACATGTTAGCTTGTTATTTCTGTGATCTTTCTAACCATCCTGATCGTTTTGCATGTTAACATATTTTGAGGCAAGCATATGAAATTGTATAACATTAAGCAGCTATCATATTCATCCCGTGTCACGTGCATTTGTTAAGCAATGAAAGGGTGTAAAGGTCACTGGCAATGTCAAGCCATCACGGACTATAGCCGGTTAGATGACAATCCTTTTGCGGCAGGTAGCGAGCCCTGTGCGAAAGTTCCCGAATAACCCACGCCGATGTAAGGCTGGCGCTTGCTATACTCGTTCCTCCTAGGCCGAATCGGTCCCTTGACCTAGGCAACCGTTCGAGAAAACTACACCTTGTCGACAAGTTGTCCAATGACCGTTTTACAGAGTCTTGAAATATGCTCTCTCTTTTTTAGAACCTTATCCTTTCTCTTTTAGTTGCAAAACTTAGCCGTTCTTTTGAACTTAGTCAATTTACTCACTTAGCCGTATCGTTTCTAAACGTTAATCGATTCATTCATTGTTTTACATAGGCTGAGTGGACTTGCATAAGAAAGCACGTTTTCTATTTTCAATATTGGCAATTTGATAGCAAGTGTTTCATGAAGAATCGTGCCATAATTTCTTTGATTCTACACTATTATGACAAGCATTTATTTAACATCATATTAATTTTTTTGAAATAGATGGACGAGGCGAAGGAGGTCAGCCACTCGCCTTAGACTTTCTTCAAGCGAGCGACTTGTTGGCTGCGCTGATGTCGCCTACGCGATCACCTGCAATCGCATAAGCAACTGATTAGAACACTGTATAATTCAAGGAATTTTGATATGAATGTGAAGCTCGAAAATGCAAGTCACGAAAATCCATCGAAAACATTCATGAAAAATGCATTCACGAAAACCAAAGCCAAAGCCAAATCAAGTGCGGCATGAAAACCAGAGCAATGGGAGGTCTCTCCCGACTCAGCCGCAGAGCCAATCCTTGAGGCACAGCCCGCTGAATATTGGACTTGGTTCCGAAGAAGCCATTCCATAACGTGGAATGGCTCTTAATTCAACCGTTCTCGTTCGAGCGACTCGGCCGATTCTGACCTATCGGTCCCGACCGAATCGATAGCGACAGTGTTCCTTTATTGCGTACCTCGTGGACGGGAACAGGACACGATGTTGGGACGGGACATTACACTCACAACATGTGATAAGCATGTGTCAAGGCTGTACGAGATAAACCAATATCTTATCATCAATGGGCGGTCACTAGACTAAGTCAATACAAGAAAAATAAACGAAAAGCAATAAAACGACCAATAGAGTCGCTTACACCCAAGTGTGACTTGGATGCACTGTTTTATAATAATAACAATAAATATAAAATACTAAAAATAAGAATATGTAAATTATAGAATAAGGTGGCAAGGTATCTTGTCTGGCAGTACAGAAATGGCAACTCCAAGCAATCAGTCACGTCAGTAATAAATCTCAAAGTCTACGAACGTCTCCGGATGCTGAAACAAACATCAAGAACGTTCTCAGTGTAAAAGATATCTCTAGGAAATGCCCGACTAAAAGTTCAATTCTGGAACAGAGACAAAATCATAATTTCGGGTCAAAGCGATGTCCGTCGTTGGACCCGTTTTGCACCGAAATGCGTGCCAAAGTCTATGGTCTATAAAGTCGTCAAACTAAAAGTCTACGGATCCGATTTGAGGAGACAAACTCAAGGGTATGTTCAATTTTGATTTCCGATGAGGCCTGCACAAAATCGCCCGTTGGGCTGGGTTGCGGGCCTGCCAAATTTGTGTTCCTGTCGACCATCTCAGAATCGAACCAAATTTGGCATACAGGACCAAAAAATCAGTACGATCCTGTTGGCGTAAGTTTCATCTCTATTCGACGACTGTGCACAAAGTTATGGCCAAGTTTGTAAAAGGTCGATACGGGGGTATCTCGACGGATACGCATTGATTTCATCGCACACATGCAACGAAATCGGGTTCCGTCAGTTCCCACACGTCGGCAACATTCATACGCATCTTTTGATGCGTATAGTGCATGACCACGTCATCCGGTTAGTTGGGGCGCACGCCGTATCGGTAAAATTTTTGGAAATTTTAATATTTTAAAGACAGTTTTTCCGTCAACTTCAACAGTGAATTACTCCCTGCATATATATCGAAACATCAATCTAACAGGTGCGTTGCGATCTTGTTTATGTTTTGTTTGACTGTTTGAATTTAGTTTCTATAAAACTCTAATGTGCAGATCACAAATTGGCTTCCAAGTTGTCATTTTAAAACAGGTTTTTCTTCAAGTTCGTCTCGATTTTTCGAGCAAGTCGATGGGTCATTTTGAAATCAACCTAGAGGATCTCAAAGAGGGTCAAGTGGGCTTCGCACAGAATTTCATAGAAGCGAAAACAAACGAATGAGCATGAAGAAATTAGAACGAGAAAATGGGTACCTTGCAGCGTTTACGAAACATAGTATTCTGTTTTGCGGCTTGGTTTGTCGTCGTTCTCCGGTGATGCAGCAGTCGACGGCCAGGTGCAAGCAGCGGGGCAGCTGCGCTGGGTTGCTGGAAAGGCTCGGGTGCAAGGAATTTAGGTCTCGTGGAGAATCGAGAAATTTTTTTGATGGAAACTCAATTTTTGATTTTGTGGTATATAGTGATTTAAATTCCAAAATTTGATAGGATTAGAGCAAGATTTGGATCCAAATTCGTGTTAATCTAGTGGAGAATCTAGATATGAGTTTATAGGAAAATATTTGGTTGGATTTGGTTCAAATTTGAGTGAGATTTGATTTGGTTTCGGGTTCGTATACACGCGAGTATACTCGCGACTTGGTTTCGGTTCAGGGGGGCTCGGCTTTCGCATGGCACTGTAGCGTGGCTACAGTGCTATCTTTTTTTCCCTTTTTCTTTTTCTATTTCCTTTTCTAATTCTTCTATCTATTTCCTTTTCTAATTCTTTTTCTTACTCATTTTAATTTCTTTTGGAAATTCCTATTTCTTTCTAAGTTATTTATTTTTATAAATATATATACACACAAATGTATATATTTTCATATATATACATGTATATATATATATATATATATATATATATATATATATATATATATATATATATATATACTTTGGCAACTTTTTAACTCTTATAATTTCCCTTATATATATATATATATATATATATATATATATAAATATATTATAAAAATTGAGATGAGATTGAGAGCTCCTCCGCCTCCCTCGGTGGGAGCTGCTCTGCTCCCTACTCCGCCGCCCTCGACCGGTTGGGTGGGTCGGCCGGTCGGCCTCCTCGGCCCGACCGCCCCTCTCTGTATCATCTTCCCCCTAGCTCCCACCCTCTCCCTCCCCGGCCAGCTTGTCCTCGTCTGGCCCCCCCTTTGGAGGACCCCCTCCACCCATACCTCCCCTCCTTGGGACGCCTCCCGTTTCTTCGCCGGCTCCCGTCCGCCTCATCGCCGTCGTCGCCGACGACGTCGGCGACCCCGTGCCAGGCCAGAGCACCCGCCGCCGATCGCTACTCAACCTGTCGTGCCCCCAGTCCTGGAGCCCACTCCTTCCGCCGCCTCTCTAGTCGCGCCCCCCTCGGCGGCGCCCAGTTTCTTCCCCCTGCAGCGGCCTCCTTCTCCCCCGGCTGGGTTCACCTCACGCCTCTCTTCCTCCGTCCCTCCCCCCAGTGGCTCCGACGAGGCACCCTCCCTCTCCTCCGGCCTTGCATCAGGTCCCACGAAGTATCTTCCCCCTCCTCCCGTCTCGGCGCTCCCTCCGGCGCTCCTGTCGCCAGTGGCATCCTCTCCCGTGCGTGGAGTATCGACGTCGCCGGCCCCGCCGACCCCCCGCGCAACCACTACCCCCTCCAGCGTCGTCCTCCGGCAATCCCTACGCCGTTGGCTACGGGATAACCCCCCCCCCCCCCGGCCGGCGGTAGGCGCTTTTCCCGGCGACCGCTACCCCCCGCCCCTTCCTCTCCCCCCTCCCCCCCGCTCTCACCTCTTCCTTCCCCGACCTCCGCCTCTCCTTTTTCTCCTTCCTCTCCCCGACCGTCGGCCTTCCCCGGCGGACGCAGCTGGTCCTCCCCGACCCCCTCGTCTTCCCCACCTTCGTCGGTATAGTCCATCTCTCCTGGCCGCTCGAGCCTCCGATGGAGCCCCTCCCGTCGACGCCCCCCCGCTCGCCCAGGTTTTCTTCGTCGGCGCTTTCGCTCCCGGCCGGGCCCATCCCCTCGCCGGACACCCCCCTTCTTTCCGCCGTCGGAGAATCCTCCGTGTTCTGCGCGGCCGCGGTCCTCCCTCCTCCGTGCCCTCCGTCGACGGACCCCACCCTTGGCCGGTCCCCCCGCCGTAGCCGCCCCCTTCTCGGCCGCCGGAGGACGTCCCCGTTCCCCTCCATTCCCCCATCCCCGTCCTCCCCCCTCTCCCTCCCGCCAGCGCCACCTCCTGGACGGTCTCCCTCGCCGGAGACCTCCCGGCCCCGGCCGCTGTGCCTGGCCCAACCACCGCCGGTCGACCCGTCGGTGCTCCTGCATCGGTCAACGTTCTGGAGGGGGCCTGAGGCTCCTCGAGCCGTGCGCCCCCCACCCATCACTGCCTCGGGCAGTCCGCCCGCATCGGGCCACACGCCAACCCCTTCGGGATATGTGTTTGGCCATTCCCGCCCAATTCCTGGGCCGTGTGCCCCTTTGGGCTCAGCCACACTCCCAACTTTTTTGAAAGTTCAAAATTCACTTTTGAATTTCGAAATTTCAGTTTTGTCATTTCGAAATTTCGAAATTTCGGGTCCCGAAATTTCGTAATTTCGGCTTACAACGCTGTTTAGTTTCTACCTTGTCTATCAGGGCCCATTTTGTGTTTGTCGGCTCTACACAGCTTGTAATGCTCTTTTTGAGCCCCCTTCATTTCAATTTAAATGTCTTTGCTGAAAATATATATATATATATATATATATATATTTTATATATATATATATATATATTTTTTACTCATATATATTTTTTCATATATATATTTATATTTATACATATAATTCATTGTTGTTATTATTAGTTATTATTATTATTCACAAACTTATAATCTGTTCATAAATTGTTTTAGCTAACATTTCACATTAAAACTTAATTTAATAATTTTAAAATTTAGGGGGTTTTACATCCTACCAAACTTAAAGAAATTTCGTCTTCGAAATTAAACTAAGGTTGGGGGTCGAATGCAAAGCAAGGAACTGTTAAGGAACTTAATTATGCAGACATACCCTGGTTTTCGAACAAGTGCGGGTAACGATTTTGGATGTCGTCCTCACGCTCCCAAGTAGACTCTTCTGGTGAATGATGATTCCATGCCACGCGAACCAATGGTATAGATTGATTATGCAACACCTTCACTCGGCGATCAAGGATACCTACCGGTTGCTCTTGGTACGACATGCTCGGTCCAATAGTGATCTCGGAGTGATCGAGCACATGACTGCTGTCTGCCACTGTGAGACTCGTCTCACAGTATCGGTATTTATATACGAATACGTATTTTGTATTATATTTTATATTTTTTTGGTTTTCGGAATGCTTTAAATTTTTTCCCAAATTATAGATTTTCTCTTTAACCGGCATACCGACAGTGTACCGGTGTATACCGACGGCATACCGCCCGGACAAATTTTCCATATTTTTGATATTTTTGATTTATGATATTTTTATGAATAGTATTTCTGATATTTTCATGAATAGTGTTTCTAATATTTTCGTGAATAGTATTTAGATATTTTGATGAATAGTATTTAGATATATATTTTGTGAATAGTATCGATGCATCCTATTATCCATTGGATAATTAGTTTTCTTTCAATGGCTAGGATTGATCTAGATTTTGACATGGATCACGATCAAACGGTCACGATTAATTCACCCCTTCTATATATATCCATTGAGTTTCTCTCTCCTCTCTTTTCTTTCGTTCTCCATTTCCTTTTCACTCTCTTCCCTCTTCCTCAAGCTTAGGAAGACTTGGCCTTGAGGCCTAGAGTGTGGTTTCGGAACCCCTCTTGGTGGTGGAGTAGAAGATTAGGCTTGGAACTGAACCCTAGGCAAGTACATCTTGTTCAAAAGTGACATAACCATGCTATAATTTTGTTTTCCATAGAAACTAAAGTTTTATTGTTCTATAATATGCTCCTCTAAATTTTTAACATCTTTAGTATATAACACTTTTGGTTTTGATCGGTAGAATTACGTAGATCTGAGTTTCTAGAGATAATTTTTGAGTATTTTGAGGTGTTGATCTATCAAATGCTTTAATTGTGAAAACTAACAATTCCATGTTGTAGGAAATTAAATTCTATGTTATTTTGGCTTTTGAAAATCCGAATTTCGATTTAAAATGAAGTTTTAATGGCCGAAACAAGTTTTGGCAAAAATATGGATTTTGTTGCTGTTTGGAAGATCGGAATTCCGACGGTATACCGAAGGTATGCCAACTTTTGCACCAGAAACTTTCTGTCTTTAGGTCGGAATATCGCCGGTATACCGCCGTATACCGTCGGTATGCCGTTTTAGGCTGATTTGAGCTGTTTTTGCCCCTTTTTGCCTGTTTTCGTCCGCTTTTTCTATTTTCTTCGATTGAAATGATGTTTTATCATGCTTTAGTGTTTTAGTATAGTTAGAACATGATTGTACAATATATATACAAGACATGTGTTCATGTTCACGTATTGTTTTATGTCCAGATTCTTGATAGTGGCTCGTAGTAGCGCACTCATGACTTGATTTTCTTATTGATTTCTAGACCCGAGATATGAGTACATGTTTTTTCTTGACACCGTGGATATAGCTTGTTAAATGTTAATTTTTTGCATCTTGGCACTAGACAATCGAGTGTGAGTATTGTTCCGTGTATCACGTGATATTAGAGGAGGAAATTCGCACTACCAACCCCGAGCTCCAAGGGCCCCATGAGGCGTGGCTTAACCCTGCTAGGCAAGGGCTCCATGACCTACCTGTAGGAGCGTAAAAAGTGCTTTATTTTGACTAAATCAAAGGAATTGAGGATTTTTACGCAAGCAATTCTCTATGAGAGCTATTTTTACGCCAGGATTATTTGCATTTTTACGCAAGCTAATCTGTACGCTAGCTATCCTCTACGCTAGCTACTTTACGCTGGAAAGCTGTCAGATTATGCATTTAATGCAAGTGATAATGACTCTGACATAATGATTTGCTAACAACATGCAACACAGAAGTCGAGAAGATCGGATTTACACCAAACCCAATACTTGTCGTATGGTGTACAGAGAAGGCTATTTTACGCTCAATAAAAACACTTCTTTTTATGCACGATAGTTATGTGAGTTTTTATGCTCAAGGCTATTGTGAGCGTAAAGTCTATTTGGGCTAAGTTTTACGCTCAAGGCTATTTTAGCCACTTTACGCTGGGAAGTTTTATTTGGGTTGTTTTTACGCCAGTTGCCACTTTACGCTCGGAGCATATTTTGGGTCGTTTTTACGCCCGATCCTTCCTGACTACTTTGGAACGTGGTTTATCCACGTGGCTTTCATGCCACATTTATTGAGGAACGTGTATACGTGCTCCCTATTTTTGTTAAAATAATGGGACATGTGTCAACATACGCAGAAGGTGACTTCCATCGTGGGTGACAGTTAACAGCGTAAAAACCCAATTTTGTTGTTTTTTATGCACAATGGGTCAAGTCTATAAATAGACTTATTTTTTACATTAAAGGCATCAGGAGCAGAGAGACAGGAGAGAATACAGAGATCAGAGCCCAGAGACTTTGATTTTTGAGAGCATTCTTCTTCAACTTTTCTTCCAGAACAGAGTGAAGCAAAGCAGGAAAGCATTCGACCTCGCCATCAGTGCCCAAGTACGTCGATACCTTTCTGGTGACTTAGTTCTTCCGGCTGTTCATCTTCTAGCAGTACTCTTCATCATCATCGTATGGTCCAAGGAACATAGTGATCGCCTTCAGATCAGACTTCCATAGCAATACTTTCCAGAACAATTTGTACTTTTTGTACTTTTTCTCGTTTTATTTTCAAAGGCCAATTTTAGGCATTTTATTAAGTGAAACAAAATGGCGACTCTGCTGGGGACGACCTTCTCCTCTGACGAGGAGGTAATTGCTCAATACGATGATGTGTCGATTGGATCGACAAAAAAGACTGTGGTTGTACACTTCGACCAGACTGCTTACGAAGAAATGCTCCGAACTGGGGGTGGTACTCGCTGCTCCAATGTTCAGAAATCGAGGAAGACGCAAAAAGTTTGGATTCCCAAATCCAAGGCATCCTCGGATCTCCCTGCTGTCTCTGAAGGTAAAGGAATTCTTCCTACTCCGGTTGTAGAGGCTCCCATCTGTGATGAAGCAGTCTCTACTTCGGTGATACGTCATAGGCGTAAAAATTAGTCTTCTGTTTGTAACGTGGCAGACCCTCAAGTTTTACGCCCCACGCGTAAAAACAAGTCTCCCGTCTGTGACGTGGTAGACTTCAAAGCTGTACGCCCCGTGCGTAAGAACAAATCTTCCGTTTGTGACGTGGTAGACCCCAATACTTTACGTTCTGAGCATAATAATAAGTCTCCCGTCTGTGACGCGGTAGACACACACAATTTACGCTCCACACGTAAAGGAAAATCTCCCGTCTATGATGTGGCAGATATTCATGTTTTGTGCTCTATGCGTAAAGGTAAATCTCCTGTCTGTGGCAGTGTAGATAAAATTCACAAGGATGCTTCTGTATCTAAAGTGAATTTACCTGCATGCAACCAGCGTAAAAACATAGTTGGTAAAACTTCTGTTTTCAACCAACAACCTTCTTATACTACTGTACGTAAGGTGCCAAACCTTCAAATTACATGCAATACTGATGGAGTTCTTTGTGCTCAAAAATCTCAGGATTTACGCACGCAACTCCAAGCACGTAAAAATATAAATTTTGGTTCTGCAAATGCAGCCAGTAATATTCTTTATACACAAGGGACTAAACGTTTCTCTATCCCAAATATTATAAAGAAGACTACTTCCTCTACTCCTTCTGATTTATGCGAGTTGCTAATGCAAAAGCGTAATAATAGACAATCTCCTGTGATACTCCCTCAAGAGAAACACCATTGTGAGTGTTATCAGTGTAACACCCAGTTTTTCAGATGAGGGTAATTTTGAAATTTTGTAATTATAATTATTATTTATTGATAATTATTTCATATTATGATTTTTGGTGATTTTTAATCATTTTTAAACTATTTAAAATTATGACTTGTGATTTTAACATTTTACTATTGTTTGGTTTTAATTTCGAGGAATTTGTCACCCCCAGTTTTTAGGAATAGGGATATTTTTGTCATTTTGTATTTTTGAAATATTTTTAAAATTTATTTTATTATTTATGATATTGATTTGGGATTATTTGAGTCGGGTTCGAATTTCAGCTCAATCCGACTTAAAACGGGGACCCGGGGGTAGTTTGACTCTAGTGGGACCCACACACTAGTTAGGCATGGCCCACATGATATTAATTTTAGTCCACATGATAGAAATATTTTATTTAGAGGTTAGACTAATTATTATGGATAAGGTTAGTGTGATTAGAGACTTTAGAATGACTAATTTAGCCCCAACCAATTAGCCCTTTCCTAATACTCATAGAATAGGTTAGTAGGGGCATTTTGGACCTTACCATAATAGGACAAATAGCCCATACGGCCAGCCACTTTGGGAAAGGATAGGCTCAAGTTCATTTCATTATTCTCATCCACACTCTCTCTCTTGTTCTTCCCCAAATTCCTAGAGAGCAATCCCTAGCAATTTCTCTACCAAATTCTTCCATTTCACCACCAAATCTTCTTCTTTCCTTCTCCATTCTAGCCAAGGAGGAAGCTACCCACGTTTGGGAGGATTCGGAGCTCGTTCGTGTCCTTTTGGAATCTCTATGTATCGGTGTCGCTCCGGAAAGGCTTTTCTTCGATTCGATCTACCGGGAGGTATAAATCCCTTCTCCTTTTCATTTCCTTATGCATATAGGTCTATTTTGAACCCATAGGAATGACCCCCATGGTTGTATCTCTATTTGTGTCCATTTCGTGTCCATTTGGAGGTCATAGGAGTGTCCTTTGTGTTGTGGTTGTGTCCATGTGGGAAAATCCCAAATTTGGACACACTATGTGTTGTTGTTATGTATGAATGAATTATTACATGTTTAATCTCATATTTTTGCATTGGAGATGTGTTCTATAGTGTCTCATATATATATATTAGTGTAGAGAGCGAGTTCTTGATAGTGAGACTTATTAGACTTGTTTGGGCTAGGACTTGACCTAGTTGACTAGTGTGGTTGACTAGAGTTAACCAAGTGTTGACTTTAGTCTAGTTTGACCTAGACAGCATGCAGATGCATTATAGATTACTATTATCATCCCCTGTATACATCTTGACTTGTGTTGCTCTAACTAGGAGTCAGGTACCTCATCTCGGACAGTACATTTACTTCAGACATTCAGATACGAGGTGAGTACATTCTCTGACCATTTCATACTTGTCTGGATTTACATTCTTGCACTAGATTACTGTACTTGATGCTGACACGATCATTATCACGGATTAGTACTATGTGGATCTTCTTCTGAGATGTTATCTCCTTGTATTCACTAAATACATATTGTGATGTGTGTTTCACTTACATATTTTATTTATTGAATATCCTTATCATTGTACACTCATTGTGCATATTGTACTCTCATTATCACATTGAGCCATTGTACAAGCCATTGTACAAGTCATTATATAGGCCATTGTACAAGCCATTGTATAAGGTAACGTAACTGAATTGGATCCTTGTGTATTGATTGGGGAGGGAGAGTAAAATTGGTTATGTGATCAATCCTATTGTATAAGAAATTGTATATGTCCATTGTACACCTACGTACAAAGGAGTCCCATTTTATTGTATAACCTAACCCGTTTACATAACCATATTATGCTCTAAATCACATGTTGCTTACAGTTCTTACTTATCATATATAGATATTTCCTATTATCAAATCTCTGCTGTTTTCATATACATTCTTCTTTCAGCGTTTCATGTACATTACTCTATTACATGCTTTATATTTCCTAACATGATATGAACTGCGTGAGATGTTTTGTGCTCGCTCCCGTCTTGACTGGACGTGTTGAAAATTTTACAGAGGATGATGAGGCACCCTGCACCCTTACTTGGAGTTTGCCTAGTTGACACTCGCGACCTGGACCCCAGGGGAGGTTCAGGCAGCTGCTGAGGACGATACCTTGCTTAGTATAGATAGTTTAGACTGTTTTTCTTTTATGTTTAGTTGTTGTTCTTGATTCAAAGTTTATATATTGTAGAGATGTTGAGACTTGTATTTCATTTCTGTTGTACCTCGGTTGAGGATTCTCTTATCTATTTTATCGTGCCATATTCTATCTCTAGATTGTGATTGAGTTGTACCTCTGTGTTGGCCTCCTTATGGAGAGCATTCATATTATGTTAGTTATAGTTCATGACCTAGAACAGCGTTCTACCGCCGACACTGCGGCGTAGGCTGGGCGTTGTTACGCTATCGTACCCTCACAGTGGGTGCGGGTCGTGACAATCAGATTGTGATCAAATGTTGTTGTTCGAATTCTAAACGGTCAGTTTTTGATCGGTTAAGCTTCAATGCGCCTCAATAGCAAGCTGTTGACCAAGAACATGAGTTGTCATATACGTCAGTCAACATGGCATCTCATACCAATAGAGGACGACGTCCAAGACGCAACACGTCCCAAACTCCAGGTCAACAACAATTCAACAGACTTCTTGATTCCTTTGAAGGAGTATATTAAAATACTCGATCAAGAAGACAAAGACAGTTGCAGACTTCTGATTCAGAAGCTGGGGGTACTCAATCTTTTGAGTCCGAAACTGATAGTGTCGATTCATACCTCTATACCAATCCCTCAGTATCTTCAAGAGAGGTTGAGTCCTACGCTATTGGAGATGAACCGGAGACGTCTTCTGCTAATACAGAACAACATCTCACCGCCGTTGAGCAATCATTAAAGGACATGCTTACCATGATGTAAAGCATGCACTAGATAATATTGACTCAGCAAAATGCTCAGCCGGCAGTGGTAACACCGGTTCAGGTAACAGCACAAACTCAAGATAGTCAAGGGGTTGATATACCCTTGAATACTCAAGAGCCTGTTGTTAACCAAAATTCTGCATCCCCAGATCCTATCATTCTAGAAAATGTGCCACCTCCAGTGGGGGTCACGGTACATCCAACAACTATTCAATCAAACGTGCTTCCTCAAACCAGTGAAGCCATTCAAGCAGTGCGTGAATTAAAAGCGCAGTTTGAAGTTTTGAAGCACAAGGATCAGCTCCAGAGGTTAGGGATTAAGCAACCTTATCCTCCTCATTGGAATGATGTACCCTTTCTACCGAAATTCAAGCCACAATCAATAGTATTGTTTGATGGAAAGGCTTCTCATAGTCAGTATATCAATTACTTTGATATTATGACTGTGCATCTGCAGAAAGATGATGCCCTTCTCACTCGAGTGTTCATCGGGTGTTTGACGGGTTCAGCTTACAACTGGTATCGTAGTTTACCCGACAATTGTATTTTATCTTTTGATGAATTTAAAGCAATGTTTCTCTCCCGCTTCTATGAAGGAGGTATGGATATGAATATGTCCTCCTTAATAGAGATCAAACAAAAGGAGAAGAAAGATACTCGGACGTTCATCGAACGTTTTCGGCAGGCGACTTTAAAGATGCCTCCTGGTGTGCCGGATTCAGAGTTGATTGATACATGCAAGATGAATCTGCGACCATCCATTGCTGTCTTCATGGGTTCCCAATTCACAGATTGGACCTCGTTTATTATAGTAGCAGTTTCTGCCGAGACTAATGGTAGGTTGGCTCGTGAATATGGGATGATTTTTGCCTCAGAGGATAAAGAAAAGAAAGGCTCTTATGGTAATAATTCCGGCAATCATAATGGGAAGGGAAAGGATACCCTCATGGTTAATCTTTCCAAGAACAAAACGATGCTGAATAATCAGGAGTCTTCTAAGCCAAAAGAAGAATACTCTTTTGACGAAAGTGATATCCCAGGGATATTTCAATGTCTAGTAAAAAGTGGCAAACTCCAGATTCCGGAGCCTAAAAGGCCTAATAAGGTAAATCTGACTGACAATCCCAAGTATTGTATCTATCACAGATACATAAATCATCCTACCAGGGCTTGTTATGTTCTAAAGAAGAAAATCCAAGAGCTGATCAATGCCAATGCCATTGCTTTAACTAACGATGAGCATACGGTCACAACCAATATGGTTTCTCTTCAATTTGGAGGTTTTCCTCCTCAACAAGTCCCAGATGGGATTGTCCCAATTTCGAAGGCGATGATGAAGATTGTGAATATCCCGCCTGCCAGAGAGGAAAATGAAGGATTGCTGCCTCTCACATTAAAGAATGGTGAAATTATGTGGGTACATCCTGACTTAGTACCTGAAATGGAGGATGAAGGTAAAAAAGTTAAAACCTGTAACATGATTTCTCATGTTATTTTAGATCCTGATGATTTGGACCATCTTTGGGATGACATTCCTTTGGAGGATAGACTGAATGGTTTAAATATATGTCCTCCAAGTTTGGCTCCTCCTACTAAGCTCAAGCTTTCTCATCAGCAGTGGTTAGCTATGAATAGTGTCCCCTTATACAGGGTACAACAAGTTTTTGCTGCTTATGAAAAAGCTCCTACAAAGATTTTTTTTGTATCCCAAATTCTTCTCCTCCCGTAGTTACAGAGGCTTCTATTCTTCATTTTCTTATAGTTACAGAGATCTCTTCTCCTTCCTCTATTGAACCACCTGTTAAAAGTCTGCTGCCCATTCACTTATACAGTCGGCAATCAGTCCTTCTCATGAAAAAGATGGGCTATGACTTTTAGAAGGTGGAAGGTTTGAACTATGATAAAGGAATGCGACTTCCTTTACAGATTCAAAGTCAAAAATCCACTGTTGGATTGGGTTCTGAGCTTCCTCTAAAGAAGAAGGCCAAGGGAAAGAAGATTAAATCCTGCAATATGGTACTTCCTTTTCCTGAATCTGAGGAAGAAAGCTTTGCTGGTACGAGATCTGGAAAAGTGTACCACAAGGATTATAAGGGATCTTCCAAAGAAATAGAAGACATAGTGGAAACACTACCAGCTCAACCTTCTCCTGTTCCTGTTAAACCATTCGTGATTGAGAAGGGGAAACAGAAAGCAGTACGCTTTGACGTCCCGTTGAAGTCTGCTTCCAGTCAAGAGGTGATGATGAAACCCTACAAATTTGATATTCTAGCCCAGTTAGCTAATACTCCGGCTAGACTCTCTATCTTCGAGTTGCTTCGCCTTTCTAAAGAAAGTCGCGAAACTTTGAATGAAGCTTTGTTGCAAGCTGACTCATGCTTAGCTCAACTTCAGACTCCTGATAATGTACCAGTGTCATGCCCACAATGCCATAGTATGATGGAGGCAATTCCTAATATTACTTTCACACAAGAAGACATGCTCTTGAAGCATAACAAGCATGACAGGCCTTTGTGCTACACTGGGTATATTGGATCCACTGAAATTGATAGGATTTATATTGATCCTGGGTCTTTTATTAGCATTATTCTTCAGAGTATGCTAAGACCTTTGAGGATCCCTACTAGTGATTTGACTTACACTAGTACCACAATAGTTGGTTTCAACTCTGGCAAGAGTAAACCACTGGGGAAGATTCGTCTGAAGATTCAGATTGGTGATCTTCGAACTATGGCAACCTTCTATGTTATCAACTCAAACGTATCCTACAACATCCTTCTCGGGCGACCGTGGATACATGAGCATAACATTGTGCCTTCAACTCTCCACCAATGCTTCAAGTACGTGGATTCGCAAGGAGTTGTGAAGACTGAATTTGCTAATATCAATCCCTTCAAGGGTGTTGAAGCCTATTTTTC
Source organism: Iris pallida (assembly GCA_029216955.1). NCBI lineage: Eukaryota > Viridiplantae > Streptophyta > Magnoliopsida > Asparagales > Iridaceae > Iris > Iris pallida. Next base: position 2,920,864 of record JANAVB010017196.1, on the reverse strand, counting down.
GGACTCAATACTCTACAAACAAGAGCATGTGAAGGAGATATCAGATATGGCTGCTTTGAAGATCATTCTGTCAATGAAGATCCTCCAGAAGAGCAACCTTTGAAGATCAAGGTCAAAGGTCGAATCCAACCCCAACCTGTCAGTGATCAACCTCTGATGATCAAGGTCAAAGGAAGAACTCTAGCTTCATCTGAGGAATCAATGAGTATTCCTGTCAAGAGCCAAGTTCAACCTCTTATGATCAAAGTCAAAGGACGTACTTCTCGTACGAATGATCCAGAACCACCATTAGTCATCAACCTTGACAAATCTACGCAGAAGACGGATGATGATCCGTTAATGATCAATCCGAAGCGTAGTAGTCAAATTGTAAATGATGTAAATATTGATCATTCTGTACTTTCTGATATCAATAAAGATTTCCTTTTTGAGTATATGGCTGTCAAATTTGTTGAAAGAATGACTTTATCTCCTGATGATCTAAGTCATCAATATAAAGATGACATAGATACAGAGGAAACTTTATACATTGACCATAAGGAAAACTCTTTTCCTTCTCATGTCGATGTCGGACCTTATGCTCAAAGGTTCTTAACATCTTTTCCTTATCTTCTTCCTGTAGCCGCTTCATCACAAGCTTGTGTAACTTTTAGACGTCACGAAGAATCTTATTTCGTGATTCCGTCTGATAAGAAAACCAAGCACCAAATTATGTTTGGCCTGGCTAGAAATATCCCTGTTGTTCAGACGGATGATCTTAGAGATAAAGATAAAGAAAAAATCTGAAATGAAAAATATAGTCAACAATCTCTCAAGATTATCTAGAATATGGGATATGATTTGAAGATTATGTAAGGTCTCAATCAAGGTAAGGGTAGACGATTACCATTATGTGGTGATCCGTTTTACCAGAAAACTCGTCATGGATTAGGATATGATCCGTCCCACATGTTTAATGATGATATACAAGAAGAATTCTCTTCTAGTTCTTCATAATCCTCAAAATCCGAAGAAATCTATTTCATCGAATCTGAATATGCTGGAGAGGACTATTACGATGAATCTGAATGTGTATTCTCAGTTAACATGGTTCAAACAGAAGAGGAATCTGAATCATTTGAAAATGACCCTTGGGCTCAACAGATGGATACTCAATGGAAACTTCGTTTTGAACAACGACAACCACCTACGGAAGATGAAATTCTCCAGATCGATGTTGGAGATGGGACTATGCCTAAGCCAATATTTATCAGTAAGAACCTTTCCGAAGATGAAAAGGAAGAGTTGATAAAACTGATTAAAGAATATATTAATATCTTTGTATGGAGTTATGAGGATATGCCGAGTCTAGATCCTAAAGTTGCTACTCATAAACTCAATATTCTTTCTAATGCCAAGCCTGTGAAACAACATCAACGGCATTTTCGACTAGACATGATGGATGCAATTGAAGCAGAAGTCAAAAAGTTGATTACATGTGGCTTTGTTCGTGAAGAACAACACCCAGACTGGGTTGCCAATATTGTTCCTGTTATGAAGAAGAACGAAAAAGTCCGAGTTTGCATAGATTTTCGAGATCTTAATGCAGCTTGTCCAAAGGATGAATTTCCACTTCCAATAACTGATGTCATGATAGACAATACATGCGGTTTTGAACGCATGTCTTTCATGGACGGATTCTCAGGATACAATCAGATCAAGATGCATCCCGAAGATGAGAAGCATACTGCTTTTCGTACACCCCTTGGAGTATACTGTTATACGGTTATACCATTTGGTCTTAAAAATGCCGGTGCCACATATCAAAGGGCTATGAGCAACATCTTTCAAGAACATCTACGAAAGACAGTTGAATGTTATGTAGATGACATTGCCGTCAAAAGTCGATCAAAAGATGATCACATTCAAGATTTAAAGACAGTATTTGAATTGATGCGTCAGCATCAATTGAAAATGAACCCTACCAAGTCCTTCTTAGGGGTTTCTAGTGGCAAGTTTTTGGGATTTGTCATCACTTCTCAGGGTATCCATGTTGATCCTAATAAAATCAAAGCAATTCTTGAAATGCGTCCTCCACGTAATTTAAAAGAACTCTGCAGCTTCCAAGGTCGCATTGCTTATATCAGAAGATTTATATCCAATCTCTCGGGGAGATGTCAACCTTTCTCCCGTCTATTAAAGAAAGGTGTATCCTTTGTTTGGGATGAAGCGTGTCAGAAAGCCTTCAATGACATCAAACAATACCTTACAAATCCACCTGTTCTGGTACCCCCAATGGTGGGAAAACCATTTTTGCTATATGTTCCAGCCTTAGATCATTCACTTGGTGCTTTTCTTGCACAAAAAAGTGATACGGGTCTTGAACAAGCAATTTATTATCTTAGTCGAATGATGGTCGGAGCTGAACACAGGTATACTCCTGTAGAAAAGGAATGTCTGGCTTTGGTTTTTGCTGTCCAAAAGATACGTCATTATGTGACAGGACAGACTATTCATGTCATCTCCAGAATAAATCCTATTCGGGTGTTGATGAGAAAACCAAGCATTCTTAACTCTAGGTTAGCTACCTGGACAATGTTACTCACTCCTTATGACATGGTCTATGTACCGCAAAAGTCAGTGAAGGGTCAAGCATTAGCTGATTTCTTAGCAGCTCACCCTATACCTGAAACTTTGAAGCTATATGAGGATATTCCAGATGAAGTTGTGGATTGCAACATGACTTTGAGAAATGATATTTGGCAGTTATACTTTGATGGAGCATCATGGGTTGGGCCTAAAGGCAATATTGTCTCTGGGGTAGGAATCGTCTTGGTTTCTTCGGACAAAATGGTCATATACCGTGCTTATTCTCTCAATGAGCCATGCTCCAACAATGTAGCAGAATATAATACACTGCTGATTGGTCTCCAAGTAGTAAAACAACTAGATATTGAGTTCCTGGAAGCTTATGGAGATTCTCAACTGATTGTTAATCAGGTTAGAGGGATATATGAAGTCAGGAACCCTGATCTTATCCCTTATCATCAAGTGTAATCGAGTTGGTCCTTTCATTCAAAGGATTCTTCATCGAATTCGTACCACGTTCTCAGAATCTGGAAGCTGATGCTCTTGCAAGTTTAGCTGCAGATTTAGCTGTTCCAATTCGAAGATAAAACACCATTACTTTGTTGGACCGAGACTTATTCTGTGTCAAGAATAATCTGTATATTGAACAGAGTTATACTACAGAGTCAAGTTCCCAGCAGAGGGATTGGAGAAGTCCATTCATTGATTATACGGTTCATGGGATTTTGCCTGAAGATCCAAAAGAAGCTGCATCAATCAAGAGACGATCATTTCGATTCTATTATGATTCGTCTTTACATATGCTATACCGTCGTTCATATGATGGACTTTTGCTGTGCTGTCTCTCAGAAAGTGAAGCTAAACAAACACTTCGTGAAGCTTATGATGGTTTTTGTGGTGCTCATCAACCAGGTCCAAAATTACAAGACCGCATTCGAAGAATGGGATATTATTGGCCATCCATGATAGCAGATGCTGTGGATTATGCCAGACGGTGTAAAGCATGTCAGATTCATGCTGATTTTATTCATCAACCGTCTGAATTCTTGCATCCTACAGCAGCTTCTTGGCCCTTCGAAGCTTGGGACATGGATATTATTGGTCCGATTAATCCTCCCTCTGTCATGGAACATCGGTTTATATTGGCTATAACCGATTACTTTTCTAAATGGGCAGAAGCGGTTCCTCTTGTTGATGTAAAAACATCTAATGTGGTAAATTTCATCAAACATCATGTTATTTATCGTTTTGGGATTCTCCGACGGATAATTCATGACAATGGACCACAGTTTGCCAGTCAGGCATTTTATCGGTTTTGTAATAAAAATCGAATTCAAAATCTGGCTTCTACGGCTTATAATCCAGCTGCTAATGGTTTAGCCGAAGCTTTCAACAAGACGATCATCAAACTTCTCAAAAAGTTCATCTCTTCTAATAAACGTGATTGGAATGAGAAACTTGGAGAATATTTATGGGCTTATCGAACGACAGTCCGAACTCCTACTGGTTTTACACTATTTTTATTGGTCTATGGATGTGAGGCTGTCCTTCCACTAGAAATCCAGATACCTTCTCTTCGAATAGCCATTGCTAATGAGCTAACCACAGAGAACAATGATCGCTTACGACTCCAAGAACTTGAAGGATTGGACGAGAAGCATCTTCAAGCTCAACAGCATGTTGAACTATATCAAGCCCGTATATCTCGAACTTTCAATCGTAAAGTTAAAGAGAGGGTATTCAAAGTCGGTGAACTAGTATTAGCTGTTCGAAGACCGATGGTGATGACTCATAAGAGCAAAGGAAAATTCCAAGCAAAATGGGAAGGCCCTTATGTTATTGAGACAGTTTTTTTCCAACGGTGCCTATCGGTTATCTAAGCCCAATGGAGATTTACTCATGATGCCGATCAATGGCAAATTTTTTAAGAAGTACTATGTATAAAAAAACACAGAATGAAAATAAAATCTTTTTTATTTTTGTTCAAAACAAAGGATTAAGGATGAGGACCACTGCCTTCCTTATTGAATACATAGTCAGCCAATGCATCGAAGACATCATTGCCTGAGTTCATAAAAAACTTGTAGGCAGCCATCCTCAACGCCTCTTCTTCAGGAGTTTTTTCTGGCTCTACCAAGAAAGCGAGGATATCTTGGGGTGGCCTGGGCGTAGAAGAGCCGTCGCCTATTCCGGCTGATCCTGACACAATTGGCTCAATGGGGCACATCTCGGTGACGTCTTCAACCTTCATGGTGACTTCAGTCTTTTGCAGCACGTCCTTGGAAGACATTTCCGATAGAAGAGTGGAAACAAGGATGAAACTTTACAAAAAAGTTCTCATCTATTTATAGGAGAGAGCTATTAATGAACCGATTTTGGAAATTGAAACAACTTTTTATTCCCGAAAAGACCTATCCATTCATTACATCAGATTCATCCATTTAATTGTGGAATTGATTTGGTCTTTCTTTTCCCAAAAGAAATGCTGGTTCATTCATTCTTTCATAATTTTGGTATATATCCTCAATGACATCTGTCTTCTTCCCCAGCTACCAATGTTTGGTTAAGCTGATTACTTGTCTCTTCATTGAGAAATATTAATCTTTTATCTTACCAGTTGGTATAAAAATTTAGATTTATTATCTATCATGTCCATTCGACCTCTGCAGAAATATTAAGTCTGCTTATTTTTGCCTATCTATCATGTCTATTTTGACCTCTGAATAGATATTAATCTATTTTTCTTTGAGTTGTTACAATCTGTCACGTCCATATTACCTCTGATAGTATTGTATACTCTAAAACAGAAAATAAGATTTCATTTTCATATTACCTCTAGATAGATACAAGTTATGGAGTGTAGAAGACTTGTCACGTTCATATTACCTCTGAAAAATATACTAAAACAAACAATAGTTCTTTTTTTGAGAAGTCTATTACATTTCTTAGACTTTCTTACAAATCATAATGGAAATCTATTACATCTTGGATTTTCATTCTATACAACAACGATGACCTAATGGAGATCTATTACTTCTTTGGATCTTCTTCGTCGGATTCGTTGTTGGTGTCAATTCCTTGCTGTCTGAGCCTCAATGGCGACCAGAATAGTAGGAATTAACTCTGGTCTTCTCTCTCAGACGAGAGAAGAATCCCAGAGTATAGCAGCCCGAAGACGTGTTGCTGCCAATACAACTGGTGGAGAAATGACGGCCCTTCAAAAGAGATAGGAACGTATCCAGCATTGGGATACGATTCCTAGTTCTGCCGTGAAAGGAACTCTACTACCCAACTTCTCGGGTTAGAGTTGACTCCACCATCCAACTTTTCGTGTATAAAGGCTCTTCCTACCATCTGAGGAAGACCCTTCTATCCTACGGAGAGTTCTGAGTTGTCTGATTTGCGCGTCAAAAGCACATGAGCTCCCTGATGTTGGTGTCAGAAAGATGCTCCCCACAGCATCCAAGACGCCAATGCCGGTTCTGGAATAGTTCTTCAGCCAAGCTTCTGCAGAAAACAGCAAAGAAAGATTTTTTGTCATCAAGCGCATACTGGCCAATCAAAGACAGATGCTCGTGCACCTTGTTCAATTAAAGACAAATGATTGTCTTCAACAGGCGCACCTTATCTATCAAGGATTTGCGCTCATTTTCAGCAGGCATGCCTTATCTATCAAAGATAGGTGCTTGTTTTCAACAAAAGCTCAAAGGCAGCCGATTGCGCACCCTGTTTAAATTAAAAGAAGAGCGCACCCTAACTTTTTTTTCGATGAAATGTGATGCGCATAATAAATGGATAAATGATGATTATACACAGAAAAGCTACTATTTCACGATGAGCTTACCATCAAGATCAGATGATTCGGCCTTAAAAGTTGTTGAATCAACGTCTGGTGACATGGCGTACAAAGGAACGATATCGGAAAGCATCACCGTTATCAATCTCTTGTTGGAGAATGGAATCTTGCAAAAAGCTATTCTCGGAGAAGAAAAAGAATAAAGGAATGAGAATGTATAAACATTCTTTAAACTCAGCTATTTATAAAGGGTCAAAGAAACAGATGACGTGAGTCTATTTCGGGAAAGATCCTAACAAGAGGCGCTCATAATCACAGAACAGTTGCCACGTGTTGTTTTGTTTCTCTTGGGAATGAGCAAACATGGAAACAGTCAAAAGAGGTGCAGAATGATCTTATATCAATGTATAACACGAATAAAGGTGAAAACAACACCAGAATTTTATTTTTATAAAAGAGAGTAGGCCCCTACAGATAATTTGAGTGTCACAAATGCATAGATGACACCCCTACACAAAATATTATTTCTTCTTCTCTGCTTCGTTGGGCTGACGAAGGGAGGCGCCTAACTCGTGCACATTATGGATCCCTGAACGACGCATCAGATTGAGGAATGCTTCTGCATCACCGGATCCTTCGTAGGCAGTTGAGGGACCACCATTTATATGATTGAAGATCGCTGGAGTCAGTCCAAAGCACTCCATGAAGTTGCGCGCTCGCAGCAATTGATCAACCTCCGCCTCTATCTCAAGCCTTGAGCCTTGAGCTTTTTCCTTGTCAGCCTCTATTTCTTTCTTCGGTGCCATGACAATATGAGGATGAGAAGTGAGAATAAAAAACTTTTCCTTATATATACAATCAATCAACCCTTCATATTCCCTATGGAAAACTGAACATTGTCAATGCAACTCGAGGAGACGAAGAGGCGTTCGAATGTTTTCGAGAGAAAATTCATTATGACAGTTGAGTATTGACCGACGCCATTTCTTGACTTTTCATATTCAAAGTATTTCGAAATTTTTGAAGCCTTTTCAATATCCGAAAACTTTGAAGGGGGTCTTGTAGGAGCGTAAAAAGTGCTTTATTTTGACTAAATCAAAGGAATTGAGGATTTTTACGCAAGCAATTCTCTATGAGAGCTATTTTTACGCCAGGATTATTTACATTTCTACGCAAGCTAATCTGTACGCTAGCTACCCTCTACGCTAGCTACTTTACGCTGGAAAGCTGTCAGATCATGCATTTAATGCAAGTGATAATGACTCTGACATAATGATTTGCTAACAACATGCAACACAGAAGTCGAGAAGATCGGATTTACACAAAACCCAATACTTGTCGTATGGTGTGCAGAGAAGGCTATTTTACGCTCAATAAAAACACTTCTTTTTACGCACGATAGTTATGTGAGTTTTTACGCTCAAGGCTATTGTGAGCGTAAAGTCTATCTGGGCTAAGTTTTACGCTCAAGGCTATTTTAGCCACTTTATGCTGGGAAGTTTTATTTGGATTGTTTTTATGCCAGTTGCCACTTTACGCTCGGAGCATATTTTGGGTCATTTTTACGCTCGATCCTTCCTGACTACTTTGGAACGTGGTTTATCCACGTGGCTTTCATGCCACATTTATTGAGGAACGTGTATACGTGCTCCCTATTTTTGTTGAAATAATAGGATACGTGTCAACATACGCAGAAGGTGACTTCCATCGTGGGTGACAGTTACCAGCGTAAAAACCCAATTTTGTTGTTTTTTATGCACAATGGGTCAAGTCTATAAATAGACTTATTTTTCACATTAAAGGCATCAGGAGCAGAGAGACAGGAGAGAATACAGAGATCAGAGCCCAGAGACTTTGATTTTCGAGAGCATTCTTCTTCAACTTTTCTTCCAGAACAGAGTGAAGCAAAGCAGAAAAGCATTCGACCTCGCCATCAGTGCCCAAGTGCGTCGATACCTTTCTGGTGACTTAGTTCTTCCGGCTGTTCATCTTCTAACAGTACTCTTCATCATCATCGTATGGTCCAAGGAACAAAGTGATCGCCTTCAGATCAGACTTCCATAGCAATACTTCCCAGAACAATTTGTACTTTTTATACTCTTTCTCGTTTTATTTTCAAAGGCCAATTTTAGGCATTTTGTTAAGTAAAACACTACCAAGTTTGCGCGTATTAATACACGATCGAGTCACATGTCATGCCGGGTTGTGGCACAGTCAGTTATATGTTTTCTTTTACAAGTATATGATATGGTTGTTCATGTTATAAGTCCAGACATATTTTATCTGCTAGCAGTCTTGTTGGACAATAGATGTACTACTCGTACCCCTGGACATTCGGGTATCTGCAATCAGATAGTTGCGAAGATTCTCAACTTGCATACTAGTAATTAGGATTGTGTTAACCCTAACAAGTTAATGATAGAAAGCCGTAGGCAATGATTGGCCGTGCACTTTTGATTGTTTGTTACTTTATATGCTCTTTGTGTTGTTGAGTGGCCAGAGACTAAGTTCTGCTCGACAAAATATCTGTAAACTCGGTCCTTGTTTTGGTTTAAGAGTTGTGGCTCCGACTTCGAGTAGTTCCTAAGTCCCTTGTTGCTTATCGGCTTATTATTTTGTTTTGCTATATTGTTCAGTATTTACATTCAGTTAGTTATATTCTCGAGATACGTGTATTGGTACCGTACTAGTCTCGACCAGCATTTATTTATATTTACTATATGTTATTGTTTTGTTTGTGGGGTTTATGTCGTTCACCTCGAGCTTTTCTTGTGGTACTTACTATTTGGGGCCTGACCCCACTGGTTTTGTTTGGCCAGATTTACCGTTGGAGCCCGAAGATTCTTCCTACCTTTCTCTGGATGACCCGCCGCCTGCTTAGATCTGCGGTTGTTCCTCCTCGCGAGTGGGTTCCCTTTTTACCACTTACGATTCATTTCATTTTGGTGGTGTTAGCTAGGGCATGTGTTAGCCCTATTATTTCGAGACTTTCTCTGACTTCGGTCAACATGATGTATTACATTAGATATAGACTGATATAGTGATCATATATATTGGTACTTTGCTAGTGTAGTATTTTGTATTCACTAGCTTCATGATCATGTATGATATAGTATTTTGGGACGCCTCTTTACTTTCATATTTGATATACTCTTGATACTTGTTGTTGTTGGATTGAGATAGGATTTGTTCGACCATATGAGTCGTCAGTGGCATGCTAGAGTCTTCCCACTTGTCTTCTAGACAGCTTTAATCGTACATTGGGGTATTGGCGTACCTTGATATACGTAACTGGCTTTGTTTTGCCCCTGCTATCCAGTATTCTGGTTCTGGGGCATGACAGAGTTTTTTGGTGGCCCATGCAGGTCTGTCTTCAGACTTGTGGGGGATTCATCTTGTTAGAATCTCAATCCTATATTTGTCTTCATTTGATCTCCCTTTGCTTAGCATTCTCGTTTTCCTTGAACTGTAAACATGATTGACATATCCTTGTTCTATTCATGTCTATTATTGATATCTCGTGTCCTTATCTTTCAGGGACACACTGCCTGCTTCTTCTTTTGAAGGTTCAGTTGCTCCACCGTCTCAGGCAGCTCAGATGGAAGGTCATGATCAGACCCCGCATCCGCATAGTCAGAATCCAGCACCATCTCTGCATCCGTCGACAGCTCAGTCTGTTTCTGTTCAGTCAGCTCAGCCAGCTCCGTCAGTCCCTTCAATACAGCTAGCCTAGGTAGACCAGCGTGCCCTACTCGAGATGATACGGGATATGATGGCGGCACAACAACACCAACATCAGAATCAGCTTCAGATCCAGCAGCAGGTGGTTCTGTTGTACCAACAGTTGCAGCAGGGCCAGGACCATACCAATAATACCCTCTGCCAGGGCGTTACAGTAGCTTTGGAGACGAGTGGACGTCGTGGTCACAACTCAGCATCCGACTTTAGTCGCCTGCGTCCAGCTCAGTTCTTCGGCACCGAAGATGCAGTATCAGCCGATTCTTGGCTTCAGGACACCGAGGCCATTTTGGAGGCAACTAAGACTCCAGCAGAGGATAGGGTAGCAGTGGTGAAGCTACAGTTATCAGACATTGCCCGCGACTGGTGGGTAGCACAGGAGATGGGTCTTCCTAGGCCGGTTAGTTGGAAGATATTTCGGGAGCGCTTCCAGAAGAAGTTCTTCCACACCTCAGCCAAGTTCGAGCTCCAGCAACAATTCATCAACCTTCGCCAAAAGACGAGGACTGTGGATCAGTATACGACAGAGTTCTGTAGGCTTAGTCGATTTGCATCGCACATGGTGGCTTCTGATGGTGATAGAGCTCGGAGGTTTGAGCAGGGCATGCACTTGGAGCTTCAGCAGCTCATGGTAGGCCATTTTTATGACACCTTCGATACAGTACTGAGAGCAGCTAGATCCTTGGAGATGACAAGTCAGAGGATAGCAGATAGGACCGAAGGTCAGAAGAGGTCACGCTCGACTATAAGGGGCATTACCATTCAGTCCTCAGTCCCAGCTCCAGTAGTCAGAGCTCAAGATCATCGACCTCCTCGTCAGACAGTATCATCAACCCCGACAGTGGCATCAGTACAGCAGTCCAGACAGTCAGGTCAGCCAGGATGTGATTATTGTGGAAAGCCAGGGCACACTAGAGCCCAGTGCAGGGGGGCCAATCATCAGTATCTCAGGTATGGTACGTCTGACCATATGATTGGATCTTGTCCACTATTACATCCAGAGGGTTCATCAGTTTCCCCAGTGCCGTTGGCGATCGAGAGGGCACTAGTAGAGTCAGCTCGATCCTATGTTCAGCACCCATTTCTGACGCAGTCCCAGCAGTTTCAGCACCAGCGTCTAGCACAGTATGTCCAAGCCCTACGGGCAGGACCGATCTAGCAGCAGACTACACGAGTACCCCTGAAGCGTGGGCAGGCTTTCAATATGAGCTTGCAGGAGCTGTTGGCCGAGGGCGGTCAGATTGTAGGTGAGATTTTGAGCATTCCTTTAGTTTATCTTACTATTGGGTTTTGTTGACGGTCTTGTATTCCACCTACATTCAGAGTACAATGGTCGCCTCGACATATTCGGCTAGTGAATGCGAGTTTCTCGTACCACTCATCTGCATCCGTATCTCGTGATCCACGATATCTATCATGTATCCCGACTATGTTGGTGCGTCCTGGATTAGAGTCATGTCTTCGACTGAGTCGTTGGTACCGACTTACTTCGAAACTTGACCCTTGTCCACTTTGTGAGTCAGCGTAGGCAAGCGAGGACGAATCCCTACTCAACTGACTCAGGGGTATATTATTCCATATGCCTCCTTTTCTTGTATTATATATGTATGTATTTATTATTTTTCGCATTTATTTAAATTCTGTATCTCAAATAACACTTGTACACGGGATATTTTCTTTCGATGTGTTACGATTTTACAATATTTTAGCATGTGTATTTTTGTTCGACTGGCTTTAGGAAATTCCGAAGACGAAATTTTTCTAAGTTGTGGAGAGTTGTGAGACTCGTCTCACAGTATCGGTATTTATATACGGATACGTATTTTGTATTATATTTCGTATTTTTTTGGTTTTCGGAATGCTTTAAAAAAATTCCCAAATTATAGATTTTCTCCTTGACCGACATACTGACGGTGTACCGGTGTATACCGACGGCATACCGTCCGGACAAATTTTCCATATTTTTGATATTTTTGATTTATGATATTTTCAAGAATAGTATTTCTGATATTTTCATGAATAGTGTTTCTGATATTTTTGTGAATAGTATTTAGATATTTTGATGAATAGTATTTGAAATAATGTGTAGGCAACTCTAGAGGGAGGTGAATAGAGTTTGTGTCGATAATCACCAAATAAAAAATAACTCTATACCACCTCCACAAAACAACTATCAAGATAGTAAATAAATCAGAGAGAAATGCGGAAGTAAATAAAGATCAGAAGAGCATACGCAAACACAGCAGTTTTAACCTGGGTTCCCTCGTGGAGGACTAGTCCAGGCCTGAGAACTCTAGCTCAGGATTGAAATCCACTATTTGTGAAATAGTGTACAACCACGTGCCTTTACTCAGAAGAGCACGCCAACTTCTTACAGATTCGCAGGTGGCAAAAACTTGGAATTGTCCAAGTGACTTTTCTTTTCAACTCTTGCACAAAAACTTCTAGCTGAATCGCACTTGAGCACCTTGGGGCTTAGGAAGTTTTATGGCTAGTAGATTGGAAGAGTAAGGCTTAGGTAGTATAAGGCTTAGATGATTGAGAGTGAGAGATAGAAAGATGATAAAGAGATGAATAAAAATGGTTGAAATCATGCCCTATATATACTAGTCTGGAAGGCAGAATTCGGCCAGAATTCTGTCCTCAAAATTCAAAAATATGGCCGTTGTACCAGCTAGCAATTGGTAACCCTAAAAATCAGTTTCTGAAAATTAGGGGACAGAGTTCGACCCGAAATCTGTGTGGGGGCAGATTTCGGCCCGAACTCTGCCTCCTAGGTGGCAGAATGGACTTTTGGCCTTTGGGCTTTATTTGGCTTGGTGGATCTTGGGCTTGGTTCAGAAATTGGTCTGTTTGTATGGTAGAGCTTGGAGAGATATGTCTAGGGGTTGAGATGACTCAGTGCGACTCAACATACACATTCTCCTAGACTCAATAATTTGAAGATTACAGACTTGGAACAAATAGAAAAGCCAAGAGCTCTTTGATGACGTCTTTCTTCTGATATTTGAGCAGACCTGAAGACGCCTTTTTTCTTGTCAGCAGTCGTCCAAAGATAAACAGATCTGGAAATCTGAATACCTTTTGGGGGCTTCGCCCCCGAACCTCCGACGGGGGGCGCTGCCCCCTCGACCCCTGTCCGCTGATCGGGTAGCGGAACCCCCGATGCGAGGCCCCGGATAGGTCGCTAGGCGGTTCGGAGAAATCTTTTTGTATGACGCCGTCTTTGGTCCATCATTAATTTTTCATTGCCTATGTCCTGGTTTGATCATGCTTACTGCATGTCTACAAATACATGTTAGGCCAACAAAATATGTTGCAGTACGATACAAACATAGCAATATAATATAGGACAATTAGGACAATGCTAAGTTTAAGTAGCAACATGATAGTGAGTATATGAATATTAATGACATCATTATGTTAAACTTAACTGATTAGCCATATTCAAAAACACGATGTAATTATTGGGCCAACAATCTCCCCCTTTTTGATTATGGCAAATCGGTTAAGTTTAAGACAGATACGATAGATGCATGTATCACTAATAAACACATATTGTGTGCTAAATTAAACTTATTTTTTCCCCTTTGGCATGATCAAAAAATAAGCTCCCCCGTAATATGAGATAAAACGAACTCAAGCATAAGTAAAGGAGGAAGGAATAGACAATCATGATCAAGATATACCAAATGAGAAACAATGGGAGAAGTGTGTAAAGACAAGTATAGAAACTACATACCAAAATGTAGAGTGCCAAATAGAAAATAGCTTGTCAAAACACAAATAGTTGGTAAAACTAAAAGAATTTGAAATTAATCAATAGATAGTTTACCAACATGAAATCCAAAAAAAACATCCAAAAATATAGTATGATATGAAATATTGCTCTAGTTTTGGAAGAGAATTATGAAATAAAAGATTTCAGTCAAAAAACGTAGGGATTAGATAATTGCAAATAATAGATATCAAAGAAGAAAGATACCAATTGAGATATTTAAATAGACAAACTTAATATCAATTGAAATATATAAACTTGAAACATTGATCAATGAAACTATGATAGTCACAATTGTCCACAGATAAATAGTGAAACAAAATAAAGGAATGATCAATATAATTGATATAAAATGATCTCATTATTTGTAAATCTATTTACTTATCCAAAATTCATGCATTTGAACTCAATTACCTTATCATGCTATATGAATATCCTTTAGATAAACATGAAGGTAAAGAAGAAAAATATTTGAGAAAGAGAAATTCAGTCGACGTAAATGCTCTCCCTTAAACTATTACCAACATAGATAAAATCATGAATTTTGGGTAAGTCCACAACAAGGAAAGCCAAATTAAACATACAAAGAAAGCCAAATCAAAGAAAGCACAATAGTCATCAAGATAAAATACGAAAGTAAATATTAACGAGATGACCCATATAAAAGAGAGATAATATGATAAAAACAATTGCATATACTCTCATAAACCTTTCACAAAATATCAGTATCCTAATAATGATAAAAAATGGGTCAATGATGAACTACGTATACGACATATTAAAGGGTATAAATGAATTGAACCAATTTATTTGCTCCCCCTTAAAATATGCGTATCTAGTTCCAAAGCACTAATAGCAAAAAATGATAACTTCAAGATCTAGGGGTAAATCAACTATTGATTTCTCCCCTTGCTCAATGCTATAAAAACGTCTATAAGATGATAACTTATGACATAAACAAAATGATATAAGGCTATAAAAATGTCATAGAACAAAAAATATCATCTTTAGTCAAGAAGATATATCCACTAATAGTTACTAAAGATGAGAAATCAAAAGAATATTTCAATTTAGCACATGTAATCAAAAGACGACATACACTAACCTATATAGAAGAATATCATATTGAAATATGATAGATCAATGCATGTTACCTTTTGAGAAAAATGTCATCATGAAAGGAAGAAAATCAATTAAATCAATCATGATGAAAGTCAAAATATAGCTCAAGAACAAAAAATAAATAAAACTCAAATATCATGTCCATGATTATCTAATTAAGAAATGATCAACCAATTTATTGCTTTGCATGGACTATGTATGTTTTACCACATATGTACCCATCACCGGGTAATAATCCAACCTTTGTTAATACTAAATGAGAAACCAATGAAGTTCAAATAGCAAAGAGCATATGTGATAATCCATGAGTAGTCAAAGTAGAGTAATAAATTAACTTGATAACCGCATAATTAGATAATATAGGACTACTCAATCATTAGGATCATTCATAAAGTAAACCAAAAAATAATTATGATCCGTCATAAATCCCATCTAAAAACCATATAAACAAACCAATGGAAAATATAAAAAAGAGTCAATCTTATTCAAATGATTGCAAATTTATTCCAAAGAAATAATAATATAATAAAATCATGACTCAAAAGATGAGTGAAATTTAAGAGATGCTTTCCAATAACTAGTATGGAAGGAAGTTAAAGCGATGAATCACAAACCTTAATGGAAACAAGATTAAATTAAAAAAATTGTCAAACTAATTTTAGAGACCAAACATATGTATCTAAAATAGAATACAAATCTCATCAAAAAAATTCATAAATCTTGTTTTTGTAAACTAGCATATCACATATAGATTAAAATTCAAGAAGATAGCTAGATGAGTGAAAGTGAACAAAAATTATGTAGCTTAACAATACATCGCAAATAAGCAAGCTAGCTACATAACTAATTAAGATTAATGAGATAGGCCATTAACATGATAAATGTGCTCATTAAATCTTAAGTCACTAACACTAAAGATACACATTGGGGCTTAGGAAGTTTTGTGGCTAGTAGATTGGAAGAGTAAGGCTTAGGTAGTATAAGGCTTAGATGATTGAGAGTGAGAGATAGAAAGATGATAAAGAGATGAATAAAAATGGTTGAAATCATTTCCTATATATACTAGTCTGGAAGGCAGAATTCGGCCAGAATTCTGTCCTCAAAATTTAAAAATATGGCCGTTGTACCAGCTAGCAATTGGTAACCCTAAAAATCAGTTCCTAGAAATTAGGGGACAGAGTTCGACCCGAACTCTGTGTGGGGGCAGAGTTCGGCCCGAACTCTGCCTCCTAGGTGGCAGAATGGACTTTTGGCCTTTGGGCTTTATTTGGCTTGGTGGATCTTGGGCTTGGTTCAGGAATTGGTCTGCTTGTATGGTAGAGCTTGGAGAGATATGTCTAGGGGTTGAGATGACTCAGTACGACTCAACGTACACATTCTCCTAGACTCAATAATTTGAAGATTACAGACTTGGAACAAATAGAAAAGCCAAGAGCCCTTTGATGACGTCTTTCTTCTGATATTTGAGCAGACCTGAAGACGCCTTTTTTCTTTTCAGCAGTTGTCCAAAGATAAACAGATCTGGAAATCTGAATACCTATCGGGGGCTTCGCCTCCGAACCTCCGACGGGGGGCGCTGCCCTCTCGACCCCTGTCCGCTGACCAGGCAGCGGAACCCCCGATGCGAGGCCCCAAATAGGTCGCTAGGCGATTCGGAGAAATCTTTTTGTATGACGCCGTCTTTGGTCCATCATTAATTCTTTATTGCCTATGTCCTGGTTTGATCATGTTTGATCATGCTTACTGCATGTCTACAAATACATGTTAGGCCAGCAAAATATATTACAGTACGATACAAGCATAGCAATATAATATAGGACAATTAGGACAATGTTAAGTTTAAGTAGCAACATGATAGTGAGTATATGAATATTAATGACATCATTATGTTAAACTTAACTGATTAGCCATATTCAAAAACACGATGTAATCATTGGACCAACAGTATTTAGATATTTTTGTGAATAGTGTCGATGCATCCTATTATCCATTGGATAATTGGTTTTCTTTCAATGGCTAGGATTGATCTAGATTTTAACATGGATCGCGATCCAAAGGTCACGACTAATTCACCCCTTCTATATATATCCATTGAGTTTCTCTCTCCTCTCTTTTCTTTCCTTCTCCATTTCCTCTTCACTCTCTTCCCTCTTCCTCAAGCTTAGGAAGGCTTGGCCTTGAGGCCTAGAGTGTGGTTTTGGAACCCCTCTTGGTGGTGGAGTAGAAGATTAGGCTTGGAACTTAACCCTAGGCAAGTAAATCTTGCTCAAAAGTGATATGACTATGCTATAATTTTATTTTCCATAGAAATTAAAGTTTTATTATTCTATAATATGCTCCTCTAAATTGTTAACATCATCTGAGTTTCTAGAGGTAATTTTTGAGTATTTTGAGGTATTGATCTATCAAATTCTTTAATTTGTGAAAACTAATACTTCCATATTGTAGGTAATTAAATTTTATGCGATTTTGGCTTTTGAAAATCCGAATTTTGATTTAAAATGAAGTTTTTATGGCCGAAACAAGTTTTGGCAAAAATCTGGATTTTGTTGCTGTTTGGAAGATCGGAATTCTGACGGTATACCGCAGTATACTGAAGGTATACCGATTTTTGCACCAGAAACTTTCTGTCTTTAGGACGGCATACCTCCGGTATACCGGCGGTATGCCGTTTTAGGCTGATTTGAGCTGTTTTTGCCTGTTTTCGTGCGCATTTGCTATTTTCTTCGATTGAAATGATATTTTATCATGCTTTAGTGTTTTAGTATAGTTAGAACATGATTGTACAATATATATACATGACATGTGTTCATGTTCATGTATTGTTTTATGTCCAGATTCTTGATAGTGGCTCGTAGTAGCGCACTCATGACTTGATTTTCTTATTGATTTCTAGACCCGAGATATGAGTACATGTTCTTTCTTGAACCGTGGATATAGCTTGTTAAATGTTAGTCTATTACATCTTGGCACTGGACAATCAAGTGTGAGTATTGTTCCGTGTATCACGTGATGTTAGTACGGGGATGTTCGTAAGTGATAACTTACGAATTACTCGTACATAACACATGTCATCTTAGGAAATTCTTTAGTGTCCACGACTTAAGAATTTGACATGAATATGATAAGGTAAATGACTAGTAAAATTCAAGTAGATCATTGTAGGAGGAAATTTGCACTACCAATTCCGACCTCCAAGGGCCCCATGAGGCGTGGCTTAACCCTGCTAGGCAAGGGCTCCATGACCTACCATGTTTGTGCGTATTGATACACGATCGAGTCACATGTCGTGCCGGGTTGCGGCACAGTTAGTTATATGTTTTCTTTTACAAGTATATGATATGGTTGTTCATGTTATAAGTCCAGACACGTTTCATCTGCCAACAGTCTTGTTGGGCAATAGATGTACTACTCGTACCCCTGGACATCCGGGTATCTGCAGTCAGGTAGTTGCGAAGATTCTCAACTTACATACTAGTAATTAGGATTGTGTTAACCCTAGCTAGTTAATGATAGAAAGTCATAGGCAATGATTGGCCGTGCGCTTTTGATTGTTTGTTACTCTTTTTGTGTCGTTGAGTGGCCAGAGACTAAGTTCTGCTCGGGAAAATATCTACAACCCCGGTCCTTGTTTGGTTTAAGGGTTATGGCTCCGACTTCGAGTAGTTCCTAAGTCCCTTGTTGCTTATCGGCTTATTATTTTCTTTTGCTATATTGTTCAGTATTTATATTCGGTCAGTTATATTCTCGAGATACGTGCATTGGTACCGTACTAGTCTCGACCCGCATTTATTTATATTTGTTATATGTTGTTGTTTTGTTTGTGGGTTTATGTCGTTCACCTCGAACTTTTCTTGTGGTACTTGCTATTTGGGGCCTAACCCCACTGGTTTTGTTTGGCCAAATTTATCGCTAGAGCCCGAAGATTCTCCTTACCTTTCTCTGGATGACCCGCTGCCTACTTAGATCTGCGGTTGTTCCTCCTCGCGAGTGGGTTCCCTTTTTACCACTTGCGGTTCATTTTATTTTGGTGGTGTTAGATAGGGCATGTGTTAGCCCTATTATTTCGAGACTTTCTCATACTTCAGTTAATATGATGTATTACATTAGATCTAGACTGATATAGTGATCATGTATATTAGTACTTTGCTAGTATAGCATTTTGTATTCACTAGCTTCATGATCATGTATGATGTAGTATTTTGGGACGCCTCTTTACTTTCATATTTGATATACTCTTGATACTTGTTGTTGTTGGATTGAGATAGGATTTGTTCGACCATAGGAGTCGTCAGTGGCATGCTAGAGTCTTTCCACTGGTCTTCTAGACATCTTTGATCGTACATTGGGGTACTGGCGTACCTTGATATAAGTAGCTGGCTTTGTTTTGCCCATGCTATCTAGTATTCTGGTTCTGGGGCGTGACAGCCACGTACCTCCTCGGCTGAGACACGTGAAACACGTCATGTACTCCCTCTAACGACGGTGGCAATGTCAATCTGTAGGCAACCTCTACAACACGTTCCAAGACATCGAAATGGCCGATGTATCTTGGACTCAACTTGCCACGTCCTCTGAATCGAATCGTGCCTCTCGTGAGGGATATCTTCAAGAAAACATGGTCGCCTTCGTTGAACTCCAAAGGTCGACGACGATTGTCTGCCCACTGCTTCTGTCGATCCTGCGCTGCTCGCAGGTGGTCCTGGATCTTCTTCACCTTCTCCACTGTGCTCAAAACCAACTCGGGACCCAATATCTGTCGCTCTCCTATGTCGCTCCAACAAACAGGAGATCGATAATTTCTACTGTTCAACGCTTCAAACGGTGCCATCTGTATGCTCGTTTGATAGCTATTATTGTAGAAAAACTCCACAAGATGAAGGTGGTCTTCTCATGATCCGCCAAAGTCAAACATACACGCTCTCAACATATCCTCTAGCATCTGAATAGTATGCTCTGACTGGTCGTCTGTCTGCGGATGGTACGCCGTGCTAAACTTCCAACGCGTACCCAAACTTACTTGCATGCTCCTCCAAAAGTGTGAGGTAAACCTAGAGTCACGATCTGACACGATGCTAACTAGTACACTGTGTAGCTTTTACTTCGTATACATATCCGCCATAACTTCTGTGGACTGTCTCACTCTAAAAGGTAAGAAATAGGCCAATTTGGTAAGTCTATCAACAATCACCCATACCGCATCTCGTCCACTAGGACTCCGAAGAAATCTTGTGATAAAGTCCATCGTGATGTGCTCCCACTTCCACTCGGGAATGGTTAATGGCTGCAGTAATCTGGTCGTCCTCTGGGGCTCGACCTTCACTTGTTGGCATACCAAACACTTGGCCATAAAATGAGCTATCTTCCGCTTCATTCCGTGCCACCAATAATACTGTCACAAGTCCCGGTACATCTTAGTTCCTCCTGGATGAATAGAGTAAGTCGAACTGTGTGCTTTCGCCATCAACTCTTGTCGTAGCTCTCCATTAGGAACATAAATACGATCACCACTTTGCAATGTCCCATCGGGATGAATCCTCAATCATGTCTGCTCTCCTGCCTCAGTCCTCTCTCAAAGCCGTCGAAATCTAGCATCCGTGCGCAATGTCGCCTTGATACGATCTACTAATAATGATTGCACTTGGAAATTGGCCAACACGCCATCTGCTCCAGGCAATACTACCTCAATACCAAGCTGCTGCAAGTCTCTAATCAACTTCTTCTGCGTAGTCAAGACGTGCGCTATGGGCTTACGGCTTAATGCGTCTGCCACGACATTAGCCTTGCCCGGATGATAATGTAGCTCGATCTCGTAATCCTTCATCAACTCCAAACAACGTCGCTGTCGCATATTCAACTCTTTTTGTGTGAACACATACTTGAGGCTCTTATGATCAGTGTAGATATTAACCTTCTTGTCGTACAAGTAGTGTCTCCATAGCTTTAAAGCAAAGATAACCGCTGTAAGTACTAGATCATGGGTCGGATAATTCTTCTCATGCACCCTCAATTGTATCGATGCGTATGCTACTGCATGACCTGCTGCATCAGTACGCATCCTAATCCCTTCCTGGATGTATTACTGTATATCACAAATCCTCTCAGTCCTGATGGTAGTGTCAAGATAGGTGCAGTAGTCAAGCGCTTCTTCAACTCGTCAAAAGCGGCTTGACACTCATCTGTCCATACAAACTCTTGATCCTTGTAAGTGAGTCAAGTCATAGGCCCCACTATTCGAGAGAAATCTTCTACGAACCTTCGGTAATAACTCGTAAGTCCAAGAAAACTTCTCACCTCGAAAGCTGATGTAGGAGCGGGCCATGCCTTGACTGCTGTGATCTTCTCCGGGTCTACTGATATGCCGTCTCCAGTAACAATATATCCAAGAAATGATACCTCCTTGAGAAAGAAATCACACTTGCTAATCTTTACAAAAAGTCGCTCATTCCTCAAGGTCCCCAAAACAATCCGTAGATGCTGCTCATACTCCTCTTAACTCTTGGAGTAGATCAAGATATCATCTATGAAGACGACTACAAATTTGTCCAAGTACTAGTAAAAGATCTTGTTCATTAAATTCATGAAGACCGCGGGAGCGTTGGTCAAACTGAAAGGCATGACCAAGAACTCGTAGTGTCCATACCTCGATCGAAAAGCCGTCTTCGTAATGTCTTCCTTCCGAACTTTCAGTTGGTGATAGCCCGACCATAAGTCAATATTGGAGAATACTTCTGCTCCACTCAGTTGATCGAATAGATCGTCTATACGCGGCAAAGGATACTTGTTCTTAACCGTCACTGCATTCAAAGCTCTGTAGTCGATACACATGCGCACTGTCCCATCTTTTTTTGGCACAAAAAGGACGGGTGCTCCCCATGGTGACGTACTGGCACGAATAAAGCCTTTCTCCAATAAGTCGTCAATATGTGTCTTTATCTTTACCAACTCCTTCGGTGCTAGTCGATATAATCGAGATAAAATAGGCTCGGCTCCGGGAATAAGCTCAATAGAAGCCTCGATGTCTCGGTCAGTTGGTAGTCCCGGCAGATCCTCGAGAAATACATCTTCGAACTCAGTGATGACGGGGTGCTGAGGGGTGTCTTGCATCATCATGTGAGTCCCCAATGTGGGTGCATCACAACTCTCTCCTTCTTTTTTGGTGAACTCGAACTCCCTCGTATTTGGTGGTCTAAAGACGATACTGCCCTATGGCAGTCTATAAGAGCAAAGTGCTGGCTCAACTAGTCCATTCCGAGAACCACATCGAACTTAGGCATAGGAAATACAAGGAGTCGTGCTCTCATATCTCTACCACATATCACTACATGGCAAAGTCTATAAACACCACTAACAGGTACAACTCCTCCTCCAGTGAGGATTCTAATATTATTAGATAAAGGTGTGATAGAAATACTGTGTCTAGTGGTAAAACAAGTAGCTATGAATGAATGAGTGGCTCCAGTGTCAAATAATGTGATGGCAGAAAATGAAGCAACTAAAACCATACCTACTATGACCTCTGCCTCTGTCTCTATATCCTCCACAGCAAGTGAGAATGCCTGCCCAAAATTTTGTCCTGGACCCTGAGCTCTGGCCCTCTCGAACTGTGCTGACTGGGGTGGTAATGGTGGGCGAGGTGCTGGAAGTGCTGGGGCTATCGGTCTTGGGTTATGTTGGACATAAACTAAGGACTGTCGCTCCGGACAATCCTTCACCTTGTGTTGCCCTGACCCGTATCTCAAGCACGCTCCAAGTCGAGTTCGACAATCCTTCATGAGGTATCCCTACTTCCCATAATAGTTGTAGGTGGGCTACTGATAAGGAGTGGGCGTCTGCTGGAACTGTCATATGGGTCTCTTTATAGGTCCACCCTGAGTAGCCCGGGCTGGTGTCACTGCTGGTGTATGACGTCTCGATGTTTGTTGCTGCTCTTTACGAAGAATCTCCTGAGCACGAGCTTCCTCCAAGACAGCTGAATGGGAGACTCGAGACTGTGTAGTCGTATAAGACTTGAGCTCTGGTGCAAGCCCCTGATGGAATCTCCTCGCCTTCTCTAACTCGGTCGGGATCAATCCCGCACCAAATCTACTTAGGCGATTGAACTCTGAGTCATACTCATCAACCGTCATATTTTCCTGCTTCAGATGAAGGAACTGGTCGTAGAGACCGTCTCGAACATGGATGGGAAGAATCTCTCACGGAATAGATCATAGAACTACTTCCAGGTGATTCCAGTGCCTAATCGTCTCTCTTCCGTCTTCCACCAATGGTGGGCATTATACTCTAGTAGTAGGTCCACTGCTGTCATCCAATCTCGAGCTGGCAACTGGGATGCCTTTAGTAGCTTCTCCGTACTAATGAGCCATTGTGACAACTCTAGTGGCTTTTCCATTTCTCTGAAGGCCTTGGGGTTCATATCTGTGAAGTTCTTGATAGTGCCTTCATAAGGATGCAGAGCCGGTGCTGGTGCTGGTACCGGTGCCAGAGGTGGAGGTGGGGGTCTAGCCAATGCTACCATCATAGTCTGCCTCATCAGCTCAGTCTGCTGCCACTGAGCCTGCATCATGGCATACATAAACTGGGAAGTAGGGCTCCCATCAGTCGGTGGTGAACGCATCTGATGCCTGTGGTGGAAATTGCTGAGGTAATGGTGGTGGTGGTGGCAGTGGTACATCCCCTTCCGGTGGCATGGTCGTGGTCTGCCCAGCCTGGCTGACTGAGGGTGCTTGTGTCTCCTGATGCACCGTCGACGGGGTAGTGGTAGGCTGCGACTGTCCTGGCTGGTACGGGGTTACCGGGGTCATCGGAGGATTCTGTTCCTCTTTGGTGGAAGTGTGTCCGCTTCTTAGATTCATATTGTTGGCACAAGGAAGAATAGGTCGATATTAGGAAAGGTTAGATGTGAGTTAATTCAAGTAATCAAAGGAATTCGAAAAAGTTTGGAAGTCAAAGGAAGTAGTAGTTCTGAATGAGATATTCATATTCCTATATGCAGGCTTGTTAGGCACAGTCATGCAAGCCAACAATATTTTTTGACCTGCATGGGCCACCACAAAAACATGTAACGCCCCAGTCCCAAAATACTTAGGACCAAGTACGTAGACATGCCAGCTGCATATATACAAAGAATACTCCAATATATTGAATCCTCGTATACGTACATAAGCTATATATATAATAAATAATCACAGGCCAGAATATAATCATCTAAATGTCAACACAGCCCAACGCAGAAGATAATAGAGTCAAACTAATAAATGAGTGTAGCAAATAAATAGCTGGGTTGACATACCTACTCCAAATAGCTATGATAAATAGTCTTAATGATCGGAGTACAAACTCCGCAAAATAGAAAGAAAAGAGATGCAAAAAATATCCACTAATGTCTCAATAAATGAATAATCTAGAAATCAGCAGAAGATGCCTCCTCATCAATATAGGATGGATCCAGTGCCGCTTCGTACTCCTGCAGAAACTCATCTAACCCTGGAGAGATAACCAGGTCCTCAGCGGGACGTAACAAGATACAAGAAAATACCATGCCATATAAACTGTGATATATAATATAAAGAAGAGATGAATGCAAATAGGGTACCTACCAGTTCTACAGTGATAATGCAGTTAAGAAAAAACCTTCAACGCATGGGCACTCTGGCTGCAGGACACTCAGGTATGGTCCCACCAGGATACCAGGGACCTCAAAGCATGACTTTCCTCGAATGTCAGAGGCCAGCAGGATCAGGAATAGGAAAGTGCATACGTGGCCCATACGTTAAGGAACTGTTCTCCCCACCCAATGCCTAGCAGGGTCACATCCATGACTCATAAAACCTCTAGTAACTGCCAAGTCCACTAGCATGCAATTCTATTGGCAGTTACTCCTAACCGTCGCACGCCTCATGCGTATCGGTGGCCAGCCGACTACGCGAGCACGTTTCCTATATGAGACTCACAACACATGATAAACATGTGTCATGGCCGTATGAGATATACCAATATCTCATCATCAATGGGTGGTCACTAGACTAAGTCAATACAAGAGAAATAAACAAAAAGCAATAAAACGATCGATAGAGTCACTTACACCCAAGTGTGACTTGGATGCACAGTTTATAATAATAACAATAAATATGAAATACTGAAAATAAAAATATATAAATCACAGAGTAAGGTGGCAAGGTATCTTGCCCGGTAGTACAGAAATGACAACTCCAAGCAATCAGTCACGTCAGCAATAAACCTCAAAGTCCACGAACATCTCCGGATGCTGAAACAAACATCAAGAACGTTCCCAGTGTAAAAAATATCTCTAAGAAATGTATGTCCAAAAGTTTAATTCTGGAATAGGGGCAAAATTATAATTTTGGGTCAAAACCATATCCGCCGTTAGACCCGTTTTGCATCGAAACGCGTGCCAAAGTCTATTGTCTCTAAAGTCGTCAAACTATATGTCTACAATTCCGATTTGAGGAGATGAACTCAACGGTATGTCCAATTTTAGATTCCGATGAGCCGTGCAAAAAATTGCCGGTTGGACCGGGTTGCAGGCCCGCCAAATTTGCGTTCTGGTCGACCTTCTCAGAATCGAACCAAACTTAATTGGCATACGGGACAAAAAAATTGATACGGTCCTGTTGGTGCAAGTTTCATCTCGATCCGACGACTGTACACGAAGTTATGCCCAAGTTTGTGAAAGGTCGATACGGGGGTATCTCGAAGGATACGCATTGATTTCGTCGCACACATGCAACAAAATCGGGTTTCGTCAGTTCCCACACATCGACAACATTTATACGCGCCTTTCGATGTGTATAGTGTGCGACCACATCGTCCAGTTTGTCGGGGCACACGCCGTATCGGTAAAAATTTCGAAAATTTTAATATTTTAAAGGCAGTCTTTCCGTCAACTTCAACAGAGAATTACTCCCAGCATATATATCGAAACGCCGATCTAATATGTGCGTTACGATCTTTTTTATGTTGTGTTTGACTGTTTGAATTTAGTTTCTACAAAACTCTAATGTGTAGATCACAAATTGGCTTCCAAGTTGTTGTTTTAAAACAGTTTTTAGTATTACAGAAAACAGGTTTTTCTTCAACTTTGTCTCGATTTTTCGAGCAAGTCGATGGGTCATTTTGAAATCCACCTAGAGGATCTCGAAGAGGGTCATGTGGGCTTCGCATAGAATTACGTAGAAGCGAAAATGAACAAACGAGCATGAAGAAATCAGAATGAGAAGATGGGTACCTTGCAGCGTTTACGAAACAGAGTGTTCTGTTTCGCGGCTTGGTTTGTCGTCGTTCTTCGACGATGCAGCAGTCGACGGCCAGGTGCAGGCGGCGGAGTAGCTGCACTGGGTTGCTGGCAAGGCTCGGGTGCAAGAAATTTAGGTTTCATGGAGAATCGAGAGAAAATTTTGATGGAAACTCAATTTTCGGTTTTGTGGTATATAGTGATTTAAATTCCGAAATTGGATAGGATTAGAGCAAGATTTGGATTCGAATATGTGTTAATCTAGTGGAGAATCTAGATATAAGTTTATAGAAAAAGATTTGGTTGGATTTGGTTCAAATTTGAGTGAGATTTGATTTGGTTTCGGGTTCGTATACACGCGAGTATACTCGCGGCTTGGTTTCGGTTCAGGGGGGTTTGGCTTTCGCATGGCATTGTAGTGCGGCTACAGTGCTATCTTTTTTCTTTTCTTTTTTTTTCTATTTCCTTTTCTAATTCTTCTATCTATTTCCTTTTCTAATTCTTTTTCTTACTCATTTTAATTTCTTTTAAAAATTCCTATTTCTTTTAAATAATTTATTTTTATAAATATATATACACACACATGTATATATTTTCATGTATATATTTTCATATATACATGTATATATATACTTTGGCAACTTTTTAATTCCTATCATTTCCATATATATATATATATATATATATATATATATATATATATATATATATATATATATATATATATATATATATATATATATATATGGAAATGATATATATATATATATATATATATATATATATATATATATATATATATATATATATACATATATAAATATATATATATATATATATATAATATATATATATATATTTATATATATACATATATATATATATATATATATATATATATATATATATATATATATATATATATATATTTATATATATATATACATTTATATATATATACATATATATATATATATACATATATATATATATATATACATATATTTATATATATACATATATATATATATATATATATATATATATATATATATATATATATATATAAATATATATATATATTTATATATATACATATATATATATATACTTAATTTAATAATTACAAAATTTAGGGGGTTTTACAGATTTTATAGTTATTTGATGTATGTGTATCTTCTGGATAATTGATATTATGTCTGTGTTCGATTCATATAAATGGAATTTTGGTTATACAAAATTTAGCTTCTCTTAACGGTTATAAAATGTCAATAATAAACTAATTTCTGTTGCAGAAGGGACTTTCATTAACGATTTTTAACTGTGAATAAATGATTTTCTTGATGGCTAATAGTCGTCATCTATGTCGGTGTTAAGAAAAGTTTTTTACCTACAATGACGGTTTCTCCAAACTGCTATCTTGACGGCTAAAAACAGTAAAGAAAACTATTTCATATTACGGTCAAAAACCGTCAAGAAAAGTCCTATCAGCGACCATCAAGAAAAGGAGAGACTTTTCTTGACTCTGGCCTACTTGACAGATCCACAACCGTCAAGATACCCCTTTCTTGACGGAGAAAACCTGTCAAGAAAAGCCTTTTTTTCTTGTAGTATCGCATAAATTAGAACGTCTTAAAAGTACAAATTTTTATATTAACAATCTCACGCTTTTATCATTAAAAGAATATATATATATATATATATATATATATATATATATATATATATATATATATATATATATATATATATATATATATATATATATATATATATATATATATATATATATATATTCCATAAATTGTGTTGCCTACTCTTTCCAAATAAAGTAAGAAAATTGACTCTTTATACAAGTTTTAAATAACATAACGGCGTTAGAGTAATTAATCGTTAAGTGTAACTATTAACCAAGAAAATTGAATAGGAGAAATATTAGAGATTGCAACTAGACCATCCTAGAAATGGTTGTATTTGGATCTAAGTCAAACTTTTAATTAATGTAGGGTTCAGGACCTAAGTTCGAGATCATTTTTCCTATCTCCACCTACAGTATCAGAAAACCTAGGCAAGTTTCATGTTATTCATATTCGTGTTTAGTTGATAATTAAATGCATTGCATCATTAGAACTATATATCTGTATGGTTCTCGAGACATTCTCAGGAAATTAAAACTAAATAGGATATGCCGGTCCAGTATCACGTATATGTACACGGAGTATATGATACATGATATATGATACAATATAAGTACAAGATACGGAAAAAAAATACAGGAAAGCAAGAAATAATAATAATATATTAGAAAAAATACAAATATCGAAAACGGATAGTGATACCTTTCAGCAATTTCTAGTAACATTTATCTCCGAAACGACCATCACATGCCTCCTACATGATTAAACCAACAAGTTTTTTGACTTAAGTGGATAACAAGGGAGCAATCTGCGAAAGAAAAAAAAAACTAGCGATAGAGGAGTAAGTTGCAAATGGGCAAACCCTTAAGGGGTTTATTGCAACATATTTTTTCAATTCTCATTCCAACAATGCATCCAAATTATCTCCATCTCATTTCCAGTATCGCGTACCAAAGTCAACATTTTTAGTATCTCTTGATTCATCATCTATGATCTATCCACTTGATCTATTTTTTGGCGTTGGGATTTCTATGTTTCAGATAGTTAATCTAACGGTAGTCTCCTATGCCAACTCCTTATATCGTTGTTTCATAAACCCTATAATACATTGTTTATTTACACTAGATTAGACTAGTAATGTGGCACGTCGCTTAAAGGAAAATGTCATTGTCCCTAAGGCACTAGCCTAGTGGTAGTGCGAGGGGCCGTCCAAGCACAGGTCTTGGATTCGAATCTCCTCTCGAACGGCCGTGTCGCGCCCCAGAGCCAGAATACTGGAGAGCGGGGGAATGACTCAGCCAGCTACGTATTACGGGTAGATGAATACCGTATAATACGATCAATGTTGTCTAAAAGACGAGGGGGTGCATACTACATGAAAGTCTCACTATGGTCATTTTACATATATTGTCTCAATCATTCAAATAAGAAACAGAAATAGAGAACATGTAAGATAAAGCAGTAAGGCGTCCCAAACGCTCAGTCAAAATGTTCTTGATATCTGGCTTTACAAAACATAGCCGGATGATATAGCAAAGTGTACACAATTGTTATCAGCTGCAGTCTGACTTAATTACAATTATGTAAAAGTAAGTACAAGACAATCCGACTAACATGTCGGTGCCAAACGACAAGATATTAAGTAAATAACAAAATGAGTGGGGAAGTAAGGAACCCACTCGAGTCCTCCTGCGATCATCCCTCTAGTATTGACCATCTTGGAGGTGGAAGTAGGCTGAGTCCTCGGGAACCGGCTCTAAATCTGGCCATGCAAAACCAGAGAGGTTAGACCTCCAATAGCAAGTACCACAAGGAAGCACGATATGAAGAATTAAAACCAGTAATAAGAGAATATGATAAGTAGATCTCTGCTTGCCACGGGGATTCACATAATATCACGACACTTCGAACCAACCTTCCAACCAAACAAGGACAGAAGTTGGCCCATCATGCCCTGACATTCTGATCATCTCAGTTAGGTAACAGAGTAGGTACAGTACACAAACAAATCAATTTGAACGGCCATGCAACTACTACGGCTTGCTACTGTGAGTTCCAAGTTATCCTGGAATTATGCAATCAAGGATTCCTCAGTTCTTACTATGTACAAGCAAGGCTAGTTTACCCAGTCAATCAATTATGCCAATCATAAATTAGATGAGTCCCAGCGGGACGCCCGTTATCAATATACAATATACAATAGATAATATAACCAGATACTGCTTCCTGCCCGTGTGACAGATTTGCAGTATCTGTGGGGACCAACCGGCCTATCGGGCACTACTAGTCCCAAGAGGGCTGCCATGTAAGAACTCGGGAATCCATTCTCTTCATGCAATTATTATTTTATTTAACTTAATAGTCTCTACGTTGAGTGAAATCTCATGCCGTGGATCCTGGTCATTCAAATGAGTACTTTCGTACAAGTACGATATGCCCAACTCTACAACGATACCTGTGCGGTTAGGTTGTAGGTCTTACATAGCGTAATGCAACAATCAAAACTAACCACGGAATAATTATGCCTTGACCATCATGCTTTGGTAGAAAAATTAATAAATAAATTGAAGCCTGCATGTGTGCCTGTATGTCAATATTCGGCATCAGCCAATCGATTATAATAGTTCATAGTTAATATGAACGTGTCTCATTCATTCAATTTAATAAGACGACTAGCCAGTCTCTTAGTTCCAACTAGGAACGCATGATCAATTATTAGTCAAGTAACAGTTGGGGTCAATTCGTGACGAGGCATAAAAGTCAAATTAGTATTAAGCATGGTCGAGTCCATAACTAGTATAAAATAGTTGGTAATATATTCTTGAAGCCAAGAAAAAAATCTACAAATTTCATGTTGGGAGTTGGAAGAAATTCTAGCCACAATTTCGTCAATTAGGACATATAACAGTCAAAAACAACCAAAATAGGCATTATACGGCCTATTCTGCGACATGCATGCGGACTAACTACGACATGCGGCTCATACAGCATATGCGGCCCAACTGCGATACCATATGCGGCTCAACTGCGACATGCACCTCATGCGGCTCAACTGCGACACCATATGCGTCTACTGCGACATGCGTCTCATGCGGCTCAACCGCGACATCATATGTGCCTACTACGACATGCTCCTCATACGGCTCATGCACGACACCATATGTGCCTACTGCGACATGCGCCTCATACGGCTCAACTGCGACATCATATGCGCCTACTGCGACACGCTCCTCATGCGGCTCATGTGTCACGACCCGCACCCGCTTTTCGGATATTAAGCGTGTCCAAGTCCAGCCTACGCCGCAGTGTCGACGGTAGTACGTTGTCTATACATAAATCACGGCAATCTAGAATCATGGGAAAACTATATCTCATCCACAGAATAATCGAATCAATCAAGATCAATGAAATACCACGAAAACTGAATAATATAACTGAATATATCCAAGATTCAATGTCACGTCTGGTGGACACAAATCCACTACCAGTAGACGAAAAAATAGAGAAATACATGAAATGAACCAACTGAGTACAACCTGCTAACCAAGTAACCACGACTGCAAAGTACCGCTACCCGAAGCTAACTCAAATCCTCTCGTCTGCTCCTGTCTCAACTCGGCTAACCTGAAGAGATCATCAGGTCCTCAGAGGACTAGCAAGATACATAAAACGAGCCTTTCTAACAGTTTATTATGCATGAAAAAGATACAGAATAAACAAGTAAAATTGAGCAATGAACAAAGCACGAATCTATACATTGTCTACACATAGATGAACTACCGAACAAGGACTAGAGAACTCATGTCATGATGTCAACGGATAGCCGAAACGAATACTCAAACCCTCGTCCCTAGTGTGGACTCGCAGGTTTGAACTACTAATCCTCGTCCCTAGTGTGGACTCGTAGATTAGCATCACCCTCGTCCCTAGTGTGGACTCGCAGGCGTAAACCCTATACCGCTAACCCTCGTCCCTAGTGTGGACTCACAGGCTAGCATCTACTACTAACCCTCGTCCCTAGTGTGGACTCGCAGGCTAGCATCACCCTCGTCCCTAGTATGGACTCGCAGGCGTAACCCTATACCACTAACCCTCGTCCCTAATGTGGACTCGCAGGTGTGGACCAATAACTACTAACCCTCGTCCCTATCGTGGACTCGTAGGTTAGCTTCAAGGTTCAAGACACGGAGGCACGACTCAATCAAGGCACGACCAATAAGACACAAGGCTAACTGTGAACACTGTCTAAAGCAATGATAAAAATATACCAGCTTGATAGAAAAGATACATGGCAACATTATGAGAAAACTGGATAAAATAATAGACAGTGCATGTAAATAAAGCTGTGTAGAAAGGCAAGGTATACTTACCTTAGGTCCTGAGCTGTTTGCACGGAACAAATTCGAATCGAGATCCAAGTAGCCTGTTGTTTATGAATTACAATGTCAATAGAAAAATATAAATTAATACCACTCCTATCTAATTATTTATAAGATTTCTAACATGTCGACCTCTATACTTAGTGCCTCCTTAATATGGCCTGGTAACTTATTAACCCTTGTATTAATTATCCTATCGGCCAGCAGTCATGTGTAACCCTCTTCTGCTATGTGGGTACATAGCTCAAACTATAAAAGATCGACTAGTTATTTATAACAGCTATTTCCTAATCAATTAGAAGGCTCTTTCACAAGCCAAGAGCCATAAACCCACCTTCTCTAGATAGAGACTGATCATGTTTTTCTTAACATTCCATAGCCAACTAGTTCTATATCTGCTACTAATTAGATTATAGGATATCTGAAATACCTTATATAACTGTAGCAGCTACTTCTTGAGATTCCCCTGCCTTGGAACATTTTAAACACTTGCCCATAATGCTATGGAAACTTGAATATTCAATATCAACAGAAGTAGATAAACTAATAAAATCAGTCGTGATTACTTAACTTTCTTAGTCAAGGCAATTAATACCTGTGTGTAATCAGGAACAATAGTGCCAATTGATACTCTACTTGCTTCTTATTGCAGCATCATCTTTTTTTAGTATTGTGTTCAATGGTGTCTATGTGAGTCCTGTACCCACCATTTGTAGAACAGTATGGTAAGGTGTGAGTGCATTCAAGCACAACAATATATGTGAGGTAAGGGAGGAAATGACAGAATTAGATACATGTAGCAGTCTTGAGTCTTTAATGAAATTTAGTCCAAGGCTTTTACCACTACTACCTAATCCAAGTTACAGGAATTAATTGCAGGGTATGCATTGCACCAGTGTTTTCTGGTAACCCAAGGTGATCCGACCCATACTTAGCAGGGACAGGTATATGGTATCAGTTGAATCAACATGTCCAAGTGTCCACATCCATTCCTACAGAGTGTAAGTATCCTCAAGCCATGTTTATACAGAACTGTGTTTAGAATTTCACCAAGTCAAACCATGTTCTCTTACACACCTTAACAAGCATAATAGCCTCCAACATTCATATATATAACAGAGGATCATCAACACCAGATGCATAGAACACATTCATCAAGAACTCTCCAACATCACGTATGAAAATTACTACAACAAAAAACCCTTTTAATGACGCTCGACAAGGAGTTTTAATGACGGCTGATACATAAGCGTTATCAAAGTTCGAAATACCTTTTTTCTATGACGGTTTGGACCAAATTTGGGCCTTTTATAACGTTTATAAAACAAAGCGTTATTAATATTTTAGAACGGTGGCAAACTTGTAATATTTTGCAAACTTATTAATATTAAGCATTCGAAATAGTTTGTTCTCATTCCATTTTCCCTCTCCTCCTCCTCCTCTTCTTCTTCCTCCGCTCCCAGCGTCCAGGCCTAGGGTTAGGGTTTCTCCACCGATCCAAAGTCATAGCCACGCCGAAGAGAAAGGAGCTCTCCTCCTCTTCTTCCTCCAGCGCCGCCATGGCCGGCACTTTCCCCCGCAGCAGGTCGGAGATCTTCCTCCACCGGACCCGGTCTGGGCGAGCCCGGCCCGACCCGCCCAAGCGCCACCGACCTATTCCTCTCTCCCTTCCCTCCTCCTCCTCCTCCTCCTCCTCCTCCTCCTCCGCCGGCGTCGTCGTCAAGGACCTCCGCCTCAAGCGGGTCTTCTCCGACCGGACTGCCACGAAGGCCGAGATCGACCCGCCGAAGAACATCGAAGGTCCGACCGTGATAGAGTCACCATCGACGGAACCTGGTGGCGATCCCGTTGACGATCCAGTGGTAAAACCCTAATTTTTCTTCATTTTAGGGGTTTTCTTTTGGTTGTGCTTCGACACAGCGGGACATGGACATGGTGCCGATTTCTAGGGTGTTGGTTCCCTTTGTTTTTGATTCTCACATTATACTAAATTGTTCAATGTGCTGATCGATGTACTTCCTGCTAATTATCAGGTGGGAGAAGTAAAAGGAACAAGTTAGTTTGATTTATGTCAGTAATTAAGTACATGATGGAAGGATTAGGTGGGTTCGGATTTGGTAGCACGGGAGCCGTGGCTAATTTTGTCCTTAACAATTTCCTCTTTGCTTCAGGTATGGCTGGCAGCATTGGTATTTGCTGATTTTGTCCTATATAAAAGTTTTAACTCCTCTGATTTTAACTCCTATTTTTCTTATGGCATTGCTTTCTTTCCAAGCTTGTTGTTTTATGCCTTTTATACTTGCTCAATATTCTGCACATGACAATGAAATTCTGTCTTCAGATTGCAGAGATTGTATCACGTTTTGAACGGAAAGGATTCAAGCTTGTAGCCATTAAGTTGGTAGTTCCATCGAAGGATTTTGCGCAAAAACACTACCATGATCTCAAGGAAAGACCTTTCTTTGATGGCCTATGCAATTTTCTGAGCTCTGGTCCGGTGCTTGCTATGGTAAGGATAGTGTGGATGACATATTTTCTAAAGATAAGAATATTTGATTATTTTTCAATTAGAGAAATTCAACTTTTTTGTAGGTGTGGGAAGGGGGGGAGTTATCAAATATGGTCGAAAACTTATTGGTGCTACGGATCCACAAAAATTCGAGCCTGGAACCATAAGAGGCGATCTTGCTGTTGTCGTTGGCAGGTATTCCCCTTGAACAATTTGGTCTTTATGATTTTGGTGAATTTGTTTTGCATCAACATGTATTGCCTAGGCCACTGGTTTTGTGATTTTGGTGAATTTGTGTTGCATCAACTAGTGTTGCCTACACCACTAGTAGAAGCTATGGGGATTACTTAATTGTCAAAATTTCTAAAACTATAGCAGAGTATGCTTGTGGAAGTGTTAAACACTTTAATATCACTTTAAGAAGTACTGTAGTAGAGTATACTTGTGGATGTGTTGGATACACTTTACACAGCACTTCTTTAAATAAATTCTAATTGCTATGTATTCAATGTAGATACAGGTTGTACCCACTATAATATTGAGCTTTGGACGTTGTTGAGTCACATGTGAAATTGTATTCGATAACCCCATGTAAAATTGTTGAGTCATTTCGTTAGTTAATCGACCATGATTTACTTGACAAATAAATGTAGTTATGAACTAAAACTCTAGCGAGAGTTTTTTATATGACAATAACAAGAATTTATTTCTGTAGGAACAACTGGATTCTCACTGAACTAAATGTTTGCAGCTTTGAGCAATGCCAATAACTTGTTAAGTTAATCAGCCATGATTTAGTCAACAAATAAATGTAGTTGTGAAATACAGCTTTACTTGTAGTATAAGCCAATAAAATGTGCTTTTCTCTATGAACAGTTGGCTCCTCGGTCCCCACCGAAACATATTTTTGCAGCTTCTAATTTTATCCTAAGTTGTAGTCATGATCTCTAGGTACTAATATTTTCTTTACAAAACTAGAGTTACTAACAACGAGCAATATTTTGTACCCCATAAGGAGATCATATATTTTGTGCTTAATTTTCCTTCACAGGTTTGATATCTGGGTAGAAGATACTGTTATATGTGCTTCCTAAGCCAAAGTACTTCTCAAAATAGAAAAATAATGTTATAAGTAAATTGCACGTCTGACACTTCCTATAGGCAATTGAATTTCTGCAGCAGTTAATGGGATTTCACACTTGACAATGAAGACCTCAAGTCTACTTTACAGTTGCAAGACTGCTAGGAGACTCCATAATTTTATTTTACACAGTTGTTTGAGCATTTTTCTTCATGTTAAAATACAGAGGTTTTATATCCATTTAATGCAGGATGGCTTAAATTCCAATCGCACACTGGATTTGGCATCAAGTCTGGAAGTAGGCTGTGCCACAAACCAGAACTGTGGAGAGACATCTCCAAGTGATTGCAGCTTGTGTTCCATACTTACAATTGCCTTTCAATTTTCCTACGAAGTTCATCTACAGGAAAGTGTTGCTGCAATGGCACAGCAGTATGTTCGGACAATTGTCTCATCTGTTCAGCGGGCTGCCATGGCGATATCTCCATCCCGTCTTGCATCAAATGTAGGCGACAAACTTCTTGCAGGCACCCCAGAAGCTATTACTCTTTTGGTAATATTTTTTTTATCTTTTTCAGGGTTTTGCTACGTGATGCCGACAGTTTTGATGTGCTCAAAGTTGAAGCCAATGTACTAATAGTTTTGGGGGTCTACTTACTAGTAGTAGTTGTAAATATATGTATTTGGATGTCCTATTTTGAAAAAATGTAATAAAGATGGTGATATATATTATGTATATATTTGTAAATGGATTAAATGGTACTCTATAACATTTAGATGTTTTCTTGTGAATATGGTTCAAAATGAATGTTTTGAAATTGAATTGAGCAACATTGAGCATTGATCTATAATTTTTTGGAAAGTAATATATAAATGTGCAGAATTGAGCGTTATAAATGTGCTGAATTGAGTCTGTACAGATTATCTATTCATAACGCTTTCAAACTACGCTGAAAATAAGTGTAGCAGAAACTCATCATATTCATGACGGTTATTTTATGACGCTTTTAAAAAACATTTATAACACCCGTTTTCATGACGGTCGCTGTGGAAAAAAAAAGCGTCATGGTATGTCATTAATGACGCTTTTTAGCCGTCATTAAAAAGATTTTTTGTTGTAGTGAATGGACACTCCCTACTCACAATATCGAAAGGAATAGCGGTTGTTGCATATGACACTATCCTCCTTATAAACATCATACATGCAGAATATCAATATCTATACTCAGTCCAAAAGGAAGATTTGTAAGAATGAAATCACAAAGAAAGAAAATTAAAAGGATACGAGGATCACATTGAAGGAACGATTCTCATCCCTTTATATGTTATCTACAAGCAGAGGTAATACGTTCCCAACTGTTCTAACACTCAACTTGTTCTCACCTGACTTTCCCTTGCACTTGTACACGATTGATAGGTATTACCCATAGATAAGACACCTTATCTATTACTCCTACAGGAACTGGAACCAGGTTCGTGTTTGTTGTTGTAGGTAAAGATAGGGACAACTATCAATTGTACTCCTTACTCCTTCTATTAATGCATTGGTACACTCCCTTGTCAGTTTAGGTGAACCCAAGGGAGAGTCCCACCGGTTGAGGCAGATGGGTACAAGGAAAAATCTGGGTATTTGTGTCAAGTTGGTACAGGGAAGGTCCAATCCTAAGAAGACTTTTCAGTTACAGGGATCCTGTGTATACCAGGTCCCATACATTACCTGGCCTGCTCATTTAAATGTTATCCTGATTTCGACTAAGACTTAAGATACAGAACATGGGTCTATATTCCATGTGCCAATACCAGGAACATGTACATCTATGTTAATCTAAGGATACTCCCTACTCTTTTATATGTTGCCAGGTCCTGGACACGACCAAGGCTAAGGCCTTGGGCACAGGGGACTTGATGATGTAAAACCTTGATACATCTATGTAACCTGACACGAGGCAACCTGCTATATTCATCTAGCATACATAATAGGCTCCCTCATCTTAGGCCTGTGTAATCAGTTGACCATATGCATCCAGGCTACTAGATGCATCCCCACACCCTGCAGATTTGACAAGTAGTTCTAATCAGTACTGAACAACCTTACATTCCTATAGATACATACTTGTGTACCCAGTCCCTAGGCAAACCTAGATGTCCACAGGTGTCCTGTCATAATATCTAGGCTACTTTTCATGGTCCTATATTGACAGGACATTGCAATATCCTCCATAAGTTCTATATGGGCAACTCATGCCTACAATATGGTAGAGCTTTAGATGGTTGTCCTTATGATTCCAGGATTTCCTCTGTTCAAAGCCAGAGTATCCCCATAACCATATTCACTCAGATGTCGATCCATATTTTATTTAGTTCCTACTAGGCATTTAGTCAAATACTTCTACTACGATAAACAAAACTAACTAAAGAATCACATGTAAGTGAAGGGAAAGGAAGGAGTTACCTGTTCGGATGATGTGTCCTTCCTGAACCCTCTGTTCAGCAGCTTTACAGGTTGGAGGGCACAGGGAATTAGGGTTTTCAAGGGGTCGGCTACCATCTCCTCCTATTAATACTAGTGTACGATCGGTTTGGAGAAGATATGAGGGATTGATTTGTTCTTATCTAGGCTTCCAGGTGGGAGTTATCCAAATTCAAACTGGATTGGAAATACAGAGGATAGGTGTTCGAGTTTAAAGAGTATTTGAATTTGAAATTTTGTACATCAGCCCCTGAAATGCCTCTATTTGCTCCTGGGTCCCTTTACTTGATATATTAACTAATACACTATATGTATTTATACATATCATGACATTTCTACATATTGGACAAATAAGGAAAAAGATAATATATTAAAAAAATTAGGAGGAAAAATTTGGTCAAGGGGTTGACAAATCAAACCCCTTAAACAAATTTCGTCCTCGAAATTTTAGGAGCCATGATCTATTCGAACGAATAGTCTAGAATAATTTGCTATGACAGAAATTAAAACAATTTAATTTAAAATATAAGTCCATCTATGCTACTACTGCAAATCTCTACTAAAAATTTCTACCATTAGCTCCTTGTGGTGTCGCCGCATTCTCTGTGATCGTGGCAAAAGCTCGCCCTCCTCCTGCGGTCGGTGGAGCGTTCAGTGTAGCGTTGTTGAGAGTCCAAGAAAAATACTTTAGCCGCTGAAGAGAATTTCAAGCAGGATGCAATTCAAAGATTCAATGAAATCAAGGATTAGAGGCCAATACTGAGTCAAAACATGTGGATGAGATCCTAAGTGTCTAATCCTATTCGCAGGCTCACGACGGCACAGTGACGTAACCGAAGTGATTAACGTAGACCTGCATGGGCCACCAAAAAAACTTGTCACGACCCGCACCCGCTTTTCGGATACTAAGCGTTTCCAAGTCCAGCCTACACCGCAGTGTCGGCGATAGTACGCTGTCTATACATAAGTCACGACAATCTAGAATCATGGGAAAACTATATCTCATCCACAGAATAATCGAACCAATCAAGATCAATGAAATACCACAAAAACTGAATAATATAACTGAATATATCCAAGATTCAATGTCACGTCCGGTGGACACAAATCCACTACCAATAGACGGAAAAATAGAGAAATACATGAAATGAACCAACTGAGTAAAACCTGCTAACCAAGTAACCACGACTGCAAAGTACCGCTACCCGAAGCTAACTCAAATCCTCTTGTCTGCTCCTGTCTCAACTTGGCTAACCTGAAGAGATCATCAGGTCCTCAGAGGACTAGCAAGATACATAAAACGAGCCTTTCTAACAGTTTATTATGCATGGAAAAGATACAGAATAAAAAAGTAAAATTAAGCAATGAATAAAGCACGAATCTATACACTGTCTACACATAGATGAACTGCCGAACAAGGACTAGAGAACTCATGTCATGATGGCAACAGATAGCCGAAACGAATACTCAAACCCTCGTCCCTAGTGTGGACTCGCAGGTTTGAACTACTAATCCTCGTCCCTAGTGTGGACTCGCAGATTAGCATCACCCTCGTCCCTAGTGTGGACTCGCAGGCGTAAACCCTATACCACTAACACTCGTCCCTAGTGTGGACTCGCAGGCTAGCATCTACTACTAACCCTCGTCCCTAGTGTAGACTCGCAGGCTAGCATCACCCTCGTCCCTAGTGTGGACTCGCAGGCTAGCATCACCCTCGTCCCTAGTGTGGACTCGCAGGCGTAACCCTATACCACTAACCCTCGTCCCTAGTGTGGACTCGCAGGTTAGCATCACCCTCGTCCCTATTGTGGACTCGCAGGTGTGGACCAATAACTACTAACCCTCGTCCCTATCGTGGACTCGCAGGTTAGCTTCAAGGTTCAAGACACGGAGGCACGACTCAATCAAGGCACGACCAATAAGATACAAGAATAACTGTGAACACTGTCTAAAGCAATGATAAAAATATACCAGCTTGATAGAAAAGATACATGGCAACATTATGAGAAAACTGGATAAAATAACAGACAGTGCATGTAAAAAAAGCTGTGTAGAAAGGCAAGGTATACTTGCCTTAGGTCCTGAGCTGTTTGCACGAAACAAATCCGAATCGAGATCCAAGTAGCCTGTTGTTTATGAATTACAATGTCAATAGAAAAATATAAATTAATACCACTCCTATCTAATTATTTATAAGATTTCTAACATGTCGACCTCTATACTTAGTGCCTCCTTAATATGGGCTGGTAACTTATTAACCCTTGTATTAATCATCCTATCGGCCAGCAGTCATGTGTAACCCTCTTCTGCTATGTGGGTACATAGCTCAAACTATAAAAGATCGACTAGTTATTTATAACAGCTATTTCCTAATCAATTAGAAGGCTCTTTCACAAGCCAAGAGCCATAAACCCACCTTCTCTAGATAGAGACTGATCATGTTTTTCTTAACATTCCATAGCCAACTAGTTCTATATCTGCTACTAATTAGATTATAGGATATCTAAAATACCTTATATAACTGTAGCAGCTACTTCTTGAGATTCCCCTGCCTTGGAACATTTTAAACACTTGCCCATAATGCTATGGAAACTTGAATATTCAATATCAACAGAAGTAGATAAACTAATGAAATCAGTCGTGATTACTTAACTTTCTTAGTCAAGGCAATTAATACCTGTGTGTAATCAGGAACAATAGTGCCAATTGATACTCTACTTGCTTCTTATTGCAGCATCATCTTTTTCTAGTATTGTGTTCAATGGTGTCTATGTGAGTCCTGTACCCACCATTTGTAGAACAGTATGGTAAGGGGTGAGTGCATTCAAGCACAACAATATATGTGAGGTAAGGGAGAAAATGACAGAATTAGATACATGTAGCAGTCTTGAGTCTTTAATAAAATTTAGTCCAAGGCTTTTACCACTACTACCTAATCCAAGTTACAGGAATTAATTGCAGGGTATGCATTGCACCAGTGTTTTCTGGTAACCCAAGGTGATCCGACCCATACTTAGCAAGGACAGTTATATGGTATCAGTTGAATCAACATGTCCAAGTGTCCACATCCATTCCTACAGAGTGTAAGTATCCTCAAGCCATGTTTATACAGAACTGTGTTTAGAATTTCACCAAGTCAAAGCATGTTCTCTTACACACCTTAACAAGCATAATAGCCTCCAACATTCATATATATAACAGAGGATCATCAACACCAGATGCATAGAACACATTCATCAAGAACTCTCCAGCATCACGTATGAAAATGGACACTCCCTACTTACAATATCGAAAGGAATAGCGGTTGTTGCATATGACACTATCCTCCTTATAAATATCATACATGCAGAATATCAATATCTATACTCAGTCCAAAAGAAGATTTGTAAGAATAAAATCACAAAGAAAGAAAATTAAAAGGATACGAGGATCACATTGAAGGAACGATTCTCATCCCTTTATATGTTATCTACAAGCAGAGGTAATAGGTTCCCAACTGTTCTAACACTCAACTTGTTCTCACCTGACTTTCCCTTGCACTTGTACACGATTGATAGGTATTACCCATAGATAAGACACCTTATCTATTACTCCTACAGGAACTGGAACCAGGTTTGTGTTTGTTGTTGTAGGTAAAGATAGGGACAACTATCAATTGTACCCCTTACTCCTTCTATTAATGCATTGGTACACTCCTTTGTCAGTTTAGGTGAATCCAAGGGAGAGTTCCACCGGTTGAGGCAGATGGGTACAAGGAAAAATCTGGGTGTTTGTGTCAAGTTGGTACAGGGAAGGTCCAATCCTAAGAAGACTTTTCAGTTACAGGGATCCTGTGTATACCAAGTCCCATACATTACCTGGCCTGCTCATTTAAATGATATCCTGATTTCGACTAAGACTTAAGGATACAGAACATGGGTCTATATTCCATGTGCCAATACCATGAACATGTGAAACCTTGATACATCTATGTTAATCTAAGGATACTCCCTACTCTTTTATATGTTGCCATGTCCTGGACACGACCAAGGCTAAGGCCTTGGGCACAGGGGACTTGATGATGTAAAACCTTGATACATCTATGTAACCTGACACGAGGCAACCTGCTATATTCATCTAACATACATAATAGGCTCCCTCATCTTAGGCCTGTGTAATCAGTTGACCATATGCATCCAGGCTACTAGATGCATCCCCACACCCTGCAGATTTGACAAGTAGTTCTAATCAGTACTGAACAACCTTACATTCCTATAGATACATACTTGCGTACCCAGTCCCTAGGCAAACCTAGATGTCCACAGGTGTCCTGTCATAATACCTAGGCTACTTTTCATGGTCCTATATTGACAGGACATTACAATATCCTCCATGAGTTCTATATGGGCAACTCATGCCTACAATATGGTAGAACTTTAGATGGTTATCCTTATGATTCCAGGATTTCCTCTGTTCAAAGCCAGAGTATCCCCATAACCATATTCACTCAGATGTCGATCCATATTTTATTTAGTTCCTACTAGGCATTTAGTCAAATACTTCTACTACGATAAACAAAACTAACTAAAGAATCACATGTAAGTGAAGGGAAAGGAAGGAGTTACCTGTTCGGATGATGCATCCTTCCTGAACCCTCTGTTCAGCAGCTTTACAGGTTGGAGGGCGCAGGGAATTAGGGTTTTCAAGGGGTCGGCTACCATCTCCTCCTATTAATACTAGTGTACGATCGGTTTGGAGAAGATATGAGGGATTGATTTGTTCTTATCTAGGCTTCCAGGTGGGAGTTATCCAAATTCAAACTGGATTGGAAATACAGAGGATAGGTGTTCGAGTTTAAAGAGTATTTGAATTTGAAATTTTGCACATCAGCCCCTGAAATGCCTCTATTTGCTTCTGGGTCCCTTTACTTGATATATTAACTAATACACTATATGTATTTATACATATCATGACATTTCTACATATTGGACAAATAAGGAAAAAGACAATATATTAAAAAAAGATTAGGAGAAAAAATTTGGTCAAGGGGTTGACATCATGCGCGACACCATATGCGCCTACTGCGACATGCTCCTCATGCGGCTCTTGCGCGACACCATATACGCCTACTGCGACATGCACCTCATGCGGCTCAACTGCGACATCATATGCGCCTACTGCGACATGCTCCTCATGCGGCTCATGCGCGACACCATATGCGCCTACTGCGACATGCTTCTCATGCTGCAGATGAATATAGAAACGAACAAAAATACTTTTGGCCATAACTTCCACAAAATAAATCAAAATCTAACTTTTCAAAGACCAAACTTTAGTAGAATTAAATTTTCTACAACATGGAACCACTTATTTTCGAAAACAATAATGTTTGATAGATCAAAACCCTAAAATTCATATGAAAACCAAAACTTAAAACTTAGATCTACACCCAACCATCCATGGAAATCAAGAACTTCAAGACCAAAACTT
This sequence comes from Iris pallida, assembly GCA_029216955.1. Lineage (NCBI taxonomy): Eukaryota > Viridiplantae > Streptophyta > Magnoliopsida > Asparagales > Iridaceae > Iris > Iris pallida. Next base: position 2,877,063 of record JANAVB010017196.1, on the reverse strand, counting down.
GTAGAAGAAGAGAAGATGAACAACATAGACTAAAAATAAATGGGAATGCATGAAATCCCTCATGGTGTGCAAGATGTACTTGCCTCTCACAAGTGGGTTAGGGTTTTGGTGGAGGAGTAAATGTTAATAAATGAAGAAAGAGAATGAAAGAAGAAGTTTTATATCAAGGTCAAGTGGATCTCCACCATTCATTCTCTCCACCAAATCCAAGCTATCCATTCCTGTCCATGTTGAACAAAACCACACTAAGTTGGTTTACCATGAACCGAAATGAACCAAGTGCCAAGAAAAAACAGAAAATAAAATACAGGAAAATTAATAAGCGTGAAATTGAAGAATTTAAATACAGAACAAATACATGATAAATATTGAATAAATACATTCAAGATGTACACGTATAAAATACTTATTCTGGAAACGGGGAGTGACATCTCTACCCTCCTTAGAAAAATTTCGTCCTCGGAATTTCAGATCCAAGCAGGACAGAAATGTCAGAGCTAGACTAATCTAAGTACAAGTAATTTGAGTAAGTAGCTATTCTACAATGTCAAATAGCAAGTAACATATCTATGTTTAACTATCGACGACACCAAGCAATTTTACTCATAAGGTGACAAGCATGAGGAGTTAAGACAATCAAGGTATATAGAGAGAGATATACCTTGTGAGTCAAACAGGTGCGGATACCGTGATCGGATATCATCCTCACGTTCCCACGTTGACTCCCCTAAAGAGTGATGACCCCAAGCAACCCGGACAAGGCTAATTGTTCGGTTTTTGAGTATCTTCTCTCTTCAGTCCAAAATGGACACAGGCTGTTCCTCGTAAGACAGGTTGGTACCAACAACCAGCTCGGAATAATCAAGGATATGGCTTGGGTCCGATACATACTGTTTGCCATTAAAATTTTTTTGATTGAAATCTTAATACAAACAGAACAGTGATACAATATAGGACTTAGATGTAGTCCTAGGAGTACACTTTTGTTTAAGCTGGGTCCTTAGTGCCAATGGAGCGAGTGGTAATATGTTGACTCCGTTGACCGGCTGACGACGGTTATCGGTTCTCTGAAGGTGTTGATTGCTCTGGGTGCTGGAGCTTGCTGAGAGGAGGAAGACGTTGAGTGTCTAGAACTGCCTCTCCGGTGATTCTCTGTTGTGGATTCTCTCTGTGTTGTGAGTCTTTTCTGTTCTGAGTCTCTGTCTCCCTGTGAAGGAGATGATCCTTCTATTTATAGTTTTGCAGGCTGGCTGCTCATGCGCGCATGCAGGATGCGCCGGTGTGGGGACGCCACGTGGAGGTTGCTGATGGAGGCGCACGGATGCTGCGCTCTGATCGAGGGGGAGAACTCTTCATACTGCTGTTGTGAGCCGACACGTAGCAGAGAGAAGATCTTTCCGTTGCTGAAATCTTGGATGAGTTGAGTCAAAGGACACGTGTCGTCAACTCATGGTTCGAAGATCTCGGATTTGGTGGAGAGGAGTGATCTGGTGGGCTGCGCCTTGGATTGGGCGCAGGAGGAGGCTGCGGCTCATAACCTTTAGGAGTTACAAACCATTTGGGGCGCATGGCTTTTGAGGCGCATGCAGGCGACTTTCCTTCTGTCTTTCGGGATCAGGGAGCAGTCTGAGGCGCATGGCTTTTGAGGCGCATGCTGATTTGGACGCATGGCCGTAGAGGCGCATGCTGATGGTGGAGTGGCCACGTGGCAGTAGCCGTCGAAATAAAGTCATGATGATGCTGACGTTGTCGACGCTTCGTTTTCTGAAAAAGCTGTCAACTGTTCAGACTTTGGGAGGCGTGCTGCCAACTCTGTCAGTTCAGCATTTAATGTTGGTGACGTTCGATGGACAGCTGAGTGGGCGCGTCGGTTGGCATTCCACTCGGTATGGAGATGTGTGGGGGCGCACCCTCTGTGATGCGCCGAGTACTGTAGGGCGCGTCTGTGTGATGCGCCTGGTGCCGAAGGACGCGTCCGTGTGATGCGCTGTCTGGCTGGCGCATCGGACATGTCTTTTAATGATGCGGCTGTCTCGCTCTTCGAGTGCCATAAATAGCCGTTTGGCTGAATTCGAGGCGTCCGGTTCATCCATTTACTGCAAATTCATTGCACGGAATTCGGAGAGCCATCCACTTGGCGCGTGGGTTTGATCTGCCCGGCCTATAAATAGTGGCATGGAGAGAAGATTTGCTTCTCATTCCCTCACGTACTTCCAATATGAACTTGAACATACGGGCGCATTCTGTTGACGAAGTGCTCACGAGGGTGAAGATGAGACGCTGTGTTGTCTTCGATGCTCTTGAAGGTGACTGTTACATCCAAAAGACGGAGTCGAGGGCTTCTGAGGCAGACGAAAGGTGCCTGTTGCATCCAAAGATAGGGATGCTCGAGCCTCGTCTCCGTTATTCCGGAAGAGCCGTAGATCGGAATGGCGGTGCTAGGCTCTATCTTCCTTCAAAGTGGGGTTTCCCCACTTTGATCATGTTGAAAGCTGCTCCTTTAGCCGCGGTTTCGATCACGGTCTTCCTTCGCCTTTGGAGGCTCTTTCGAAGCCTCCCCTGGCCACAGCTCTGTCGTGCTCTTCTCTTCCTTGGTTCCAGCCAGAGGGTTAAATGCTTTGTGTAATCGAAGCACTTATCAGGTGACCCTGGCTGGAAGAGCAATAACTGGGCTCTTCTCGGCCAGGTGAGCCTGGCTGGAAGAATTTGGCTGAAGGGATGCACATAACTGAGCTGGATGCACATAACTGAGCTGCTGAAGATATGGTGGGATGCGCCTGGTTGGAGGCGCATGATGTCTGCTGCGCCTGACTGATGGCGCATGGTGGCTGCTGCGCTTATCTGGAGGCGCGTGGTAGCCGCTGGCTGTAGACTTAGGATCTTTCCTTTGTAGAAATTCTCCTTTGTACAACCTTTTCTAGACATGTAATAGACTTTTATATATAAAATGAAAAGTCCTTCTTCAAATGTCTATACTTATTGACTTTGCTGTGAAGTTCTTCGTCTGAGTTCTAGCGCATGTAGTGTCTGGCGCATGGTCTTTCTGGTTGTGAAATTCCATGCTTCTACACATACCTTCGCAACTGAGATACATGAAATACGTCATGCACCTCTCGTAACGAAGGTGGAAGGGATAAACGATAAGCAACATCGCCTATCCTATCAAGGATAACAAATGGTCCTACGTATCTCAGACTCAACTTCCCGCGAACGCCAAATCTAATGACCCCACGGGTAGGTGAGATCCGCAAGAACACGTGGTCCCCAATAGAAAACTCTAGCGGCCTACGATGCTGGCCCGCCTAATGACGATGCCGATCCTGTGCAACTCGAAGTCGCACTCTAATTCCCTTAACCAATTCAACTGTCTGAACAATCATTTTCGAGCCTAACATCTTCCTCTCCCCGATATCATCCCATGCTAGTGGCGACCTACACTTCTTACCATATAATGCTTCAAATGGCACCATCTGGATACTGGCTTGATAACTGTTGTTATAAGAAAACTCAACTAAGTGCAGGTGGCTCTCCCAAGATCCTCCAAAATCTAGAGTGCAAGCTCGTAACATATCTTCCAAAGTCTGAATTGTCCTTTCTGATTGCCCGTCCGTCTGTGGATGGTAAGCCGTGCTAAATCTTAACTTGGTGCCCAAACTATGATGTAAGCTCTTCCAAAAATGTGATGTGAAACGGGTATCTCGGTCTGACATAATGCTGACGGGGACTCCATGCTGTCTGACTATCTGCTGCATATACAACTCTGCCAACGTTTCTGTAGATTGTCCTACTCTGAAAGGAAGAAAGTGTGCCACCTTTGTAAGCCGATCTACTATCACCCAAATAGCATCTTTACCACTTGGTGATCTCGGTAAATCGGTCACAAAGTCCATTGTGATGTGTTCCCACTTCCATTCCGGGATAGGAAGCGGTTGCAATAATCCAGCTGGCCTCTGCTGTTCTGCCTTCACTTGCTGACATACCAAGCAAGGGGAAACAAATCTAGCTATCTCCCTCTTCATCCCGTTCCACCAGAAGTGCTGCTTGATATCTTGGTACATTTTGGTCCCTCCAGGGTGTACAGAATACTGGGAACTGTGAGCTTCTGCCATAACCTCATGTCTGATATCTCCACTAGGTACACATAGGCGTGATCCAAACCTAAGCGTACCATCTTCATGAATTTGGATCTCTTTTCTGAGTCCTGACTCACATTCTGCTCTAAGCTTCTGAATCCTTGGGTCCTGTGCCTGAGCTACCTTGATCCTGTATACCAAGTCGGATTGAACTTATAAACTTGTTAGAACTCTTACATTACTAGGAAGTATAACTTCGATGCCCATCTCCTGAAGGTCTTCTAAGATGTGCTTCTGCGTTGTCAACATAAATGCGCCGTCTCTCCTGCTAAGAGCGTCTGCTACCACATTAGCCTTGCCTGGATGATACTGAAGCTCCACGTCATAATCCTTGATCAACTCCAACCATCTTCTCTGTCTCATGTTCAGCTCCTTCTGAGTAAAGATGTACCTCAGACTTTTATGATCTGTGTACATGTCTACTCGATCACCATATAAGTAATGCCTCCATAGCTTCAAAGCAAATACTACTGCCGCCAACTCCAAGTCATAAGTTGGGTAATTTTTCTCGTGGTCTCGAAGTTGCCTAGATGTATATGCTATCACCTTTCCATGTTGCATTAGGACGCACCCAAGTCCTTTTCTTGACGCATCACAATATACTGTAAAACCTCCGGGTCCAACTGGCAATGTAAGAATAGGCGCTGATATCAACTTCTGCTTCAGATTCTCAAATGATGTCTGGCATTCTGCCGACCAGACGAATGGTACATCGTTCCGTGTCAAGCGGGTCATAGGTGCTGAAAGCTTTGCAACGTCTGATACGAACCTTCTGTAATATCCTGTCAATCCCAAGAAACTCCGCACATCAGCTACGGTCTTGGGTACTGGCCAACTTTCTACTGCTTCTACTTTCTTGGGATCCACTGCCACTCCAACTCCTGATATGATATGACCCAAAAATGAAATATGATCCGACCAAAACTCACACTTGCTGAGCTTGGAATACATCTGGTTCTCTCTCAGAACCTGTAACACTTTTCTGAGGTGGTCTTCATGCTTCTCTTCACTGGCAGAATATACGAGAACGTCGTCAAAAAATACAACGACAAACTGATCTAAGTATGGCATAAAGATGCGGTTCATCAAATCCATAAATATTGCTGGAGCATTAGGAGCAAACCGACTCAACCTTGAAAACTCGTCCGCATATCCGTCGACCGTCCTGTTCATCTGCCTGAGATTACTAAACTTGGTCTGTAGGTCATATCTAGCCACTACGTCAAAGTACTTGGTCTGAAACATATCACTGAATACCGTCCACATGATAGGCGTACCTAAACTCGCTGCTTGCATAGCCCACCAGCTGCGGGCTAGATCTAGTAACTGCAGGCACACCACTGCCACCTTCTCTGCTTCAGGGGTCCTGGCTGCCTCCAAGATAACTTCAATATCCTGTAGCCAGGCATCTGCAGCAATAGCATCCTCGCTACCATCGAAGAAGGGAGGGTTCAGGCGCTTGAAATTGTTGACCGCACTGTTCCCTCGAGGACCAATTTCGCTCATAGCATCTTGTACTGCTTGCTGCAAGGCATCACCTCGACGGTCCTGAGATGCAAGCAACTCACGGATGAGCCCTATCAAGACCCCATCCTCTGACCCTGCTGGCTGAACTGGCTGGACTGGGGGCATTGGTTCTCCAGAAGGCATGGCTAAGGAGGCGGCTGCGGAGGACTGATCTTGATCTTCTTGTTGTTGCTGGTCTGCCGGCCGAACTTCTTCTGGCTGATCAACAGGAATGATGCCACTGAAGCAATGACGTCAGGAATATTAAGGAAGGACCAGGATAGAACAATAATGCAAGCATGTTATCAAGTCAGGGATCCAAGGAGATAAGAAGATACGAGTGGAGATCAAAGGCGAGTACAGATTGAGACATCTATCCGGTAAACCCTCATATTTCTTGATTGACAAGACCTGCATGGGCCACCACTTAAACCATGTCACGTCCCAGAACCAAAATACTGGAGAGTGGGGGCGGATACAGCCAGCTACGTATAATGAAATGGAATCCATCTCACTATACGGTCACGGCTGTCTAGAAATATGAGAGTTTATCTACAAGCCATCAGTCTCTTAGGGTCAATAACAAGCCTAATGTCCCAATCTCAACAAGTAATGATAATAACAAGATATCAGATCACCAAATATACAGTTGTAAGGCGTCCCAAACATTACATATCCAGATGATCATGAAGCTAGTCGTACAAAATGTAAAGACTAGCAAGAGTTAAGTCATACATGATCAACCTCGAGTTGCCAATCATGTTACAGCCCGTAGGCAGACAGAAAGTAAAGTGCATCGAGCTAACAGGTGCTCGTCGGCTAAATGCCTCAAAAGAATAATGTATAATTACAGTGGAAGAACAAAAGAAACCCACTCGTTGCCAGGATTCCCTCTAGTGGTCACCATCTGGCTGGAAAGCAGGTAGATCCTTTGCTGCTGCTTCGGTGGCCATACAAAACCAGCTGGGTCAGACCCCAGAAAGAGCAAGTACCACAAAGGAGGCTTCACTTAGGAACCAAAACCAGCAAATTAGCACAATAATAATAAGGTGATAAAGACAGGAATTAAGGAAAAACATAACAGGTGATATACGATGAGATAACCATGGGACTATTCAGATAACCAGGTTACAACCCGTAAACCAAACAAGGACCGGGGTTGTAACCCTTCGTCTGAACGGAACTTGGATTCTCCCACCATTTATCGGCAAAATATAAGAAAATTATGACAGGTAGCAATTCTTGTATAGGAATCAAGACAAGACTAGACAGGTTATACCTCATTCAATCAATCACGGCCAAGCAATAAGTATGGCTTGCTACTTCAACTAACTAAAGTTATCACAGGCCTAGTTACTAGCAAGATGCAATGAGAATTCCAAGTCCGGTTACCTGTTTGTTACTACCTGAGTGATCCCAGCAAGAAAAGGAAAAGATAGCAGGATATAGCAGACACACTGTAGTAAGATACATGTGTCCTAAGGTACCACACTCGACGGCGGGCTGGAAGTGCGCAAATCTCGACGGATAGCAACAAATCCCAAGTATATATATATATATAAGGCCGGGACCAAAGGGGCAACGGGTAACTGGAAAATTCTCCATGAACTATTTGATCAATATAGTCATTAATCCTAGCCATATTCAGTATGAATCCCTGACCGTAGGAAACCAGGGATTCATGTCCTAGACATGATGCGAGACAAGACGGGTTGCTTACATAAGCACATTCAATACAATCACCCACGGTGTCAAGAATTCACTTAGCATGTCAAGTTAGCCGTCGCAATAGCGTTAAGTTATCAAGTCATGTTACAAGTTATAAGTTACAAGTCAAGTCAAGTCAAGTCAAGTCAAGAGTGCGCCGCCATGGGCCACTATCAAGTTATCAAGTCACAAGGATTAATTACGAGTTACAAGTTAGGTGTGCACCCCACTGGGTCACTAGCAAGGAGATCAGAGAATACCAGAATCATAATCTACAGAAAATCTCGAGAATCGTACTAGTCATAAACAATTACTTGAAAATCGTGTTAGGCCGTGTCAGGTCAAGATAGTCGTGCTGTGTTGAACAGATCTCAGGAAAACCCAATCCACAAAAGAGAAACCAAGTCGAGAAATAAAACAATATTCCAAGAGCCAATGGGATTAGCAAGGGGGTCAGGGGGTTGGGCATACTTGCAAGAGCACGCACGCAGGGGGAGCATACACGCAAAAGCACGCACGCAGGGGAGCAGCGTACGCACAAAAGCACGCACGCAGGAGAGCAGCGTACGCACAAAAGCACGCACGCAAGAGAGCAGCGTACGCACAAAAGCACGCACGCAGGGGGAACAGCGTACGCACAAAAGCACGCACGTAGGGGGAACAGCGTACGCACAAAAGCACGCACGCAGGGGGAAACGTACGCTCAGGACATGCATACGCTCAAGTCAGGGCACGCTCAAGTCTACGTGCCAGGGCACGCTCAAGTCTGCGTACCAGGGCACGCTCAAGTCTGCGTACCAGGGCACGCCCAAGTCTGCGTACCAGGGCACGCTCAAGTCTGCGTACCAGGGCACGCCCAAGTCTGCGTACCAGGGCACGCCCAAGTCTGCATACCAAGGCACGCCCAAGTCTGCGTACCAGGGCACGCTCAAGTCTGCGTACGCAAGAGACACGCTTCCAACAGGAAGCGTACCCAAGTCTGCGTACGCAAGAGACACGCTTCCAACAGGAAGCGTACCCAAGTCTGCGTACGCTACGCTAAAGAGCGCGCGCAGCTCAGTGGCGTAAGCTAAAAAGCTCGGCACACTGCTCAATGTCTTCTCCAAACCAGCAAGAACTCCATGGTTGAACCCAAAGCTTCAAAAGTTCATAACTTGGTCAAAACAAGTCCAAATCCAACTTTTCAAAGGTCAAAATTGGGTAGAAGAAGATTTTCTACAACATGGAACCATCAAAACTTGAAAACAGAGAAGTTTGATAGATCAAAACCACCAAATCCGAAAATAACAAATTTCTAGATCTACAAGATTTAAAGCCTCAAAATGGAAAATGACAAGTTCTAATGTTGCTTGAAATAAGCTAATAAAGCTATTAGACAAATAAATGTAGCCCTCAAGTGATAGCAAGATGCAACTTGCCTATGGGTGTGGAGAGTTGGGTGGAGGAATAAGAAGAAGAAATTTAATGGAGGAAGTAATGAAGAGAGAGAGTGTTGGTAGAGTTTTTAAAGAGGGTGGGATGTGGTGTGTTGAGGGTGGAGCATAGGCTAAGGTGTTCCAATACACATTAAACTAAACCAACCCAAACCAATTAAGACCGAGCCATGACAAAACCCAAAATACGAAAAATACCAAAATTCCACAAGTTGAGAAAAAAATAAAAATACATGCCAAAATCCAGATATGAGTATAAATACGAAATACGAGAAATACGGAAAAATGAGGGTGACAACTCTACCCACCTTAAAAGAATTCTGTCCTCGGAATTTAATCAAGGAGCTAGAGATTGCCACGACAAGTTACACTAAGCACAGGCAAGCTACACTAAGCAGTTCAATCATATAATGCAAGCAAGGAAGGGAAAACGTAAGGCATAAGAAAGACATTATACCTCACGAGTCAAACAGGTAGGGATAACGTGATCGGATATTATCCTCACACTCCCACGTTTGACTCTCCCAAGGAGCGATGAACTCAAGCAACATGAACTAAACTGATAGTCTTGTGCTTGAGGTCTCTCTTTGGTCAAACAGGGACACGGGCCTTTCCTCATACGAAAAGGTTGGTACCAATAACCATTTTCGAATGATCTAGGACATGGCTCGGGCCGGGATATACCGTTGTAATTAGGATACATGAAACATGACATGTGTCCCGCATAACAACGGTGGAAAGCAAGACAATAGGACACAGATACCTCTCTGTCGATTCTGGATCTGGGCCTGGGCCAGGGCGAACTGTTGTGGCCTCTGTTGCTGGAAGGCTTGGGCCTGAGACGGCAATGGACCCGGGAACGGGAGCTGCTGTGGTTGGTGAACTGGAGCTGATTCTGGTGCTGGTGTTGGTCCCATAACCGAGGGACTAGTTACTGTCGACGATGATCTATTTCTGAATGGACAAGATCCCATCATGTGGTCCGACGAACCACAAACCAAGCACAATCCCTGTGCTCTGCGGCACTCAGTAACAACATGCCCTGACTTCCCGCAATGAGAACAACCCGTTGCGAAAGGCCGCTTCTGCTTCTGCTGCTGGGGATAGGTCGGGGCAGAATGCTGCAAGGAGGTAACCGAATCTGTTCTCGTAGCTCCAATGGTCAGGGCCCTAGCTGCTGGGGCCGGTGCTGAGGATTGGTTCATCTGGTCGTGAGACCGTTTTCGATCTCCGGTCCGGTCCGCTATCCTTCGAAAAGTGTACTCATGCCTCCTCGCTGCTCGTAAGACGGCATCAAAAGTTCTGTGCTCGAACTGCTCTACTGCCAATATGATCTCCAAGTGGAGCCCCTGCTGAAATCGCTGTGCTCTGTCTAGCTCGATTGCCACCAAGGTGGGAGCAAACCGACTCAACCTTGAAAACTCGACCGCATATCCGTCGACCGTCCTGTTCATCTGCCTGAGATTACTAAACCTGGTCTGTAGGTCATATCTAGCCACTGCATCAAAGTACTTGGTCTGAAACATATCACTGAATACCGTCCACATGACATGCGTACCTAAACTCGCTGCTTGCATAGCCCACCAGCTGCGGGCTAGATCTAGTAACTGCAGGCGCACCACTGCCACCTGTCACGACCCGCTCCCGCTTTTCGGGATACGAGTTCGTGGCCAAGTCCAGCCTATGCCGCAGCATCGGCGGTAGTATGCTGTCTGGGCTCAATATAAATCTCAAATACAACAAATATCTCTATTTTGCTCATTCACAATAATTATTTTAATTACAATTCCAATAATACATTCAAATTTGAATACAGACACAAACCCTCTACATGTGACTATTCTAACTAGAATCTATGGTTGGCCTCCAAGATAGATCTAACTCCTCCCGAAGAAACCCAAAGCAAGAGAGCAAGTCGTCGAAAATAGTCATCAAGAATCTGTCAACTGAAAAATAGTTATCCAGTCAGGATTGGAACAAGTACAAGTCTAGCCAACATAATACAAACACAATATAAAGCAATATAACACTAAACATGGAAACAATGATCAATGGAAAACACGAATAATATGAACAAGGAAATATGCAATATGATAAACGACATAAGAAGGTAGCGAGAATGAAAAGACAAAGAAACTCATGTAAACCATAATAGTGCACGTGTCATGTGAAGTACAACGTTCCTACACATGGACGGCTTGGGCAAACGATGAGGTTATAAGGCCCGCCCCCGTAAACGGGAGAGTTGCCAACAATACAATCTGGGCTTTGTCCACGTGCCTAATAATTGTACCCCTCTAATATCCATAGCTCACAATCATGAAAATACGGTCACGAGAACAATCACGATATCAATGAGAAAACATGAAGAATAGTCGATCACTCAACTCTCGTGTGTGTAACAGTCAAGACACGAAAAATAGCATGTATAAGTGAAATATAACAATATAAAGTAAATGCATATGAAAGCGTCAACAAGTACTTGCCTTGGTTTGATTTGAAGTTGACTGGCGCGATATGGTCATGTCGGCACATAGTCTCAGATGTCAAAACTATGCAAGATGATCTCAAATGATGGCATGGATTATGTCATTGAGTCCGAAATAGTCAATTTGGTTAGGGATGATATAGGAAAGTCCGAGATATGCAAGAAGATGTGAATATGACTAGCCAGGGACAAGAATTGCAACTCGAAGAAATTTGTATATATAAATAAATAACTTTTTGAAAAATATTTATTATAGTTGAAAACTGTATCTCATTAATCAAAATAATTTCTAGATAGATACTTTAAAAAATATAGAAATCGTTTCTTGGTCAAACTATAATTTAGAAAATAGCGAGATAGTATTTTTAGACCAAAAGCTATATTTTTATTAGTCGAAAATAATATAAATACCTTGAAAATCCATAATATTTAGTTAAGGGGTAAAAATTAAAATAAGTGTAGGGCTCAACTCCAACACTATATTTTACAAATATAAACCTTTTTTTATAGAAAATATTTCACATCTTTTAATTAATGACAATAAATAATAAATAAATAATAATAATAATTTTTATAATCACATTAATAATCAAATTGTAATAATAGTTAATAATAATAAAAGTACTAGTAATACATACTTATACTCACAGTATTATACTATCTATATACTGATATTTAGTATATATATAAAAAAATAATAAATAAATAAACCAACCAATTCTCATCTCTTCCCCAGGAAGAGAGAGAAGACAAAAAAAACGAAAAGAAGATGAGGAGGCTCATTAAGAAACAAAGAGAGAGAGAGAGAGAGAGAGAGAGAGAGAGAGAGAGAAAAGAGTGTGGGTTCCTTCTCCATTAATAGAGAGGAGAGGGAGAGTAAGGGAGAGGACGATGAGGTCGGGGAGAGAGATCAAGAGAGAGTGGCGGCGCGTAGGTCGGAGCGGTAGAGAGGGGTGCCACGCACGGTCGACGATGGAGCCACGGGGCGATGACCAGGCACGGCGAGGCTTGCGCGGCGAGGTGTGGGGTTCCACCTCCACGCATGGCGGTTTGCGCGACGTCGGAGCAGCGCGCGAACGTTCACGTACGACGTCCACCATGGGCGGTGACGAGCGGCACGACGCGGGAAGACGGAACCACCGGGCGCATGGCGGCATCTCGTGCACGCGCAGGGCGGGGAACCGCGGCGGCGGTGACTGGTTTGTGGAGACGGGGTGGGACGAGCTCCCTCGGAAGAGGCACACGGTGCAGCACCCATCGCGGTTGCGCTCAACGGAGAGGGTCGGTGGCAGGAAGGTCGACGGATCCCAGGTTGGGGAGAGGAGATGGGGCTAGGGTGTTTGGTTGATTTGGTTGGTTGGGTGATCGGGATCAATTCGGTGGTCTGGAGAAAATATGGTGTGGGTAGAATGATCGGGGATGGTGGTGCAGCCAGGCAATCTCGGTGATAGTCGCAGATTCGACAGAGAACCTATGTTGGCAATAAGATGTCAAGGACGTTGGCAGGAAGTGGCTAGGACTAGGAATTTGGTGTCGGGTCGGACACGACCGAGGGATGAATGTAATTGTAAACAAGAATAGTGGAAGAATTTTACTTGGACAAGGACACAATACACGCACCGATGAGATGTTAGTAGTGGTTGATTTGTGGAGAAATTGTGTTGGTTGTGAAGAACCAAAGGAGGACTCCCCCTTTATATATGGGTCGAAGGTTCCTAATAAGGGAAAGATTCGGAATCCAATCTGGATCAATCTTTCATGATTTAAATCAATCAAAATTAGTTTTATATAAGTTTAAATCAAAATTAGTTTGACCAAATCAAATATTGGTCACAAGAGAAATAATATGAATATTGAAAAATAGGTCTTTCATAATTACACTCTTATCCAAAATAATCTAGAAATAGATTTTTACAATAATCTATATTTTAAAACTAAAACAATTTTAATTCTAATATTTGTTTAGAATAATAATTTCAAAACTAATACTTAATATATTTAAATATTTTGAGGAATAGATTTCATAATATCAAATCTCCTTTTATCAAACTATTATTAGTCATCAAAACATTTGAAAATGTTTTCATAAAACAAAATTTAATATTTGCTTGCTACTCAAATAACAATTTAATTATCAAAATAATTTAGAAATATTTTCATAAAACAAAAATCTAATTTTCGAAAATAAAATTGATAAACCCTTTTTGTAAATCGGGAAACATTCTCGTAAAACATATATTTTCTTTATAAAATTTTATAAAACAAATAAAATTTTGAAAATTTCGAAAACGGGGGTTACAAACTATCCACCTTAGAAATAAATTCGTCCTCGAATTTAAATAAAATTGGCATGAAAAATAATAGAAAGTATTTAACTATAAAAGGATAACAAAATAGAACTAAAACTATTAATTTGATCAAACATTGGTCCATGATGGATGGATAGGTCCGGAACAAGGTAAACGAGAACCATGGTTTGGTCTTGAATTCTAGAAGGTTCACAAAATTTAGGGTAGGAATAGGCAATAGAACGAATTTAGATAACCAGAAAATACTACGATAAAGGAATAGAGTTAGAGGAGCTTGGCCTACACCATCCATGTACACATACCCTTGGTCATCCTATAAATAAATCATATACCCTAAAAATATAAAAATTTCCATTAGTCAATTTAAATTGAGAATTCAATACCCAGTTCAATATCATAACATTCAAAGTTAAATTCCTCAAAATATAGAAACAATCCACTTATTCCATCATTCCTCGATATTTAAAATTTAACCTACCTTCAAATTCTTATCAAAATTTTAAATTTTTCTCTTTCAAAATTTCAACTTTGTCAACAAATACATAATCAATCATTTTCATAAAATTTAAACTCCAAAAGTTTAACAACTCTAATATTCCACAATTAATTTACGTTGAAGATCTAATTTAACAATCAAAAAATCTATCCACCTTAGATCATACCATACCATCATATGAAAATACAAGATTAAATCCTCACATAAAAATTTCTCAAATATGAAATTTATTTTCAAAATCATCAAACCTTAAATTTCAAATTTTATTCCTAATTTAATCCCATAGACTATGAAGCAACCTTAACTACCCAAGTAGTCAAACTAGATAAGGGTTTTCCTATTATAAACCTAGTCCTAGGCCTAGTCATTTTTTTAAAATTAAATCAACCTAATTGTGAATGAGCATCCTAATCGCAGGCTTGCAGTAGAACGACTAATATAGGTACTACCACAAGTTCGTATAATTTTGCGAAAACGGACCTGCATGGGCCACCATACCACCTTCTCTGCTTCAGGGGTCCTGGCTGCCTCCAAGATAACTTCAATGTCCTGTAGCCAGGCATCTGCAGCAATAGCATCCTCGCTACCATCGAAGAAGGGAGGGTTCAGGCGCTTGAAATTGTTGACCGCACTGTTCCCTCGAGGACCAAGTCCGCTCATAGCATCTTGTACTGCTTGCTGCAAGGCATCACCTCGACGGTCCTGAGATGCAAGCAACTCACGGATGAGCCCTATCAAGACCCCATCCTCTGACCCTGCTGGCTGAACTGGCTGGACTGGAGGCATTGGTTCTCCAGAAGGCATGGCTAGGGAGGCGGCTGCGGAGGACTGATCATGATCTTCTTGTTGTTGCTGGTCTGCCGGCCGAAATTCTTCTGGCTGATCAACAGGAATGATGCCACTGAAGCAATGACGTCAGAAATATTAAGGAAGGACCAGGATAGAACAATAATACAAGCATGTTATCAAGTCAGGGATCCAAGGAGATACGAAGATACGAGTGGAGATCAAAGGCGAGTACATATTGAGACATCTATCCGGTAAACCCTCACATTTCTTGATTGACAAGACCTGCATGGGCCACCACTTAAACCATGTCATGTCCCAGAACCAAAATACTGGAGAGTGGGGGCGGACGCAGCCAGCTACGTATAATGAAATGGAATCCATCTCACCATACGGTCACGGCTGTCTAGAAATATGAGGGTTTATCTACAAGCCATCAGTCTCTTAGGATCAATAACAAGCCTAATGTCCCAATCTCAACAAGTAATGATAATAACAAGATATCAGATCACCAAATATACAGTTGTAAGGCATCCCAAACATTACATATCCAGATGATCATGAAGCTAGTCGTACAAAATGTAAGGACTAGCAAGAGTTAAGTCATACATGATCAAACTCGAGTTGCCAATCATGTTACAGCCCGTAGGTAGACAGAAAGTAAAGTGCATCGAGCTAACAGGTGCTCGTCGGCTAAATGCCTCAAAAGAATAATGTACAATTACAGTGGGAGAACAAAAGAATTCTACTCGTTGCCAGGATTCCCTCTAGTGGTCACCATCTGGCTGGAAAGCAGGTAGATCCTTTACTGCTGCTCCGGTATCTGGCCATACAAAACCAGCTGGGTCAGACCCCAGAAAGAGCAAGTGCCACAAAGGAGGCTTCATTTAGGAACCAAAACCATCAAATTAGCACAATAATAATAAGGTAATAAAGACAGGAATTAAGGAAAAACATAACAGATGATATACGATGAGATAACCATGGGACTATTCAGATAACCAGGTTACAACCCGTAAACCAAACAAGGACCGGGATTGTAACCCTTCGTCTGAACGGAACTTGGATTCTCCCACCATTTATCGGCAAAATATAAGAAAATTATGACAGGTAGCAATTCTTGTACAGGAATCAAGACAAGACTAGACAGGTTATACCTCATTCAATCAATTACGGCCAAGCAATAAGTACGGCTTGCTACTTTAACTAACTAGGGTTATCACAGGCCTAGTTACTAGTAAGATGCAATGAGAATTCCAAGTCCGGTTACCTGTTTGTTACTACCTGAGTGATCTCAGCAAGAAAAGAAAAAGATAGCAGTATATAGCAGACACACTATAGTAAGATACATGTGTCCTAAGGTACCACACTCGACGGCGGGCTGGAAGTGCGCTCATCTCGACGGATAGCAACAAATCCCAAGTATATATATATATAATGCCGGGACCAAAGGGGCAACGGGTAACTGGGAAATTCTCCATGAACTATTTGATCAATCTAGACATTAATCCTAGCCATATTCAGTATGAATCCCTGACCGTGGAAAACCAGGGATTCATGTCCTAGACATGATGCGAGACAAGACGGGTTGCTTACACAAGCACATTCACTACAATCACCCACGGTGTCAAGAATTCACTTAGCATGTCAAGTTAGCCGTCGTAACAGCGTTAAGTTATCAAGTCATGTTACAAGTTACAAGTTACAAGTTACAAGTCAAGTCAAGTCAAGTCAAGTCAAGAGTGCGCCGCCACGGGCCACTATCAAGTTATCAAGTCACAAGGATTAATTACAAGTTACAAGTTCGGTGTGCACCCTACTGGGTCACTAGCAAGGAGATCAGAGAATACCAGAATCATAATCCACAGAAAATCTCGAAAATCGTACTAGTCATAAACAATTACTTGAAAATCGTGTTAGGCCGTGTCGGGTCAAGATAGTCGTGCTGTGTTGAACAGATCTCAGGAAAACCCAATCCACAAAAGAGAAACCAAGTCGAGAAATAAAACAATATTCCAAGAGCCAATGGGATTAGCAAGGGGGTCAGGGGGTTGGGCAAACTTGCAAGAGCACGCACGCAGGGGAGCATACACGCAAAAGCACACACGCAGGGGAGCAGCGTACGCACAAAAGCACGCACGCAGGAGAGCAGCGTACGCACAAAAGCACGCACGCAAGAGAGCAGCGTACGCACAAAACCACGCACGCAGGGGGAACAGCGTACGCACAAAAGCACGCACACAGGGGAAAACGTACGTTCAGGACATGCGTACGCTCAAGTCATGGCACGCTCAAGTCTGCGTACCAGGGCACGCTCAAGTCTGCATACCAGGGCACGCCCAAGTTTGCGTACCAGGGCATGCGCAAGTCTGCGTACCAGGGCACGCCCAAGTCTGCGTACCAGGGCACGCCCAAGTCTGCGTACCAAGGCACGCCCAAGTCTGCGTACCAGGGCACGCTCAAATCTGCGTACGCAAGAGACACGCTTCCAACAGGAAGCGTACCCAAGTCTGCGTACGCAAGAGACACGCTTCCAACAGGAAGCGTACCCAAGTCAGCGTACGCTACGCTAAAGAGCGCGCGCAGCTCACTGACGTAAGCTAAAAAGCTCGGCATACTGCTCACTGTCTTCTCCAAACCAGCAAGAACTTCATGGTTGAACCCAAAGCTTCAAAAGTTCATAACTTGGTCAAAACAAGTCCAAATCAAACTTTTCAAAGGTCAAAATTGGGTAGAAGAAGATTTCCTACAACATGGAACCATCAAAACATGAAAACAAAGAAGTTTGATAGATCAAAACCACCAAATCCAAAAATAACAAATTTCTAGATCTACAAGATTTAAAGCCTCAAAATAGAAAATAACAAGTTCTAATGTTGCTTGAAATAAGCTAATAAAGCTATTAGACAAATAAAATGTAGCCCTCAAGTGATAGCAAGATACAACTTGCCTATGGGTGTGGAGAGTTGGGTGGAGGAAAAAGAAGAAAAAATTTAATGGAGGAAGTAATGAAGAGAGAGAGTGTCGGTAGAGTTTTTAAAGAGGGTGGGATGTGGTGTGTTGAGGGTGGAGCATAGGCTAAGGTGTTCCAATACACATTAAACCAAACCAACCCAAATCAATTAAAACCGAGCCATGACAAAACCCAAAATACGAGAAATACCAAAATTCCACAAGTTGAGAAGAAAATAAAAATACATGCCAAAATCCAGATACGAGTATAAATACGAAATACGGGAAATACGAAAAAATGAGGGTGACAGCTGGCCCCTGCCTTGATGATGCTGGGGTGGTCTATGCTGGTGTTGCTGCATCGGCGGTCCCTGCTGCCGAAACATCTGAGCCTGTGGCATTAACGGACGCTGGGCCAATGTTCTTACTGCCACTGTGGGTCCTCGATACTGTCCTGCCCCTGGTGCTGGCAGAGCAAGAAACTGCTACACTGGTCCTCCTGACCTCGAATTCATGGGACATGTGGTAACCCGATGATCTGGATTTCCACATATCGAACACAGTCCGTTCAATGTCCGACACACATCTCTAGTGTGCCCAATCTTTCCACAATAAGTGCAGCCCACTGGGGGTTGCTGATTCTTCTTCTGTTGCTGCTGCTGCCTGGGTGGTGGTGCTGGCCCTCACATTGCCACATCATGAATGCGAATGCTAAGGGATGGTGCTGTTGTTCGGGGCGCTGCTCCCCCTCCTCCTTCAATCTGACTGTGGGATCTCTTCTGACCTCCAGTCCTTGCCGTGATCCTCTGAATGGTGATCTCATGCCTTCGGGTTGCCGTCAATACTTCATCAAAGGTCTGATAATTGTGCCCCTCTATCAATTGCAAGAGCTCAAGGTGAAACCCTTGCTGGAACCTCATAGCCCTCTGGCTCTCTGTTGCTACCATCTCTAGGGCAAACCTGCTCAATCTGCAGAACTCCGCTGCATAGGCATCTACCGTCTTGCCGGCCTGCTTGAGGTTGATAAATTTCTGTTGTAGCTCAAACTGCACCACAACTCCATAGTACTTGGTCTTGAATCTTGCGGTAAAATCGTCCCAAGCAACAGTACGTCTGATGCCCACTTCCTCTGATTTCCACCAATCACGTGCGAGATCCTGAAGTAACAACTTCACTTGATCCACACGTTCTTCTGTCGGCACCTTAGCTACTGTCAGAATAGCCTCAATATCCTTAAGCCATGCATCTGCTGAGATGGCATCCTCCGTTCCTTCGAAACGATGGGGGTTGAACTTGCAAAACCTGGCTGATACTCCTGAATCTGTCCTCGCCCCTCTTTCTAAAGCCGTCTGCAATCCTTGGTTGAGTAATACGTTCTGCTCTTGCAACTGAGTGTGCATGCGCTGCTGGGCTAACATCTGATGTTGCTGAGTAGCCATCATCCCTCTCATGATCTCCAGAAGAGCCGGTGTGTCCATTTCCGCAGGGGTAGGTGGAACTGTTGGTGGTGTTGGAACCTCCGGATACTGTGATCCAGCTGCTACTTCCACTATTACTTCTTCTTGGATAGTCTCTTGAGTTAGTACCGACCCTTGTTGCTAACCAACATGGTCAGGTTGTCCGTGTTGCTTTTGTTGTTGTTGTCCAGTCCTGGCAGATGCGGACGAAGTGCCCCTAAGAAAAGGGACAAAAGAACAATCAAACGATCGGACAGGAAAGATCAATGAAGTCAAAGGATACCGGAATGTCAAGCTAGAGTCGAAAGTAACGAATCATGAGATCAAGGGAGAAGATGTGTGATTGAGACATCCTATAAATTAAAACACCCCACAAGTCTGAAATCAGACCTGCATGGGCCACCACTAAAACCTTGTCACGCCCCAGAACCAGAATACTAGAGAGCGGGAGAATGACTCAGCCAGCTACGTATTACGGGTAGATGAATACCGTATAATACGATCAATGCTGTCTAAAAGACGAGGGGGTGCATACTACATGAAAGTCTCACTATGGTCATTTCACATCTATTGTCTCAATCATTCAAATAAGAAATAGAAATATAGAACATGTAAGATAAAACAGTAAGGCGTTCCAAATGCTCAGTCAAAATGTTCTTGATATCTGGCTTTACAAAATATAGCCAGATGATGTAGCAAAGTGTACACAATTATTATCAGCTGCAGTCTGACTTAATTACAATTATGTAAAAGTAAGTACAAGACAATCCGACTAACATGTCGGTGCCAAACGGCAAGGTATTAAGTAAATAACAAAACGAGTGGGGAAGTAAGGAACCCACACGAGTCCTCCTGCGATCATCCCTCTAGTATTGACCATCTTGGAGGTGGAAGTAGGCTGAGTCCTCGAGAACCGGCTCTAAATCTGGCCATGCAAAACCAGAGAGGTTAGACCTCCAATAGCAAGTACCACAAGGAAGCACGATATGAGGAATTAAAACCAGTAATAAGAGAATATGATAAGTAGATCTCTGCTTGCCACAGGGATTCACATAACATTACGACACTTCGAACCAACCTCCCAACCAAACAAGGACAGAAGTTGGCCCGTTATGTCCTGACATTCTGATCATCTCAGTTAGGTAACAGAGTAGGTACAGTACACAAACAAATCAATTTAAACGGTCATGCAACTACTACGGCTTGCTACTGTGAGTTCCAAGTTATCCTGGAATTATGCAATCAAGGATTCCTCAGTTCTTACTATGTACAAGCAAGGCTAGTTTACCCAGTCAATCAATTGCGCCAATCATGAATTAGACGAGTCCCAGCGGGACGCCCGTCATCAATATACAATATACAATAGATAATATAACCAGATACCGCTCCCTGCCCGTGTGGCAGATTTGCAGTATCTGTTGGGACCAACCGGCCTGTCGGGCACTACTAGTCCCAAGAGTGCTGCCATGTAAGAACTCGGAAATCCATTCTCTCCATGCAATCATTATTTTATTTAACTTAATAGTCTCTACGTTGAGTGAAATCCCATATCGTGGATCATGGTCATTCAAATGAGTACTTTCGTACAAGTACGATATGCCCAACTCTACAACGATACCCGTACGGTTAGGTTGTAGGTCTTATATAGCGTAATGCAACAATCAAAACTAATCACGGAATAATCATGCCATGACCATCAAGTACACATGCTGCTTTGGTAGAAAAATTAATAAATAAATTGAAGCCTGCATGTGTGCCTGTATGTCAATATTCGGGATCGGCAAATCGATTATAATAGTTCATAGTTAATATGAACGTGTCTCATTCATTCAATTTAATAAGACGACTAGCCAGTCTCTTAGTTCCAACTAGGAACGCATGATCAATTATTAGTCAAGTAACAGTCGGGGTCAATTCGTGACGAGGCATAAAAGTCAAATTAGTATTAAGCATGGTCGAGTCCATAACTAGTATAAAATAGTTGGTAACATATTCTTGAAGCCAAGGAAAAGATCTACAAATTTCATGTTGGGAGTTGGAAGAAATTCTAGCCACAATTTCGTCAATTAGGACATATAACAGTCAGAAACAACTAAACTAGGCATTATGCAGCCTATTCTGCGACATGCATGCGGACTAACTGCGACATGCGGCTCATACGGCATATGCAGCCCAACTGCGATACCATATGCGGCTCAACTGCGACATGCGCCTCATGCGGCTCATTCGCGACACCATATGCGGCTACTGCGACATGCGCCTCATGCGGCTCAACTGCGACACCATATGCGCCTACTGCGACATGTGCCTCATGCGGCTCAACTGCGACATCATATGCGCCTACTGCGACATGCTCCTCATACGGCTCATGCGTGACACCATATGCGCCTACTGCGACATGCGCCTCATGCGGCTCAACTGCGACATCATATGCGCCTACTGCGACATGCTCCTCATGCGGCTCATGCGCGACACCATATGCGCCTACTGCGACATGCTCCTCATGCGGCTCATGCGCGACACCATATGCGCCTACTGCGACATGCGCCTCATGCGGCTCAACTGCGATATCATATGCGCCTACTGCGACATGCTCCTCATGCGGCTCATGCGCGACACCATATGCGCCTACTGCGACATGCTTCTCATGCTGCAGATGAATATAGAAACGAACAAAAATACTTTTGGCCATAACTTCCACAAAATAAATCGAAATCTAACTTTTCAAAAACCAAACTTTAGTAGAATTAAATTTTCTACAACATGGAACCACTTATTTTCGAAAACAACAATGTTTGATAGATCAAAACCCTAAAATTCATATGAAAACCAAAACTTAAAACTTAGATCTACACCCAACCATCCATGGAAATCAAGAACTTCAAGACCTAAACTTGTAGAGGAAGAGAAGATGAACAACATGGACTAAAAATAAATGGGGATGCATGAAATCCCTCATGGTGTGCAAGATGTACTTGCCTCTCACAAGTGGGTTAGGGTTTTGGTGGAGGAGTAAATGTGAATGAATGAAGAAAGAGAATGAAAGAAGAAGTTTTATATCAAGGTCAAGTGGATCTCCACCATTCATTCTCTCCACCAAATTCAAGCCATCAATTCCTTTCCATGTTGAACCAAACCACACCAAGTTGGTTTACCATGAACCGAAATGAACCAAGAGCCAAGAAAAAGCAGAAAATAAAATACAGGAAAATTAATAAGCGTGAAATTGAAGAATTTAAATGCAGAACAAATACATGATAAATATTGAATAAATACATTCAAGAAGTACACGTATAAAATACTTATTCTGGGAACGGAGAGTGACAGGCTGGGTGGCTTATATAGCCACGGTTCGACTTGAGGAAAGGATACCTCAAAAAAAAAAAGGAAAAAAAAAAAGGGAAATATCATTCCACTAGGATGCAACGTACGTATCTGTCACTTGTGAGAGGCAACTTAGTAATAGACGATTTATAAGTTTTCACTGCACCACCAGAATGAAACGATGCAATGTTTTACCCTTTCTAATCTAATGTAACCCTTATTCTGACTTGGGGCCGGCACTAAAAGTATATAATATATCTACGACATACTTATTTCTCTTGGAGTCGATAAATCGTACTAATATTATTTGATGAACATAATATTAATTTTTTTATATATTATATTTGATGAACATAATAATATATATATATATATATATATATATATATATAACATAATATTAATTTTTTTTTATATTATATTTGATGAACATAATATATATATATATATATATATATATATATATATATATATACACACACACACACACGATGGAATTATTTACACAAAAAACAATATGATACAAGAAGTATTAGGAGCAGATCAGCTGTCCATATTAATTTGTTGGGTCCGACTATACGCACCCCACCTATTTCTAAGTTGACCCCAATTTTTCTGAGTAACTTAAGTTGTATTGTTAAATGACTGATTTATCCTTTTTCTATTTCTAACTCTACACCCCAACCTATCTTCCTCAAACCCAAAAACCCTAGAAGACATTATTTGAAGCTTAAATAAATTACAATGGAGGGCCAAAGTAATGATAGAAGATCTCCCTACTAATGTTTTTGTTTCGAGTAGTGATTGGGCTGTTTCGATTTGGAAAAAAAAATCGCGAACTGTTCGACCTGAACAAATCGGACAAATTCGTACTGTTCGACATACACAGGTCGAACATATTAAAAGTGTTCGACATACACAGGTCGAACGTACAAATCCATACTGTTTGACCTGTGATGGTCGAACAAATACAAACTGTTCGGCAGGATGTTGTCGAACAGAGTAGGAAAGTTCGATTGTCGTGAGCCGAACAGTTTGACATCCGTCCGACAAACCAGGGTCGAACAGTGCCGATGGAAACCCTAAAAATTTTTGCGTTTTCGTTCGAAATTTTAGGGTCGTACAAATGGGAGAGTTCGGTTCGAAAATGGGGTGGAGGAGGAGGAGGAGGAGACTTTTAGGGTTAGGTTGGGATGGGTTTGAATGTGTGTTTGGGGTTTGGGGTAGACTTAGAAATAATTGAATGATATGGTGGATTGGGGTGGGGTTATGTTTCATTTGGGTTAGGGGCATTTCTGTCCAAAATTGGGGTAGACTTAGAAATTTGTTCAGTCTAGTTTTCTATTAGTGGGGTAAACTTAGAAATTGGGGTCAACTTAGAAATATGTGGGGTGCGTATAGTCGGACCCTAATTTGTTTCATATTTTGTCCCATCCTATTTGCTTGTTTTTATTCTTTTTAAATCGGTGGGACCCATATGTCATAGGAATGGAACAGAACAGGAATCAGAATAATAAGGACAGCTGATTTGTAGCATGAAGTATTTCATTCCCACCACCACCTCTGAGATCATGTCGGATAATAATAAGACTCATAAAAACTCTAGTAACTGCCAAGTCCACTAGCATGCAATTCTATTGGCAGTTACTACTAACCGTCGCACGTCTCATGCGTATCGGTGGCAGCCGACTACGCGAGCACGTTTCATACATGTGACTCACAACACGTGATAAGCATGTGTTATGGCCGTATGAGATATACCAATATCTCATCATCAATGGGTGGTCACAAGACTAAGTCAATGCAAGAGAAATAAACAAAAAGCAATAAAGCGATCGATAGAGTCGCTTACACCCAAGTGTGACTTGGACGCACAGTTTTATAATAATAACAATAAATATGAAATACTAAAAATAATAACTAAAAATAAAAATATGTAAATCACAGAGTAAGGTGGCAAGGTATCTTGCCTGACAGTGCAGAAATGGCAACTCCAAGCAATCAGTCACGTCAGCAATAAACCTCAAAGTCCACGAACATCTCCGGATGCTGAAATAAATATCAAGAATGTTCCCAGTGTAAAATTTATCTCTAGAAAATGCATGTCCAAAAGTCTAATTCTAGAATAGGGACAAAAACATAATTTTGGGTCAAAACCATGTCCGCCGTTAGACCCGTTTTGCATCTAAACGCGTGCCAAAGTCTATGGTCTCTAAAATTGTCAAACTACATGTCTACAGATCCGATTTGAGGAGACGAGCTCAACGGTATGTCCAATTTTAGATTCCGATGAGCCGTGCACAAAATTGCCTGTTGGACCGGGTTGCAGGCCCACCAAATTTGCGTTTCGGTCGACCTTCTGAGAATCAAACCAAACTTGAGATACGGGACAAAAAAATTGATACGGTCCTATTGGTGCAAGTTTTATCTCGATCCGACGACTGTACACGAAGTTATGGCCAAGTTTGTAAAAGGTCGATACGGGGGTATCTCGAAGGATATGCATTGATTTCGTCGCACACATGCAACAAAATCGGGTTCCGTCAGTTTCCACACATCGGCAACATTTATACGCGCCTTTCGATGTGTATAGTGCGCGACCACGTCGCCCGATTTGTCGGGACACGCCGTATCGGCAAAAATTTCGGAAATTTTAATATTTTAAAGGCAGTTTTTCCGTCAACTTCAACAGTGAATTACTCCCTGCGTATATATCGAAACGTCGATCTAATAGGTGCGTTGCGATCTTTTTTATGTTGTGTTTGACTGTTTGAATTTAGTTTCTACAAAACTCTAATGTGTAGATCACAAATTGGCTTCCAAGTTGTCATTTTAAAACAGTTTTAGTATTACAGAAAATAGGTTTTTCTTCAACTTTGTCTCGATTTTTCGAGCAAGTCGATGGGTCGTTTTGAAATCCACCTAGAGAATCTCGAAGAGGGTCATGTGGGCTTCGTATAGAATTTCGTAGAAGCGAAAACGAACGAACGAACGAGCATAAAGAAATCAGAATGAGAAGATGGATACCTTGCAGCGTTTACGAAACAGAGTGTTATGTTTCGCGGCTTGGTTTGTCGTCGTTCTCCGACGATGCAGCAGTCGACGGCCAGGTGCAGGCGGCGGAGTAGCTGCACTGGGTTGCTGGCAAGGCTCGGGTGCAAGGAATTTAGGTTTCGTGGAGAATCGAGAGAAAATTTTGATGGAAACTCAATTTTCGGTTTTGTGGTATATATTGATTTAAATTCTGAAATTGGATAGGATTAGAGCAAGATTTGGATTCGAATTCGTGTTAATCCAGTGGAGAATCTAGATATGAGTTTATAGAAAAATATTTGGTTGGATTTGGTTCAAATTTGAGTGAGATTTGATTTGGTTTCGGGTTCGTATACACGCGAGTATACTCGCGGCTTGGTTTCGGTTCAGGGGGCCTCGGCTTTCGCATGACATTATAGTGCGGCTACAGTGCTATCTTTTTTACTTTTCTTTTTTTCTATTTTCTTTTCTAATTCTTCTATCTATTTCCTTTTCTAATTCTTTTTCTTACTCATTTTAATTTCTTTTGAAAATTCCTATTTCTTTTTAAATAATTTATTTTTATAAATATATATACATACATGTATATATTTTCATGTATATATTTTCATATATACATGTATATATATACTTTGGCAACTTTTTAATTCCTATAATTTCCATATATATATATATATATATATATATATATATATATATATATATATATATATATATATATATATATATATATATATATATATATATATATATATAATTCATTGTTGTTATTGTTATTTATTATTATTATTCACAAACTTATAATTTGTTCATAAATTGTTTTAGCTAACATTTCACATTAAAACTTAATTTAATAATTACAAAATTTAGGGGGTTTTACAGATTTTATAGTTATTTGATGTATGTGTATCTTCTGGATAATTGATATTATGTCTGTGTTCGATTCATATAAATGGAATTTTGGTTATACAAAATTTAGCTTCTCTTAACGGTTATAAAATGTCAATAATAAACTAATTTCTGTTGCAGAAGGGACTTTCATTGACGATTTTAAACTGTGAATAAATAATTTTCTTGATGGCTAATAGCCGTCATCTAGGTCGGTGTCAAGAAAATTTTTTTTTACCTACAATGATGGTTTCTCCAAACTGCTATCTTGACGGCTAAAAACAGTAAAGAAAAATATTTTATATTACGGCCAAAAATCGTCAAAAAAAGTCCTATCAGCGACCATCAAGAAAAGGGGAGACTTTTCTTGACTCTGGCCTACTTGACAGATCCGCAACCGCAAGATACCCCTTTCTTGACGGAAAAGACCTGTCAAGAAAAGCCTTTTTTCTTGTAGTATCGCATAAATTAGAACGTCTTAAAAGCACAAGTTTTTATATTAACAATCTCACGCTTTTATCATTAAAGGAATATATATATATATATATATATACATATATATATATATATATATATATATATATATATATATATATATAAGTTTTTCCATAAATTGTGTTGCCTACTCTTTCCCAATAAAGTAAGAAAATTGACTCTTTATACAAGTTTTAAATAACGTAACGCGTTAGAGTAATTAATCGTTAAGTGTAACTATTAACCAAGAAAATTGAATAGGAGCAATATTAGAGATTGCAACTAGACCCTCTAGAAATGGTTGTATTTGGATCTAAGTCGAACTTTTAATTAATGTAGGGTTCAGGACCTAAGTTCGAGATCATTTTTCCTATCTCCACCTACAGTATCAGAAAACCTAGCAAGTTTCATGGTATTCATAATCGTGTTTTAGTTGATAATTAAATGCATTGCATCATTAGAACTATATATCTGTATGGTTCTCGAGACATTCTCAGGAAATTAAAACTAAATAGGATATGTCAGTCCAGTATCACGTATATGTACACGGAGTATATGATACATGATATATGATACATATAAGTACAAGATACGAAAAAATACAGGAAAGCAAAAATAATAATATATTAGAAAAAATACGAATATCGAAAACGGGAAGTGATACCTTTCA